>CM050508.1:18630000-18992500 GCA_027563665.1 Antrozous pallidus
AGCCAGCCAGAAGGCATTGTCATATTTGAGTTCTTATGACATGGAGCTGACCAATAATGCACATCTCCTGGCCTCACACTGAGCTGTGGAGCAGAGTGGAAAGAACTGCATCCTAGGCCCACAGAAAGCACTCTCCTGTTAGCAATTGACCCCAGGAAATAAAGGAAGACAGATGCATTAATAAATTAATAAAGAATAAAGGTAGTTATCAGCAAAATCATTTTACTAGTAGACAGTCACCGGTGTGGAGATCGGAGCAGTCAGCTCCTGCACCACCCAACTTGCTTGGTCTTTTCAGATTCCCATGCATGTTGGCTTCATGTATGTTTTCACTCTTAAATTGTAAGCACCAAGTCTCTGTTGGAGGGTTTGCCTCAGGCTGCAAGACCTCACTTTGCTACATTTAATTAGAAGTACTTGGAATTTTACACCTCCCAGGGCACTGTTCTTAGCCAGTGATTGACAGGTGCAAGGGTATATGTATTCCACCTATCTGGTCTTCGTCAGGATGACGTACAATCATGACCTACTCTTGCAGGGCAAAGCCAGAGTTACCCTTCATAAGACTGCTTGATAACACATCCCTCCTTACTCTCCTTACCTTACTAGTACCATTTCTCTACTCTTGTATTGTTTCCCCCTAGGGAAACTTAGTATTAATTATATTCACAAGAATCCTCACTTCAGAGTCTGTTTACAGGGAACCCAACTTGAGACAGAGATAATAGAATTTTAATTTTCTCCCAGAAAGCAGTGAAAGAATAAAGGGAAGATCAGTCATGTTCTTTCTTGAATTTGAGCTTTCTCTAGTGACATGTCTCAGATATCTAGATGTGCTTGGGAAGAACACCAACTCATTTCATCCATCAAGATTCATTTAGAAAGTGGAAAATGTGTGTCTCGACTTCAGGAGAGAGGTCGGGCCCAGAGATATATTAAATTAAAACAGCAGGGTTGTCAATTCCTAATGTATGAGTAAGGCTGATTTACTTTTCTATGAACTACTTGTCCATCCTCTCCTAATTTTAAAAGTCAGTACAGCTGTGAGTTTCATTAAATGTTTATGATCCAATTATAGGATATATTTTTAGCCTTAATAAAAGGAAGTTGATAAAGCTTCATTGTCTGTCATTTCAGAGGAAGAGTAAAAAAATCTACTAAGTGAGTCTATAATATGCCACCGTAAATCTTCTATTTCCCAAGCCTTTGTCTCTCTCTGACTTCAAAGATAAATGACTACTACTAGAATTAATATCTCTTAAATATATCATGATTCTTTAACATTATTAGCCAAAAGGCTGTTATAAAAACTTCACTAAAATAAAATTTGATTTTCTTTCTATGAACTATAAGGGGGACTATGATTTTTTTAGTACAGCACCTGTAAAGGAAATGTCTTCCATATTAACTCAGCAGGTTTTCTTATGGGAACAAAAATGTTTTACATGCAAGAAAGAAAATTACCAAATATAGTGGCAAAATTATTCTGTTGATTTTTTTTAATCTTTTGAAAACCGTGACCATTTAAATCACTTAGCTAGAAGAGGTTAGTATCACTTTCAGTCTCCAGTCTTGCTTTCAAGTGGCAGGAGCTTGGTAGCAAAACAATAGAACTTAATTGAGCTAGGGAGAGCTTTGAAGAGATATCTCCAAAATATTTGAAGTACTCCTACACTCCCACTAGATGCCAAAGATAATTTTAATGTAAGTTTCTTGGTACTGTTGTGAGTTACAAACCTAATTTCTCTAGAAATGTGTATCTCTGTAAATAAAAGCCCCTGTAACAGTTTCTATGGAACTAGTTGCTAACACTAACATTATTAAGGCTTATTTGGAAGGAAAGACACTGCAAACTGCTTCTATAATTTGGAGCTGAGGAAGAAAGAAATTGGAGCATAGCAAAAAATGAAAGAACGTATTTGAAGTGTTGCTCTAGCCAGTTTTGTCTCAGTAGAGATAGTCAACCTGTGGACTGAATAGTCCCGGGTTCAATTCTGGTCAAGGACACATACCTTGGTTGCAGGCTTCTGGGCCTGGTCAGGGGCATGCGGAAGGCAACCAATTGATGTATCTCTCTCATATTGGTGTTTTTCTCAGTTTCTCCCTCTCCATTCCACTCTCTCAAAAAAAAAATCAATGGAAAAAAAATATCTTTGGTAAGGCTTAATAATAAGTAAACAAACAAACAAACAAATAAATAAAATAATGTATTAGTTACTCTTGAAAATCCTGTGTTTTTCAATGAAAAACATTTTTATAATGTTTTAATGAGAATAGAGTCTAAAAAGTAAGTATTTTATAGTATTATTTTTTTATGTCTGCACCAATGATATCTTGACTTCTGGAATGATGAGATTTTTTTAATTTTAAAATTTATATGATGAGTTGGATACATAGGCAAAGCCTTATAATTTTGGCCCACATTAAGTTTTAGGAATTTGCTTCTTTCTTTTCAAGTATTTACTAATGGAGGTAAAACAGGAAAACAATTAAAGAATGTTTTTCTAACCTATGTCCCTTAGGAATTTCGGGATTGTCATGTTTCCCCTATTCTTTCCCACTGTGCAAGCTTGTCTCTCAAGTGGGAGTTACTGCTGTAGAAAAGCTTACATCCAAGTAGAATGCCCTGCAAACTGTTTACCAACCTCCCCTGACTTCATCTCCTTTTTACTCTTCATAGTTTCCCTCTTGTTCTTACCTTTTTCTACTTACTTTGGAAACTTCCTCACATTTATTTTGACATCAAATTGAAGTATGGATACATAAATAAAGCTAAAATTAATGATAGATGAATTCTGTGCAACAATTAATATAATTTCACTAGAGGCCTGGTGCATGGCAATTCATGCACTGAAGGGAGGATCCCTCAGCTAAGCCTGCCCCCTCTCACAGTCTGGGAGCCCTCAGGGGCAGATGTCCTAGTGAGCAGGGGAAGGCGACCCCCCCGCCCATCACATCTCTGCTGCTGCCACTGCTGGCAGTGCAAGCCTCAGCCAGCTCTGGTTACCTGAGCCTTGGGTGGCCCTGAGTAGGTGGGATGCTGTCATCCGAGGCCTGCCTACACCTCGGGCATCAGCTGGGCAGCCAAAATCCGAGGGTTGCCTATGCCTTGGGCCAGCCCTCGGCAGCTGTGTGTCTGAGGGGTTTCGGGGATCCTGGAGGCAGGTGTGGAGCAACCAGACCCTCCTGGGAGTGGGCTCAGCCATGCTACATACCTGCCACTCTGGGGAGGCTGAGGGAACTGGGTGCTGCCATCTTGTAGATGTGGGCACCACCATCTTTGAGGGCATGGCAATCTATTAGCATATTCCCTCCTTATTGACTGTGGATGCTGCCATCTTTATGAGGGTGTGATGGTCAATTAGCATATTCCCTCTTTATTAGGTAGGATTCTTAAAGATGAGAAAGTATTTAGAACAGGGAGATAAGTGACTTGCCTTAAGTTATTAGCATTTTTTTTTCTTAGCTGGAAATTTGGTCTAAAACTCAAGCATTTCAGATTCTTGACCCAATATTCCTTTCAGCTGGACCCCAGTTTGTCTAAGGATGTCTGTGAAGCCAGGTTGTTTGTAATGACCATAACACTATCTTTATTTTTAAAACTATTTTTTAAAATTAAAAATCCTACTTGCATTCTGAAACATATTTTTTTCCAAAGTTTGAAACCATAGGTCTTAAAAATAGGTGATGAACTTTTGGTCAGCAACCAGTCTCTCATTTAGTAAAGATAAGCCCCTCATGGAATAGGAGAGTAAATATGAGTCCCACCATATGCAATAGCTAAAAGGAGGAAACACTTGTTAGAATGGTTGAATACCATTTACAAACCAAAACAAGCCCTAGCTGGTTTGGTTCAGTGGATAAAGCATCAGCCTACAGACTGAAGGGTCAAGAAAAAATGTCCAGGTTGTGGGCTTGATCCGCAGCAGGGAGCGTGAAGGAGGCAGCCAATCAATGATTCTCTCTCATCATTGATCTCTCTCTCTCTCTCTCCTTTCTCTCCTCTTTTTCCCTCTTCCTGTCTCCCCTCTTGCTCTCTGAAATCAATAAAAATATATATTTTAAAAAAGAACAAAAAATCTAAACAAGAAAACAAAGAAGCAACCAGGTGAAAAATGCTGAAAGCAAACTTCTTTCTTTATGCCAATATAATTACTTTCCCTTTATATCATTGTCAAACCATCCCTCAAGGCCATGTCTGCAAACTTTTATTCTCATTAATGAATGAAGCACCTAATAGGCAATGGAATTTAGTTCCCACATTACATGCGTGTTTTAGTTTTAATATGAAGATCTGATGCATTGAAAGGAAAAGAGTTCGGTTATAGTTAGAATTATATAATTTTTTTAGACTTCAATTTTCCCCAATTTTTAATATTCTCAGACTTCCAGAATATCCAGTTTGCCTTACTCATGCAGATTTTTATCATAAAATTGTAGATGTTGAAATGTTTCTTCATGATTCTGTTTCTTTTTTAAGTCAGTGCTTATATTTAAAACCAGAACTTTTTAAATAAAGTGTGTCAGTAAATAACACTTACATCAAAATAATGAATTAAACAATCACAGGTAACTGGTGTATACTCTGATCAAATATGGTGTTACTTGAATGAGAGAAGAAATATGTTATATTTCCAAGGAGGAAAAAGAAAAAATAATAGAGACAAAGGTGGCTGAATGAGTTTTCCATTTAATAGCTATTTGTCTATTGTTGAGATTATTTTAAGAACCAGTGTTCTATTTTTATTAATCTTCTTTTGCCTATGTTTGACATTTTTAGAAATTCTTCATATGCTACAGATATGCTACAGAATTTTTTGGTATATTTTACATGCATTTTTCAGAATATGTGTTGCCTAATTAAAATCTAAGTTTTTATGTCATAAACCTTTTATTCATTCAGAATGTATCTATGGATATATATATATATAATTGAATAACTGTAACTCTAGAAATTCAAATTGCAAAATGATAGAAGGGTATATTTTAAATTTACTACCCAATAAATGGGGGATATGTTGGAGAATAATAGTTAATATGCATAAATTTAGACCTGAGTATCATTTTAAGTATTGATCACTTACTATAATCATTACTTTGGAAAAAATTTAAGGAACTAGCTATTTAACTATAGACAGGTCATTTGGCATTTCCAAATGTCATTTTTTCCCCAAAGGTAATATGAGGTATTAAACTAGATAAATTACAAAGTCTCTTTTCACTTTAACCTTACAAATGACATATTTTTTCAACATTCTCACCTTAAAAATATTTAAGATAAATAATAGGATATAGGGATTTGCTATTTTCTGTGTATCCAAAGTCTAATATACTTTTGCAAACAATATGTAATATTAATCTGGTAAGGCCATCTGTATGTATTTTTAAGTCTTTATTGTTGAAAGTATTACATATGCTCCCTTCCCTTCCCCCCTTAATCCCTTCTAGCCAGTCCCTCCCTAGCCCCCACCCCCAGGTCTTCACCACCTATTGCATGTTTCTGTTTGTTTGTTTGTTTGTTTCTACTATGTATAATGTAGAGAGTTGAAAGAGTTGCTGAAAGACTTGATTAATCAACAAAATGAAACAGAGGTTGTAACAGAAGGAAGTGAGTAGGACCTGAGGTTAGGAAAGAAGGAGTTCAATATTGGAGTATACTATGAAAGGATATAATAATATCTGGTTCAAAAGAAATGACTTATTAAAAAAGATAGAGAAGAGCTGTATGCTAAAAATATATATTCCTTCACTAAACTCCATAGAATTATGGAATGCATGTGTGTGAAACTAAAAGGTTAAACACAAAATTAGGCAGTGTATCATATCAGACTGAACTTACAAGTGGTATTATCTGGGCTCTCTTCCTGAATCTGTCTATTATAGCCTGGGACCATAGAAAATTTATTTAATTTCTCTGGACTTCAAATTCCTCACCTGTAGAATGTGGAGGATGATAATATTTACCTTATAGAGTTGCTATGAGGAATAATTCCTGGCATAAAGAAGGTGCTCCATAAATATTAACTATTATCCCTGTAGATGTGTACTAGAGAAGATCTGACCAAGAAGGTGAATAGATTAAATTCACTTGTGCAAATGGCAAAGCTAGACTTCAAGTACACATTCAATTGAAAATTTCATTGCTCAAAAGCAGAGCATTTGATCAATTTTTGTCTTATCTCTCTTATAGTTTTAGCCAGTAAAAGATGAAGAAAGTTATTACGGAAATGGGTATCAGTGACTTGACCTCTGTATTTGCGTATGAGAGACATAAAAAGAACAACACAAAGTATTGAAAAGAATGAGGGTAATTTCTGACAGGATAAGATTTTAAATCATCAAAACTCAAGAAAGGCCACATGCTTAAATATGGTGATACTGTTAGGATAATGTTAGAGATGCTAAAGTCTAAAATGAACTGTGATATATAAAAAAATATTAAGGTTCACAAAAATTTCAAAGTATGTAAGGGATTTTCCAGGTAAGCAGAATTAATAAGCATGATATACAGTGTGGGGCAAAAGTAGGCTTACAGTTGTGAGTATGCAAAACAGAGTTCATTCTCATATTATTATTTATTAATTATTGTATTATGTACCATGTGAACAATGGTAAAACCACTTTTGCCCAACCCTGTGTTGTCTATGGCAAAAGGCTATTAATAAGTAAAGCTCGAACCTCCCATCAAAGGAGCTGATCAAGCCCAGTTGTTATTTGGTAAGAAAAAGATCAAGCCTCTGATCCCCTCCACCTGAGATGCCAAGTTGCTGAACTTCATTGGAATGAGCTGAGATAGCCTTGATCTAGGTATGTAGCATATGAGGGCAATTGCTTCCTAAGATAAAGTCAGCATGCGGAGTGGGAAGAAATATGGCTGCTGTGCTGAGCCCTATGCCAGGTCAGATGGGTGAATTGAAAAGATAATTCTGGTCTACAGCCATACCTCCCGGAACATGCCTGATCTCGTCGGATCTCGTAAGCTAAGCAGGGCTGGGCCTGGTTAATACTTGGATGGGAGACCACGTGGGAACACCGGGTGCTGTAGGAAAAATAAAAAAGATAATTCTGAATCATAAGGAGTCAACCTGTAGAAGGCTATGTAAGGTGATCCAACCAGCCTGAACACTAGCAACCCTGACTGAGGGTAATGATGAGAAAGGGTTGTGATAGTCAGGTTTCAGAAATGATAATGGGCAGAATTAGTATTTAACATCGTCAGGCCTGGTAGGGTTTCAGCTGGCCAGGGGAAAATTTTCTCATACTAGTCATATAGAAGATACTGCAAACAGGGTTTCTACTAGACAGATTTTACACAAAACCAGGCCTCGAATTTGTTGGCCTTACCAATATCATGGCTCCATCTTGAGTGCAATTACCATCAAGAAGGGACTATGATTCCTCTAACTTCAAGGGGGCAGGTATGATTTCTGGTTTGAGTGTTGAGAGAATAAAATCAAGTGGACACTTTGAATATAAATAAGCATAGGGAGATTCTATGAGGAGAGGAGTACATAGGGTCAATGTTCTATTACTTGGGTAAAGGTAGCCTAGAGCAATTCTTCTGAAACTATGTTGAAGGACCACTTCCACCCCAAACTCCATTTGGACAGATACCTTTGTAAAATAATAAGGATGACTTGCTTAAGATGATATTTTAAACAAGATACATAATATAAATTACTATTTTTTTAATTATCAGATCTGACAGATAAAATTGGAATCCAATAAATATCACACATATAACATTGGGAAAAAAATTACAAATTATATAGCTTATTCATTGTATAGATATACACAAATTATTAATATACTTACATACTTAACTAGAGCACTGAACAATATCTTAGCCAATACTTCTCATCTTCGGTACTTATTGAAAATGTCAATGTATGTACAACTATAGGCCTGGTGTGTAAAATTTGTCCACAGGGGGAAGCGGGGGAAAGGGTGTCCCTTAGCCCAGCCTGCATCCTCTTCAATCTGGGACTCCTCATGGGATATACACAGGATCAGGCCTACACTGGAGAGACTGGGCCTAAACCAGCAGTCAGACATCCCTCTCACAATCTAGGATTGCTGGTTCCTAACCACTCATCTGCCTGACTGCCTAATTTCCCCTAACTGCTTCTGCCTGCCAGCCTGATCACCCTTAATCACTCCCCTGCAGTCTTATTGACATCTAAATGTTCCCCTGCCAGCCTGATTGACCCCAACTGCCCTCCTCTGCCAGCCATCTTGTGGCTGCCATCTTGTGACCACATGGGGGTGGCCATTTTGTGTGAGGGTGTGGTGGTCAATTTGCATATTACCTCTTCATTATATAGGAATACTGTGAGTAATTAGATGATATTACTGAGGCCACTGTAGGCTCCCTAGCCACCCCAGAACTGAGACACACCTCTAAGCCTAGGGGAAAAATGAGGCTAACATCATGTACTCACCAAAGAATATACTGTAAGAAAGCTTCTCAGCTCCCTTTCCATATGTATATATACAGAAAAGTGTACTTAGCAGCAATCTGTGTTCACAAATGGTCTCACTGACTGACCAACTAATTGCAGATAATATTGGAAGACTGAAAACAAATCTTGTTTTATATAAGTGCTGGAAATCTGGGTTAATACGGAAAACTCTTTCATAAAGAACCTGTACTATTACAATGCTCATTTGCCACATATGGCCCAACCATGAGCCTAGTTTTTAATATTGAAATTCTTTTATTGTATTAAAATACACTATTCTTAATATATTACCCTTCATGTTAAAAAGAGTTAACACTAAATTTGATTTATGCAAGATTTTTATTTTATATTTAATTAGCAATATCAAATTTTATGGTCACTGTTTTTCAATTTTTAAGACTCAAAGGACATTGGTGCTGTGCTGATTTGACATAAAGAGCAATGGCAGCAAATGGTGTGATCAGGGGTGGAACAGTGGAAGACTATCATCCCACAGCAAAGGTCCTGTCAGGTAATAAGAAATCAAGACCTTCCTTTATCCCCTTCCATGACCCAGTCTGGATGGTGCCTATCCACATGACAAAAGAAGCCAGGGCTTTAAAGCGCTGGGAACGGGGAGTAATAAAGCACATTTATGGACGCCATCAGGGAATCAAAGTGATGGGCCCAAAATCACACAACCCAGTGGGAAGCAGCAGAGGGGAATGCGTGAGAGTGTGCACTCTGTGGCCGAAAGTTCTGGATCTGAGTTCTGGTCTCACCACTTACTATCTGCTCTTCATTAAATGGAGCAGTTATCTGTAATGATGGCATTTTTTTCTTCATATTATCATTCTGAGAAGTAAGTAAATTACACACGTAAAGCCTGTATAATTGTAAGTACTCGACAAATGTTAGGTCATTTGAACAACTCCAGATGGATGCAGGTCTAAAGAAAACATGCAGAAAAAATATATTTAAAATTTTTTTTAATATCACGTTCAGTATTAATATATTTGAGGAAATGTGATTGACCAAGAGCTATTCTGTGATTGCTGCCCACTGTTTTTTTTTTATTTTAATTTTTTTTTGAGTAAGAAAAAAGTATTTCCCCATTAACATCAAGCCATATTATGCAAAATGAGTTTCAAATTACTCAGCCAGAGTGTCTGCCGATATTGATAACAAGAAGCTCCTGGGCCCAGCAGTGTGAGGTCTTCCGCAGGTTTCAGACTCAGCCTTTCTGGAGGAGCAGGGCTGGTGTTTACTGGGCACTGGTCATGTGCCACGAGAAGAACTTTCCGTTATCCCAGGGAGGTGTCTAGATAACTGGAGTTTTCATTTGGCAAATTGGGGAGCTTGGTTTCTTTACTTAGAAACTGGGAATAATGCCTATCTCGTAGGGTTCCCGTGACCATTAAATAGAAAAACGCATGCTACCTGCTTAAAAGAGATTTCAAACACACATAAGCCTATGCCAGGCAGATTTTTATTCTGTTCTAGGGTTACACAAACGCTCTTTTCTGCTACTCTCCTTGCTGAAAGCTGTGTCCTTTTAAGGAGTCTGGGTAAGTATCATATTGTGTGTGAAAACCAAAGAGGCACCAGTCTAAAAATATGTAACCTGGATTCTATTCCTGGCCTAGCTACAGACTCCTGTAAACTTATTAATATGTGATTGTCTCAGTTTCTTATACATATACATAGAGAATTAACTCCTTCTCCCTCACTGACAGAAATTTTGGAGTGATGGATTGAGCATCTGTAAACCATGAGTTCTCTTGAGGAAAGTGATATGCAAATACAGAGCTTATACTATTAGGTCTCATAAGCTTCCATTAAAGAAGTGCTTTGGTGGCAGAAGAGGGGTTTTATCTATATGCTTATAAACAGGAAACTGTGCTTATTTAATTGGACTTTTTATTTTTATTGATTTTTTACAGAGCAGAAGGGAGAGGGATAGAAAGTCAGAAACATCGATGAGAGAGAGACATCGATCAGCTGCCTCTTGCACGCCCCCTACTGGGGATGTGTCTGCATCCAAGGTACATGCCCTTGCCGGAATCGAACCCGGGACCCTTCAGCCCGCAGTCCGACGCTCTATCCACTGAGCCAAACCGGTCTCGGCTAATTGGACTTTTTTGATAAAAGTTTGAGTTTTTATATAAAAAGTTTCTGATATTTGACTTCACAAAATTAAAAATGCTTGCATCGCAAAAAGAAATTTAGCAAATATCCTCTTTATGATAATGACCTTATGCCAGGGTAGACATGCTTTCAAATAGCATTATGTGAGGGCACAAATGCAGTTGATCATTAACACTCAATTTATTCATTGCAGGGAAGTAATCTTAAATCTCAATTTTGGCATTGAGAAAATGGAGTATAAAGTTATTTCTCACCAGATCCCTTTGCTTTCTTTTTATGATCCCAGATTTCTCTACAAATAGTTTATAATCAGGGCATAATAGTCACATAAGGGGACAAATATAAGCATACATATGTGCATATGCATGCTAGGACTTTATCTCAAGAAATTTGGATGCAATCTGGGCTACCCTGGGATCTATAAATTTCAACTGATCTATAGGTGAGTCTGAAATTCGTCCTCAATTCTCCTACAATGAAGGCTTTTAGAGACCTTTTTATCTCAGGGAGTTTAGCTTTGCCCCACCCTGGCAACCATATCTCCAGAGAACATTCTATTGATTTCCCAGAATTTTTTTTTTTTAATATTGATTTCAGAGAGGACGGGAAAGGGAGAGAAAGAGGTAGAAATATCAATGATGAGAATAATTCATTAGCTGCCTTATGAACGCCCTCTACTGGGGGATGAGTCTGCAATCAGGCATGTGCCCTTGACTGGAATCAAACCTGGGACCCTTCAGTTCACAGGCTGAAACTCCATCCATGAGCCAAACCAGCTAGGGCATTTCCCAGAAATGTTGTTTTCCAATTTTCTATGTTTGTTTAGAGCCAAAGTTTGGAAGAGAATAAATAGAACACCTTGATTTATGGAGCCCAACACTAAATCCACCTGCTTGTCAGCTAGATCTGCTTTTTGTGCTCTCTTGTCTTACCTTCAGTCCTCACAGAATTTTCCCAGATGAGTGTACCATCAACACAGGAAGCACCAGCACCTAGAGTTCCCTGTTAGAATCTGACAACATTCCATCATAGCTCAGTGGAATGTTAGAAAACATGTTTATTATATATTGTTCTTGAACTTGACATTTTCTGATTTGCTATGATTATACTATTCCTTATAATTAGTGTAGTGTCCACTTCCAAGGGCTGTTGTGTGGAATACAGACATGAATGAGCAAAGCACTTTAAAATCTGGGAAGTGACATGCAAATGTTGAATCTAACTAAAAATCACCTTCCCAAATACAGTGATCCATAGGATGCTAACCTGCAGGACATTTTATTATGTGAATTTACTTAAACGCCACCTTTCAGGGAAAAAAAATTAAGGTAGTTTTCATAGAGAGCATGGTTCACCTTCATTAGAATAAATTATTCAAAGTAACCATAAAAAGAAAAAGTTTACAAATAATTACCAGAGTACTACATGGTAATTTTAAAAAAGGCAAGCGATGCAATAATCGAAAAAGTAAAAATAATCATTCCTACTCTGTTTCGCACCCATGTTCCAGAGGCAAAAACAATTAATATGTTTATGTTCATTATTCTGAGATTTTATTTACACATTAGAAGCCCGGTGCATGAAATGCATGCATGGGCAGAGTCTCTAGGCCTGGCCGATGATCAGGGCCCATCGGGGCCTTCCAGCTGCTGTCCGGGGCCTCCCCTCCCCAGCTGCAGACCGCCGGCCAGGGCCTTCCTTCATTCTGTGCCACCACCTGGTGGTCAGCGCACATCATAATGATGTCTCACGATTGAACTCCTGAGGGGACACTGCATATTAGCCTTTTATATAGAGAGATAACATCAATAGATCCCTCTGCCCCAACCAGAAGTTTATTTTTATTTGCACACAAATGATTCCTTTTCACATATTAAAAATGTTCTTAACCAATGTTTTAAGGCAAGTCTAAGTCAGATGCCGGGCGCGCAAGTATACAATGTGCTGGGGCTCATTTTTTGACTCTGAGGATATCAGGAGGGAAAAGCTGTCCCCACCCACTTTTTCTAAGTGTCAGGGACATGTACACCTGTTTTCATGTCTTGCATCTTTGTGTCTCCTCCGGGGACAGAGGTTTCACTCAGGGGATTTCTGGGTGGGGGTTGAGGGTCTGCACCACAGCCTCCCTCTGAGTGATTATTATCACACTGGTAAGTTTCCACTGTGGCTGCTGGGTGCAGGCTGTGAACACATTTGAAGTCAGCAGGGGACCGTTAGAAAAAACCTCCCCTTTGCTGAGAGGAGCTGTAGAAACCTCTGCTCCTCTGAAGCCTACTTGCAACCTGTGGTTGGTCGCTTCTCTTTTTCATGCCGCACTGTTTTAAACTGCCTTCTATCCCACAGAGCACAAACACACCCAGCAAAAAACAGCACAAACGATCCCCATGAGTGTTTTTGAATTTTCCTCTGCTAATCTCACTGCTAATGGTAAGAGGTCTTGCCAAGAGCCACTTGCGGTTTGCACACACTAAATAACATAACATTCACACACTTAAAAACAATTAATATCAAGCAGCAAATCAAAGTCTACTTGATGCAAGACCTAGATTCATTGGATTTTCTACCTGTCTTACAGAAAAAAGTATTTCATCTTCTTTACAGGTTGCTGATTGCTATAAAAAGAGGCATATTTAGTACCCGGTAGAATTTATGCTGTACTTAATAATGACATGATTGTATAAATTGCACACTGTGAAGTTTGCTTATTAGATTATCAGCAAAAGATTATCCCTTTTAAAATAAAACTGCTCTCCAGTAGGTAGTGGAAAGTGATGCAAATCTACATCCCCTTATCTGTGTTTGTCCTTAGCTGACAGTGAACAAAGCAGCACTTAAATTCCTATTTGGTATGAATTGAAATGATGCTCTTGGTTGAGGGCATTGCTTTCCCTACCAAATGGAACTTAGGTAGAATTATCATTTGTCCTGGGAATTTCAAGGGAAAAAAAATCAAAAGTCACGTAAATAAAAAGGCTGCTTCAACCATTATCCTCAAACCACCCAGGAGTTTTCATCTTTTATTTAAAAAATAAACTCTCATTGTATGCAGAACAAGGTACTTAAATCTGCATCATAACAGTTCTTATTCCTCTTCTCAAGTAGTTAAAAACAAATGGTGGAGACAAATTAAATTCACCATCAACTGACTATTGGAACAATAGTATGTCATGATGATGAAGTATGACTGGAGGCTATTTGTTTATATATTTCTTGTCCTACTAATAAATTATAATATTACTAGAGGCCCAATGCACAAATTTGTGCAAGGGGCATGGCCCTCGCAGCCACATGGCCCTGCCCATTGGTCATTCGGGAAGGTCATTCCAGAAGGTCATTCTGCCCTCAAGTCTAATTAGCATATTAGCTCTTTATTATATAGGATAAAACACAGACCATGAAAAACTATTGAGATAAGAAAGTAAGAGTATAATTTTGTCACTTTCATTGACTCAAAAAAAAAAAAAAACCCAACAGATCATTAGTTAAAAAAAATAAAATAAAAAACCCACCACACCATTAGTTTGAAAGAAAATTATATTAAAACATATTTTTTTTCAATTTATTCATCATTGATGCTGCCATTTAATTTTGTCTTTGGCATTTGTACTTAAAGGTATTGACTTCATTATTTGCCGCAATAAGTTGATTATCGGGGTTTCAAATTTCATTATCATTTTAATGGGATTTGGGGCCAAGTATTTAGCTTTTGGAGCTTTGCTGGCTTCCCCCTGAAATGGACACAATTATTTCTACATCACTGCTTGCTTTGAGAAGAAGGAAGGCTTCCGGGTGGGAGAAGGGAAAGCAGCCAATGTCTCCACACTGGTTCTATCCCCAAGGAGGAGGAACAGTGCTCTGATTGGTCTGGACTCTTCTTCAAATTCATTCTTGATACTCTTGGTTCTTATGCTTTCAGAGCTCTTTCTTTCTCTTCCCTTCTCAGACTGCTGTAACTCCTATGCCCTGGCCCTTGGGTTCCTGTGAGCTCAGTCTTCCAGTGAGTTATAAAAAGGGAGTATCTGATGCAAGTATAGGTAGGAGACAAGTCTGCATGGCTCTGCAGTGCCACATTTCTGTGCTCAGGGTGCTTAGGGGCAGGAAGCAGTGCGTGGGGATAGAGAGGTCTCCGCACGAGTTGGCTACTCCTCACCATTTCTCAGTTTATTCCATACACACTGTACTTAGGAGGAATACCTTCAGGAAGTGTTCAGTTAGCTGCTGGAGCTTCTTAATTTTCTGTGTGCTGAGAAATGATGTTGTTTGTTGTGTTTCCATGGATATCTCATTGGGAAATATTTCATTGGAAAGGCTGGGGAAACTGAATCACATATGGTTAATTAACTGCCAGAATGACCACAAAGTCTCTTGAATTGAATTACAAATATTTTTTATACAAGTATCACATGCTTACTGTAGAAAATTTAGAAGACAAACAGATGATTAAAAGTAATGAATACATTCTCACTATTTTTTATGGCTGTTGTTAAAATATTTTTATATAATCTTTTAGAATATGTGGTTTATAGGCCAATAGATGATATACCTATATTAATATTATCTGTTACTATCACATATAATAGTTCCTATGATATATTCATTATGTCATAGAATAAAAAACACAACTGTTTTATAACTTGCTTTTAAAGTTATCATTATATGGAAACCTTTCTATGTCAATAAATGTATTTTTACAATAGTATTTCTAGTTATTCTAAGATATTCCAATTTCCCATTGTTTTTGTTTTTCCTTACCATACCATGTATTTTTCACTGAATTTATTATCGATACTACCATTTGAATCAGCAATTATAATTAACGTTTTGAAGTATAGAGTTACTCTTTTTAAATCTGAAGTCTATCCAATGAATGCATCTCATTTTCAGTACCACTATTAATACTTTGCCCAGTGGCTTCTCCCTTAGTGGTATGAATATTTACCAGACCAATTTAAGAAAAGTGTAGGGGTCAGCCATTTTGTCAGCATCGATCTGCATGTTTCTCTATCTTTACATTTGCAGTTAATCCCCTCTGACCTATGGATTCCTGGCCTAAGAGTCTCAAGTCATGTTTGTTTTGTGTTCAACTGGAAGAGACATCAAAATGCTGGATAACATGCGAATCCTTAAATATACAACAGAATGAAGAGAAAACATGAAGTTTATTAAAATTATTTTTCCATAATTTCTAACATATTTGTAATTACGAAGGTTTTTGCTGGCTCACGCTGTTTTGAATATTAACATATATTTCTGTCTCAAATCTCTTATAGTTTTTTACTTAGTCTTTACGATGAAACTAAGTAGATCTCTCACACAATGAGTGATATTAAAATAGTGCTTCTTGCAGCAATTTGAGATACCCAAAGAAAGGGCTCTATGTCCATAAGATGTCTGATCTTTATTTATTCTCATTCTGTTCAGTTTCCTTAGCTCATGGCTCAGGGAACCACAGAGAATGAGTTTCCTGAAATGGCAACTTTGGCTTTCAAGAAATCACTTTGCATCAAATCACTCATTATTCTGAGACAACTTCTCGTCTTATTCTGCTATTCGCTAGTTCTATGGAGTGATCAAATGCCTAGTTTATATCACTCGGGGCAATTTTGAGCAACTAACCACAAAATCGGTAGAGTAAGTGGGTCTTTTGTTTTTGGAATAAGTAAATGCTTTCAGAACCTACATTCATATTAGAGGGAGGAATGTTAACTTGAGGAAAAAATAGCAAGTGTCATTTTGTGGATCAAATAGGTTTCTTTTTCACATGGGGAAGATAGCCCCATTCTCTGTTTTTATTTATTTTTTATCTTTTACTTTTGAATGAGGGAGTGTGAGAGGTGAGAGGGTATCATTTAGATACGTTTGATAACAGAGTTAAGGACCAGATGACCCTCCCAGCTCTATGTTTATGCATCTAAGTTTGAAAATAGATCAATAAATGCACAAATGCCTTTTGTTTCTTTAATCTAATTTTACCAGTGAAGAGACCTTTAAATGCATCCTAATTTCTCTCTCATGCTAATGACTATACTGTAATATTTTCTTTTTAATGGCGGGGGGCGGGGGGTCATTAGTGCCTCACTTAAACCTGTGTTATAAGAGGCTCTGAAATGAGCCAAACAGCTGTGGAGACATTTCTGCACCTCTGTGATGAAGAAGTAATCTAGTTTGATGGATGTCTTTATTTCTATCTTAATCACAGCATGCACGATTAGCAATACATGTGTTTCATCAGTTAATTTCTCAGCATACATGCACAATACAGGGCTTTGCTTCAATTAATTACTTTGAATTTCAATTATTTAGGAGAGACCACACCAAAAAATATCTGTTAGAGTTCTTAGGCAAATGTAATGAATGTTAAAGGAACTTTATGTAACAGCCTCCTTGGGGCCTAGATTTTCAGCTAACATAGTGAAAATCTGAAAACATAAACATGTAAAACAATAAATCAGGTAATTGGATGACCTAATATCCTGTCTTTAGCTATAGTCATTACCTGAGGGTTCACAGAGCAGTGAAAAACTATTAGATTAACTGTGCCGTGGTTATGGGAAAAAGAGAAAATGTATGTGTTCTTACTCATACATTGATCCACCACTTATGACCCTAAACATAAATTTTATTTTGTTGTGCTGGTCTTGGAAAAGTTTACAGATTTAAGACAAGGTTATTTTCTCATTTTTATTGTATGTGCTAAACTGCCATGTTCAAAAGAAAGCCTGATTACTTGGTACCATGGAAATAAACAATTAGAGTTTTTTTATAGTTAGAAACTAGGAATACTACTTTGACTGACGTTAGGATATGAGAAAATCTTCAAAATTGAGAAATAATAAAAATAATAATAGAATATAAACTCTAAAGAAATAGGCTAAAGTAGAATAAAAGGCAGTTTAGTCCTCAGGCTCATTTAACAGTGCCAAAGGCTGGTAGTGTACCTTGGAGAGAAGATAGAGATCTAACATGGATCCTGGAGTTCACAAGAATGGAACCTTGCAGAAACATGAAACCAAAAGTAACATAATCATGTGAAAATCAAAATTCACTAGAATTAACGGTTGCTGGGAAAAATAACAATGTGATGGGAAAGGCAATTGAAAGGGTGCGCCAATGAGGTGAAATCTATTAAGGTGTTTATTAATGCAGTATAAATATTAAAATTGAGAACTGTGCAAATATATTTGTAAAAATGTGCCTGAACTGTCTTGATATTTTTCCATGGGCAGCATTATAGAGTTCTCTGTGAAAGAAGGAAGAACACATTTTAAAATTTATTTTATTTAAAAGTTTATTTCAACTTTTAGAAGTGTCTGATCAACTGAAGTGGGAGATATTCACTAAGAGTGCTACACAGATGTTGGTATCAACTCTCCCCTTTTTAAGCTCTGAGTATTTCATAAATAAAGATGCAATATCTATACTAATCATAGCCAAGGTGGTCGTCATGCTCTCACACATCACACCCTAACGTTGTCATAAGATGGCCACATGCATAGTAGAGGCAGGGCCTGGCGGTGGAAGCAGGTTGCAACAGGGGAGGGTAGTCGTGGGCAAAGAGGCTGGCAGAGGAGTGCAGTTGTGGGCAATCAGGTCAGCAGGGAAGCAGTTAGTGGGTGATCAGGATGGCAGGCAGGCAGGCAAGTAGTTAAGAGCCAATGGTCAGACATCCCCTGAAGGGTCCCAGATTAGAGAGGATGCAGGCCAGCTAGGCTGAGGGACACCCCCCACCCATGCACGAATTTTGTGTACTTGGCCTTCTAGTATATATAATAAAAGGGTAATATGTTAATTAGACCAGACGTTTTCTTGATGTCATTCTGGACATCCTTCCTGACCAAGCTGGGGCCAGAGGGAAGCCAGCCTGGGTCCTGGGTGCCTGTGGGCAGCTGGAGGGAAGCCAATCCAGGTCCCAGGTGCCTGCAGGTGGCCCAAAGGAAGCCAGCCTGGGTTCCCGGTGCCTGTGGGTGGCCAGAGGAGGGAAGCAGCCCAGGTCCTGGGTGCCAGAGGGAAGCCAGTGCCTGCAGCTAGGAAAAGGAAGGCCTACTCTTGCACAAAATTTGGTGCCTCAGCACCAAATCTCAATGGACTTAGCTTAATTTCTGCACTTGGATAGAAAATGTATCTTAACTCCATTTATAGCCTACCTTCAGGGAAAAAGTATTTATACAACAGATTAATGGTCACAGGAATTTGAAATGTGGAAAACATTGTCAAAAATTGCTTTCCTAGTTTACCTTTGACTACTTTGCTAAATGAGCATTTAAAAGCTATTTGAAAAGAAAGCAAAGCAAAGCAAATCAAGACAAACAAACAAAAAACCTAGAAGCTCCAGCAGCCTTCAAAAACTCTACTGAAACAAATTCTATTAACAATAAACAGGGAAAACACCCATTTGTTTTCACAGGTTAAGTTTACAATATAACACAGTTCAAGAGCCAGTTCTACAAAAACTGAGCAGATGAAAATACTTTATGAATTGCTGGTGTTTCTTTTGAGAAAGAATAGTAACGCTGAAAGAACAGTTGCTTTCTGACTTTTGTTGGAAAATCTAAATTCCAACATAGTTGTTAGATGAAACTATACAATTCAAATCTCCTCTTATTGACAATGTAATTTGACTTTGGGTAAGTGACTACATTAGTCATCTGTTAGTTATTTTTTGAACAAAAGCAGTTTTGTTGCTCAACCTAGAATCTGAACAGATAAACGTCAAACACCCTTTGCCCTGAGACTTGGGCTGGTGCCAATGCCATCTCCAAAGTTAAAGTTAGTGACACAATATAAAAGGATCTGCCTGTAAGATTTATTCCATTCAATGTCCATGAGCTGCAGAATAAACAAATAATTACTTCTCCTGAGATAATTTTAAACTTTTCTACCTTTACCAAACTGGAAAGTTCAATTTTTCTAAAAGCAAGATGTCGTGTGCCCTACTGACACACACAAAAAAAATAGAAATAACTCGCATTATAAAAGTAACAACCATTCCAGAATATTGTGGAATGAGATGCAGTGCAATGGATAACTTTTATCTCCAAATTATAATGAACGATCTAGATAACAAAAATGAAAGCTTGTTTTTGTGTACAGGTACACTGGTTAATAAATGAAAGAAACAGTTGTAAACACAACTGTTTAAAAGTTGTAAACACAACTTTGTCCCATAAAGGAACGAAGACAAGGTGAATTTCCCATACTGTGTAGTTTGAAACCAGACACATGTTGAAGACTTATTTTTATATCAGAGCAATGATAGAGATTGCAGTCCTCGGTTTTGATTTTAAAATAAGTATATATAAAAAGTGGAATAAAAACAAAAAAGATTATTGTTTAGTTGTTTCATATGACTTAGTGTTAATACCTAACTTTTGAAAAATACTGAATCTGCAAAATAAATAAATATTTGAAACTAAAACTACCTCTTTGAGAGAGCATTGTTTAACTCATTACCTTTTTTGACATTTCTATTCTAAAACATAGTTATTTTTGTAAATATCCTGCTCATATATATTGCATTGAATTTAAAGATATGCTTCAAGACAGCAAAACAAAGTTATAGTTAGAGAAAATTTTGTTACTTGAAAATCAGTAAGCATTTAAAAGTGAAATACCTATCAATCTATATCTATGTATACATACATATAAACACACAAATATATATTATGTTTATAGATAAGCCCCAATTTACCCAAGGGAGATTAGAAGTAATATGAGTTTTTAACTTGAATCTATTTTCATCTTATTTTTGTCTAAAGATTTATTGAATAATAGTGGATATTACTTATTTTTTGAATTTGTAAAATTATTTGTTTTACATATATGTGTGTGTGTGTGTGTGTGTGTGTGTGTGTGTGTGTGTGTGTATGCCTAAGCTGTCATATGATAGTTCCACAGTGTAACTGTTTGACTGGCTATGATGTGCACTGACCAACAGGGGGAAGATGTTCAATGCACAGACATGGAAACATGGAACAGACTGATGACTCTCAGAAGGAAGAGGGGAGAGGGGCAGAAAGGGAAGAGATTAACCAAAGATTTTATATGTATACCAAAGGCCCGGAGCATGGATTCAAGCAGTGGTGGGGTCCCTCGCCCTGGCCTGTGAGGACAGAGCTGAAACCTGTGAGGGATTGCGAGAGGGTGCAGGCCAGGCTGAGGGAACTCACTGGTGCACAGATCCATGCATCAGGCTTCTGGTATTTAAGATAATGCTCAGTGTTCAAGAATGATTTCATTTATTTTCAGATATGATAGACTAATTGGGGAAAATATCATACCTTCATTTTAAAACCATCACTCCTGTGTAGTTTCGTCTCCCTAGCACTTATTTTTAGATTTAAGTAACAGCAGCTATTGAATGTGAAACTTTTGGATATCTCGAGAATAGAAAGAAAAGAAACTTAGTTAAAACTAAATAATGTAAAATTGACACAGTAAGTTGTCTAGTTTTTCAATACCTCTCTGCAACTACGAAGGATAATTTCCCAGGATAACTTAAGTCCAGGGTAGCAAGTTCAAATTCCTAGAACCCAGGCATGTAAGTTCCTTCTAGAGTTGCTAGGTTGGTGGTATTATATTTAAAATGAGACATTGGAATACCCTCATCTTCATTTTAAAAAAAAACCCACAAAAAAACACTGTGCTCATCAAACAAAACAATTAGCCTCCCTAATGTTTTAGGCTGAGTGACTGAATTAAAATGAACACAGAACCATTTTTCTAGTGGCCTCTGGGAAGGCAGTACCAGAATGACCTGATTAGTTAGTTATTACAAATTCAAGTTCACACTAGGAAATTCTAATCTCTGTGGACCCAGAGATTCATATTTTTATGTATGGACAAGTGTATATTTCTAAGAATTTATCTATACAGCTACACAAATGACCAAAAAGCTTATGCACATTCTGAAAATAATCAAATCATCAGAAATAATAGTGATTGACTGAAGCAGTGTTTGTTGAAATGAGAAGTACCAGATGGGAGACAGTCCTAATGCTTTGATGTTGGCTTACTACATACATTCCTACCTATGACATTGGTTGTAGGTGAACTTTTGCTTTTTTAAGATATGGCTGAGGGATCCAATAGAGACCAGGGGGAGGAAGTAATTTGAGGAAGATTAACCCAATTGAATTCTCATTGGTTAATGCTGAATTTTTTTTTGTTCTTTCTTTCAGAGTATTCCCACTCATTTAAATAAAGCTTACTAGAAGAGATAATGGTTATAAATATTGAGACTTAACCAAGAAGCAGAAGTTGACTTAACTAAAGGAACATAAATCTCACTGTGCCATGATTTCAGGACCGCCTGAAGTTGTCTAAACTACATTTGTTTTCTTAATCTGCTACTGTTCATGACAATTATATAAGGTAAAGAAAAGGTTCTATGAAATGATGCAATGGATTCATCTTTCTCACTTTTCCCCCCTCCCAATCTGTTTGCCTTGCTGCAGTATTATCTTTGTTCATCACCCGCAGACCACTATCCTGTAACTTGCCCCTGGTATTTCATGTGAGTGTTATGTCAACACCTGTGGTGTTGTCACAGCCTGGTTCCTGAGTGGGTCCCTGCACACCTAAGTAAGACCGGCTGGGTAGGAGTGGCCTGGCAGCAGATGGAGCCCAGGGAAATGAAACAATCTCAAAATTAGGAGGCTTTTGGCAAGAATCTTTCACCAAAAGTCTAGGCATGGGGACTTCGAAGAAAGTCTTAAATGTTGGAAAGTGTTGGGGGAATAAGTCTGCATTTCAGTCCTAGAGTGATCACGATCCTAAATAAGAACCATGGCAGAAGCCCGACCAGCAAAGAAAAACCAAGAATCCCCTCCCAGGAGCGGGAACAATGGCGTCTAGTCTTGAGTTCTAAGGTTCTTAGCGTCTTAAGCCAAGAAACTACTATTTAGGAGCTGGGTTTAAGAGTAGATTGAGATTTGATTCCAAGCTGACTCTTTGGATTCTTAAAATCTTCTTGTCTAGCATAAAAGATTTGTTCCAAAAATCAGACACCAGAAGTCAGAATTTAGTTGACCCTGTTCAAGATCATATACTATATAGTGCTGAGACCAAAATGGGATCCCAGGAGTCCAGTTCTCAAACCGAGGCTCTTTTTGCCATACCAGAAATGCAGATAGAAATGTTTAATTGTTTTTCTTATATTCACTTGTCCCTGTTGTTTCATTACTATAAAGAGAAATAGTAATTAGTCAGTTTGCTGAAATATAAAACAAAGCAAGTCAGAAACACATCTAGTAATTAGATATACTAATTTGTCTTGGATTTTCAGAAAGCCTTAGAGTTGATTGATTTTTTCTGATTAATATTTATACATCTTTCTGAGTTGATTATAGATTAATTCATTATAAACTTTTAACAATCACAAGATTTTCATATTGGAAAATTACATTATAAGTAAATTATTGTATAATACATACTATTTATTATCTTACTGATAATGTTTTCTTTAATATCATTTGCCAAACTTGACATTAAAGACATTTCTTGAGTAATTATTTTATCATGGTTTGTTTTTTCCTGGACTAATAGTGCCCTAGTTACAAAATTTTTAATTAAAAGTTTATACAGACTTGATTTCTGTATGACTTGAAAATTCAACCATTAACTCAAAGCCCTTAATATTCTACCAGTCATAATTGTATTTATAAATTTGTGTTCTGTTTTTGCCTTCTAACCTTTACCATAGACCTTTCTCTTCATACATGAAATCATTACTCCACCTCCATTTTACAGGATTGATATAAAAGGAACAAATGTTGTTTATATTAACCAAAACATAAAAAAAAACAACTATTACTTAAATATTTAGCAGATGAAGTTACTTTGGAGACAAATTGCTATAGTACAGCACAGGGGCCTTAGCTATCTCAGGGTTTTGTTTGTTTTTAAACAGAATTGATTGTTTTTTAACAGCAGAATCATTGAGCTTTCTGACCTCCAGGGGCCCAGGACATTGCTATTACAGTTTCACTTGACTTCACAGAATCACATGAAGGAATGATTGGGCATGAACCTGAACTGGAGACTAAGCTTTGCCATCAAGGTGCCTGGGGAAGCTGTGGGTTCGGGGGATGACAGGAGAATGGGACAAGGCAGGAGAGGTTTGTGAGACAATTTCTGCCCCTGAGAATAGAAATCCCCACAACCCAGAGTAACAGAGGATGCTTATGCATTCATGTTTGCCAACCAGAAAGGAAATAAAAAGTAAAAAAATAAATAAATGTCATGTTCAGAGGTTGGGAAGAATAGTTGAAAGAGTTGGAAAGAGGAGAAAATATTTTGGGAGAATATTTATAACAAATGAAGTCAATGCTGGCTACTGAAACCGTGATTCAAGAAACAGCAGTGTGAGCACCAAGGGAGACTCCTTAGAAATGCAGACTTTTAAAAAAATTTCTTTATTGATTAAGGTATTACATATATGTTGTTATCCTCCCATCCCCCCCCATTCCCTGCACCATGCCTTCACCCCCTGTTGTCTGTGTCCATTGGTTAGGAGAAATGCAGACTCTTGAAGCAGGATTTGGACTTCAACACTGTCCCCGGGGGTTAGTGTGCACTTTTATGTTTGAGATTAAAGTTAGGGGAGCCTTGCTTTCCACTTTAAAAAGAAAAAAATATACATTCAAACCTGATCAAAATTGCTTACAAGTGTTTTCGTTAAAGTTTGAATTGTACATTTTAAAACTATGGGGAAATGTTAGAGATCTTATCAAAATTTGTTTGTGACTTCTTGTTCTCTCAATTTTCTTCTCATGAAGTATTGGATTACTAAGTATAAAGTACACTTGGTCAAAAGATCCCATTAAGTCTTCTAGTATAGTATAAAATATTTTTAATGAATCAAAATGAAGTATGAGTTTGCTTTTCAAATTACAATTGTGTTCCTCCCCAGTTTTTTTTTTTTTTTGTAGTTGGTGGTGTTGGTGAATTTTTCTTTATGTGAATATGAAGCATCAAGATTGCTCTACAACTGCCACCTGGCCTCCGCAGTTTACTACATTATAGTGCCACACCCTTGTTTTGTTTTGTTTTAAGTTGTTCATTACCCAGTCTAACCTAACTACTTGTTAGTGTGGACTTGAAATGCCTTTTAATTCTGCTCAAAAAATTCAAATCCACCACCAAAGTAAAGTTTCGACATAGAAACTTAGGTTAAAAAACATGCTACCAGCATACAAAGCAGTTCCCGAAGACAGGTTCTAGAAAATATTTTTAGCAAGGGCAGTATCAAGTGGGGTAAATGTCAATTTCTCCATGTGTCGGCTTTCAAGTTAACATTCTGACATATACAATTCTGATACATTTGCTAAACTATTCATTTCATTGCCTTGAAAATATGTCAAATAGCTGAAGAAAGGAAAATGGTAAAATTCAAATTGTGCTTTTTTTCCTTACTTATGGATGAAAACTTGAGTCACTGGTAGAAACAGGGTAAAGCAGTTCACTATAAAAATGATAGAAGGTTCTAGGTCAAGTTGGCTATTGGAAATAAAGGCCCTCTCATGTTTCATCAAATATTAGGATTCTGTGCCAAGGGTTTTCATTATACACAGGGTACAAAGTACTTTATAAATCATCATATCTGCTGACATTCAATTATTTTCAGTCTTATTAATATGAACTGCAGAGTGTTTTTAGGTGTCTACTGGCAGTAAAACCAGCCTTTTCATTTAAAAAGCTTGGCATTCAGACATGGCCGAAAAGTTCGCAAAATACCCTTAAGCATCCAAAGAATAAATGCTAATCATTTTTAGATATTTCAAACTATAGACTAAATACCTAAGAACTTTAAAAAGAAATGCCTGTCCATATGCCTTGGGTCTGATTAAAATAGAAAGGCGGAATGGGTACAAATCAAGAAGTAATTTTCCCCAAGAAAATGTAGTCTGGTAGCATCTATTTCTATATGCTCTCCATTTACTTTATACAATAATACATTCTTTTTAAAAATATATATTTTATTGATTTTTTTTCCAGAGAAGTAAGGAGAGGGATAGAAAGTCAGAAACATCCATGAGAGAGAAACATCGATACGCTGCTTCTTGCACACCCCCTACTGGGATGTGCCCGAAACCAAGGTACATGCTCTTGACCAGAATCAAATTTGGGACCCTTCAATCTGCAGGCTGACACTCTATCCACTGAGCCAAACCAGTTTTGGCACAATAATACATTCGTATGTATTTATAAAGTAATCTCAAAGTCCCCAGAAGAGGAAACACCTATTGTTTATATAATTCCAGATTAATAGCCCCTGTGCGGAACAGGGAATGTTGAATGATATAGATAAGACTCACCATTTTATCATGCCCACACTACCAGGTAATGGGGACTTATCTTTTCTATTTTATATGTTCTCTTCCAAATGAAAAATCCTTATGCATACCTTTTAGATAAAAGCTATTAAACATTGGATATATTTAAGCCACTTATAAAACTATAGATTCCTGCACACAGGTGTTCTCATGTAATGTTCTGTGGTATACCCAGAGAGGGTATTATTATTTGGTTGTTGTTATCATTATTCTCTAGTAATTCGAATATGAAAAACCACTCTTAGGCCATAGCTGGTGGGAGCTGAGAGTGTCTGCAATTTTGCAGGTAGAAGAGGAAAGAGGTATTCTTGGAAGATGTTCTTAAGGCTATAAGAAATTTTATAAATATTTATATGAACTGTGCATTCTTTTGTGATTTATTTGCTTATGTATTTTGTACTATACGCAGTATGTATACATATGCAATATATATATATATTATATACATACTTGGATACATGTTATACCCCATATTTACATAGAAGTAAATATTTTATTTGAATTTGGTTTAAAATCATCTGTTCAAAGCAAGCCACTTTAAACTTTAAAAGTATTCTCTCAGGTATGGAAGTACCTTGATGAGAAATGTTTATCCATGACCACAAGGGGGTGCTAATGATCTGTGAATGTAAACTGTAATTCAGAATTAAATTGGTATTTATATATACAGGTTGAAATAATTTGCTATTAGCAAATTTTCCTCTCTTTTTTTTTTTGGAAATAAGTGTATGATTTATAGTGAAGAAACATAAACTGCTTTCTAGAATGTATATATAATTTCTGCCTGTCCATAGTGTAATAAGAGGTTCTCCTTCCTTTGGTAGAATGTTACATTTTCTATTTAAAATGCTTAACTATTGTGATAGCACAGAATTGTTAAATATATTATAAAGATACATGTAAGAATATTTTCAACGTCTAATTTTAGAAAGATTTCTAATGCCTAACTTATTTTCCATGAAAATAACATAGTTTTATCCAAATAAAAAGTAATTTTTTATGACTATGAGCAGGTTTAATTCATTTGTTTTCTAACTTGTGAAACTTTGAATTAAAAGGTGCTCCAACTTTACAAATGTTAAGGTAAGTTTTTTGGTCATTGTAAGAATCTGAGGAGATAAAATAGTTAATAAGTTTACAAAACTTAACTTTGTAATAAAAGAACATTCTGAAATATAAACAGGTAAATCATTTTAGAAATTTACTTCAATATACATTATGAATGCCTCGGTTTTAGGCAGAAAGTGATGGAATATCATGAATTTTAAAAATGTTCATTTTAGTCAATAAAAAAAGGCACTTTAGTGAATTTAAAAATATTACTCTAGTGGAGATTATCGAATTTATAATCCCAGCTCCCTTCTGGCTCCTCTCCTCACCACCATCCTGTTAGGCCTAAGGATTAAACATCTTCCCATCTCGGAAGACTCAAAGCTTCCACCTATTTGAACATTTTCACTTAGCATAGTGAGCTTGTAAGGCAAGCCTGGGTTTTGTCTTCAAAACAGAAGATATTTGACTTTTTTTGTCAAATGTAGCTATGAGTGAAGCCGAGGGGAGAGTTGATCTAAGTCACAGAAACATATTTTTTAATATCCCCAAAACACAGTTTGTTTCCTGGTGAATTAATTCCCAGTCCTCCTGTCCCCCAGTGGTCCAGCAGGCTGTATCAGGCTTAGTTCCTCACAAGTATGTTGAGCTTGGCATGGAAGCCCTTCAAAAACCTCTCAGAGCCCTCATAACGTACTTCCTCTATTGGCCTCCACTTCTTTTTTTCCATTTTCCTTCCTGTGCAAACTTAAGCGCATTGCTGTTCACAAGGAATGAGGCTGGATTGACTCTGAGACTGATCTGTGCTTGAGAAAGTTAAAAATCTTCAGAGTTGAGACCCAAGGTAGTTATTATCATTGTCATTGAAATCAGAATTTTCCTGTCGCTGAGATTCTAGGACTGCTGCAGAAATAGCTGCATGAATTTAGATCCCTGATGTCCGGACTGTTATCTTGGGCTCCGGATTCCTGTGCCCTGGTCTCACCAATCCTGAGCCATGTGATGGGAAGAGGTTCCCATCCCTTATCACAGTCCAGAATATACTTGGGAGTTATCATGCATTAAAAAAAATATGGCAGAGTATTCTTGATTATGAATTTTTAAAATAAGCTTAAAGACACCAACTAATTTTCTCACTCCTTTGCCTATTGCAGGACTTATGATGTCAATAGGCTCCATAAGAATAGTATACAACTTCACGTCACAATGTAGATACATGAAAACTTATTTGTTGTTCCATATGTTTATTTTATCCTTAGATCCACTGTCCTAGGAGCTGTATCACTAAAGATATTGCTGTGACATATGTCTGATATTTGTTGCCTATGGATCCTTCTAAGATTTTTATGGTTTCCCGTCTTACCTTTAAATCCTTTATCCATTTTGAGTTTATTTTGGATAATGGTGTAAGTTGGTGGTCTAGTTTCACTTTTTTGCATGTATCGGTCCAATTTTCCCAACACCACTTATTAAAAAAAATATATATATATTTTTTATTGATTTTTTACAAAAATCATAAAATATATTTTATTGATTTTTTTGTGGAAGGGAGAGGGATAGAAAGTCAGAAACATCGATGAGAGACATGGATCAGCTGCCTCTTGCACGCCTCCTACTGGGGATGTGCCTGTAGCCAAGGTACATGCCCTTGCCGGAATCGAACCCAGGTCCCTTCAGTCTGCAGTCCGATGCTCTATCCACTGAGCCAAACCAGTCTTGGCCCAACACCACTTATTGAAGAGACTCTCTTGACTCCATTGTGTGCTCTGGCTTCCTTTATCAAATATTAATTGAGCCTACTGGCTTGGGCCAATTTCTGGGTTCCCTGTTCTGTTTCATTGGTCTATATGTCTGTTCTTGTGCCAGTACCAGGCAGTTTTGAGAACAGTGGCTTTGTAATATATCTTGATATCTATTATCGTGATCCCTCCAACTTTTCCCTTCTTTCTCAAGATTGTTGCAGCTATTCAGGGTCATTTTTTACTCCAGATGAATTTTTAGAGTTTGTTCTAGGTCTTTGAAATATGCTATTGTTATTTTAATGGGGACTGCATTGAATCTGTAGATTGCTTTAGGTAGTATGGACATGGGAAGGTCACTAAGGGAAAAAGGAGACCCATGTAATACTTTAAACAATAAAGAATTTTTTTAAAAAAAGTTATTTTTTAACTAAAGCCTATGGTTTTCGTCCAGGTCTGGTTAATTTTGCCATTGTCTAGGTCACCCTTAGTGACTAATATAGCAAATGCAATTAATCCATATGCTTTTCAGTTAAAATTCCATGTATGTGGTTTATTTATTTATTGCAGGGACTTCAAAACTTATCTCCCCTATAGGATAGTTAATATATAAAGTACATTAACGATTCCCAATTACCATTTGAAACTCATTGGCAATGTGTAGCAGTAGTACAGTAAAGTTGTAAACACACTGATGTTTCCTTTACTATCTTGCTGTGTGTACTTTTCTCCAAAAACAAATTCTCCAAGCTTAACAAGGAAAATTTTATTGCTAATTAGATTTAGAAAATAATCTGGGAACTAATGAGGAAAAAAGGAATTCAAGAAGAGGGGCAATTTGTTTCAAAGTATCCATGAAATCTTTACTGCAACCATATAAGGTATATTTTCAATTTGTTTTTCTATGCTTTTAGAAAGAGTACTTTAAATAATACGCATGTGCATGCAAGGATAACTGGTGAGAAAAGCATAGAATGGACTTCTTACTCATGTTCAAAGAGTGTCTCTGACTCCTGTACATTTTAGAGAATTTATATTTATTATCACACAATTTAGATTTTGATAATAAAATTTGACGTTATGAGCCATATTTTTATGATGCTGCACTTGAACAGTAGATGGCACTAATGCCATTTTCCAAAGAGCTGTCTCACTTGGCACAAACTCTCTTTTAAGAGAAGAATGACCATCTAAGAATCAGTCTGAAAAGTCATTATTAACTTCAACTGACATCAAAGTGTCATTCTTTTACCGTTCTCTGTTTTAAAAAAGCACGGAATTTCCCTCAGACCTTTGCTATTAACTAACTGCTGCATGTGGGTAGCCTGCAATTCTTTTATGTGTAATAATTTTCTTTTAAATGATTCCAGTGCTTTGGCTGGCTTCACAGAACAAAGCCTTATAGAAAAGACGCTAAGGAAAAATCTCTTTCTTCATGATAAGAATAAAAATAGTCCTTCTTCACCTTTGATATTTATTACCCCTTCCCATTGTATTTCAACAGCATTTCAACAGCATTCAACAGCATTACATTTATACATGTGAAGGTTAGAGCAAATCCAGTTTTCATTAAGAAGAATATCTGTTTTTATATTTTCTTTAAAATTGCTGAAATTACCTTCTATCAGCTCTTTTGTCAATCCGAAATCCATTCACTGCTACTTTTTATCTAAAAGAAATAAAACAGTAATAACAACAACCACAAAACTTAGTTCACTCCCTTTCCCTGCAAAGGTTGTGCTGTTTCTATTGTCCAGTTTAATACTAAGTCAGCCATTAGTCACTAATGAATGGATTAGTAGGCTGAAAAGGCGGGCATGATTGACGGGCACAAATGGATTTCTAAGTATTTCTCTAAAAGTCCTTGCTAATGTTTCTTTCACAGGAGCAGTTAAGCATGTCAATCTCTTCTTGCCAAGTTTTGGTTTTGCTCCAATCAAAAAGATAGGATGGCCATCCTAGGATTTTCATTTTACTTTAATCATGGATATCTAGTTTGCCTTTCTAGGATGTTCATGGTTGAATAGATGGTGTGACATAATGTATTGATAAAAGAATAATTTGGAGACAATTCCACTGAGATTATCTGCTTTTGTTCGATTTGCTGTTGAGCTTCCCTCTAGCTCAGGAAAGTGAGGCACCACTATTGCATTTGGGCCCATGTGTATATGTGTAACTTTCTTCTATACACTTGGATGTCTTTCATCTGCTACAAAGACGTGTTTTATTCGAAGTAATTTGGTACAAAGAGGGCACCCCGTGTGTGAGTCCCCGATCTGTTATTTAACTCATCTACTATGCGAGCCAAGAAAGAAAGCTAACTTTTGAATATCTGACTCGACAACCTCACATTTAAACAGAAATGCTATCTACAGAGATGGAATGTGTCCTAGGAATATTCACGGAGATGGGAGATTGCATTTTGTTTGGTTGTCTAATTCATGCTACTCTACTATCCCATAGGTATGGCCACATCAGCACCAAATTACTACTGTTATTCTTTATATTGAGGATTGGAATTCGATGCTAAACAGCCTGCTGCGGGTGCTGAATGCCTCCGTCTTATTAACCAATGGAGATCTTTGAGACAAAATCATCTCTACTTTCTACTTCCCTTTGGTTCACTTCAGTCAGGTTCAAGGCTCTGGTCCCTTTGTCTTCATCAGAAGCCATTACGATGCGGCTTTCCTCTCCTTGCATGTGTTAGATGCTATATGACTTGTAAAGGAGGAAAAGTCTATGTGCTCCTTGGAGTCAAGGAATTTTCTTATTTCTCTTTCTGCCTCATGATTAGTATGATGCCTTGTTCAGGCTAGTATATTGCTCTGCAAATATTTATTACATTCTTTTAACAGGACAGCTGGCTCTCTGATAAGCCTGGCAATTTACTCTTCAAAGTTTCATCTACTGGGGCTACCCACACCTTCCTGTCTTCTAAGAAGTGTATTGATTCTCTCTTCTACCTTCGCTAGGGACCAAGAAGGTCCTGAAAAAACAAAACAAAACAAAAACCCACAGTGTATTCTGTTCTACTTAATTTATGTGCTTTTTCTCTAAAGAAAGTATCTGAAGATTTTTGTCTTGGGGTTGCACTTACTTTTAAATTTGAGACTTCATCAAGACAACACAAAAGGTTAGCTGAGAAATACTGAAACCAAATATGTACACACTGTATATGCTTTTTCACAAGTTATAAACCCACATGTGCAATCATATACTAAACTTAGAAAATGTGATTTGGTTATGTTCAGGCAACTTTATTTCTCTCAGGCATTGGAGGTTTAAACTCAGTTACATTCAGGATTATACCTCTCTCCCTCTGTGGTCTGAATTTGATTTTAAATCATGGAGATTACACAGCATTCTTGGGCTTTACCTACTGGATGCCCTGAGCACTTCCTGCAGTCATGACAATCAGATGTCTCCAGACATTGCCAGACGTCCCTTTGGAGGCGAAATTTCCCACCTCCCATTAAGAATTACCGTATAAGTGTTTAAAAATCTCTCGGCTATATTAGGCTGTTCCAGAATTACTTCTATTTTTATTCAGGACTCCAAAGCTCTGTGTGAAGGCTTCCAATAGGTTTAGTGGCAGATTCCAGTGTTGCAGAGCTTGAAGTTTGTATCAGTTTGGGCTTCCTCTTTAAGGTAAGAAAACAGCATTTTTTGAAAATAAAACATAGCATAAAATTTAATTAGTGAGAAAGAATTATAAGAAAGTGTGCATTTTAAAAAGCTGACAAATATTACAAAATCCAGGAAAAATACTATATATATATATATATATATATATATATATATATATGCTGTTTATAACACTCATTTTGACTACATGTTTGGATATATATTCTTGGATAACCTCTTCCTAGGATGAAAAAAAAACCATTATTTTTTATAGAGGGAATAGATCATTTAGGTTTTTCCTACCTTCAGTAAGATGACATTTGTATGTTATTAGTGATATTTAAGAAGTGTTTATTTCAGTCTCACAAATTGTTATACTTGTGATCCAATATATTGCAATGAATAAAAAATACGATTTTATATACAGATATTTTTTTCTGCTTTCAGTACGGCTTCAGGTTGGAGTCCTGTCTAAGAATTCTGATAACTTCTACTTCAGTGATTGCCATGAGAAAAAAGATAAAATGGGAGGGGTGTTGAATAATAAAAAACAGTAATCACTGTCACATTATTGAGTTTATTAAGAACTAGAGGCCTGGTGCACAATGATTTGTACAAGAGGCCTTCCTTCCCCCGGCTGCCGGCACTGGCTTTCCTCTAGCACCTGGGACCCAGGCCTTTGCTCTGGCTGCTGCTTTCAGTCTTCGCTCAGGCCAGTGCCCTGCTCATGTAGCTCCCTTTGCTCCCTGCCCTCCCCTCATAGCAGGCATCCCACCTCACCTGGCCACTCTGCGCCTGCATGCATGCTGCCCAGAGGCCCAGAGCAGCTGGAGGGTGGGGCTGCTGCCATTTTTGTTGGGTTAATTTGCATACTCACTCCTGAGTGGGTGGTGGGCATTATGAAGGGATGGTCAATTTGCATATTTCTCTTTTATTAGTGTAGATAGGAGGACATTTCTGTTTTGAAGTGTTCACCATGCTACGTGAACTCTTTGTTCAGAAGTTAACAGGTTTGATTACTGAAAGAATCTTCCACAGACTAGATTCTAGATCCACTCATTTCAATAGTTTTTCTTCTACTCCACACATCCTTTCAGTTCTTGGTATCATAGAACACATGCAGCTAGGCATAATATTTTCTCTTTTCATATTACTGCCATGATCTTGGGTAAGTCAACAAGGGACATGTTGGTATGGCACACCAGGAAGGCCAGCAAAAATGTGATTATACCCAGAAGTGGCCTTTGAACCACATAAACACAACCCACTTTACCCAAACTAAATTTATTCTCAACTCACCTTGCCTTCAGCAGGATCTCCACAATGTCAGCGGCCACCTCATTACCCCCTTCATCAAAATGTGTATTACAGGGAAGGCATTAGAGTGGAAAGAGGCAGATGTCTTCATTGATGGTTGTTTAAAACACCTTTTTTTGTACATTTTTCAAACAGCTAACTTCTCAAAAATACATTCCTATGGCCTCTCCCAGGGATTGGGCCTAAACTTGCAGTAAAACATCCCTCTCACAATCTGGGACCGCTGGCTCCTAACCACTGGCCAGCTTTCCTACTTGATTGTCCCTACCCCTCTGCCTGCCTGATCGCTCCTAATTGCTTGCCTGCCTGCCAAATCACCCTTAACTGCTCACTTGCCTACCTGATCACCCCTAACCACCTCTGCCTTGGCCCCTGCCACTGTGGCTTCATCCAGAAGGTCATTTGCTTATCTAGTCTAATTTTTATATTACACTTCTATTATTATATATTAGTTTAAAGCAAGCATATTTTCATCATAGCTGCCACTGTAGGATCAAAGGTAGGGGAGATGGAAAAGGGGAGAAGACGGAGGGTGGAGGTTTATATTGGCGCACAGGAAACAGAGAAAATAAAGAGTTCAGATTTTGTTATAACACTTCTTCCAACCCAGCACAGAGAAAAACCTAATTTGTAACATTTAGGATACAGTGCATTCCACTGGATTATGATCACTCTTGATTTTTTTTTCTAGAAGTTCTTACAAATGGAACTGGTTTAGCTCAGTAGCTAGAGCGTTAGCTTGTGGACTGAAAGGTCCCAGGTTCGATTTCGGTCAAGGGCATGTACCTTGTCTGCTGGCACATCCCCAGTAGGGGGTATTCAAGAGGCAGCTGATGGATGTCTCTCTCTCATCGATGTTTCTGACTTTCTATCCCTCTCCCTTCCTCTCTATAAAAAAATCAATAAAATATATTTTAAAACATGGAATCAGACAGTATATATGTTTTTGTATTTGGTGATTTTAGCTCAGTATAATATGTTTGAGATCCATCATGTTGCAGATCTATCAATTATTTCTTCTCTTCACAGCTGAGTAATATTTCCCTGTATGTTGGGCCATGATTTGTTTATACATTCATTTGTTGATGGACATTTGGGTCATTTCAGTTTCTGGGCACTATAAGTAAAACTGCTATGAACATTTATATATAAATCCTTATGTGGCTGTGTGTTCCAATTGCACTGGGGTATCTAAATTGGATCATAAGTCAAGCATATCTTTAAGGAAATATCATGAGCAAGTTACTTAATTTCTCTGTATCTCAGCTTCCCCAGTTCCTGTAAATGGAGATTGTACTGTGTATTGTCTGTAAAAGTGTGATAAATCTAATCCATACAGATGTTTAGCACCATGTCTGGTACTGAGTAGTACATGAAATGATGGAAGTCTTCACTAGCTAAGGTGTTCTCTAGGACAGATGAAAATTGAGGCTCCAGTCATTAGGGCTGTAGGGTTGCTTCCTAGATGGAAAGAAAAATGAAGTTGTGTGGAACCCATTGTTAGGGTTTTCATCCCTGTACCATCACTTGGTTGCTTGATATCCTTAGGAATGTTCCAAACCTCTCTGGGCACAGTTCCCTTGTATGTAAAATTAGACAAAACTCTGTATTACTAGTAGTATTGGTAGTCCTCTTGCTATTATTTCCATATTATATTCAGATTTTAAAGGAAATTCCTTATGTTGGGAAGGCATATCGTTCAAGCAGATTTTGTGTGGTTTGATATTGAAACGAAAGTGGTTGAACTGCATTGGCTTGCACAGGAAAGGATTTTTATAATCGTAAATGTCCATCTCTCTTTGTTTTCCCTTGAAGATGCCCTGATGCTTGAGAATGCACTTGCCTGTAACCTACCACTTTCATGGTATCACTCAATCAAAGCCCTCCCTCATGGAGATTTTTCTATTTTTACAACCTGGCTGGTGTTTATGGGAATAAGTTGATAGAGCTCCTTCCCCCCTCAACCCCCGCCCTGCTTTAGCTGCTCTGTGAGATTTATGTGATTTTAGATTTTGTTGTGAGGTTCCTGACAGATGGGGGAGGACATGGAATTGTAATGGCACTCTCAGACCTGAAACAGTGTGGAGAGGTGATGCATCTAGAGTTGTTATAGTCGTTATATGTTGTTATATGTAATATCTGGAGCACATAAAACACCAAAAGCTTGACTTGTGCCTTACCTGGAATGGCACTGCCTGAATACAGGTTCTTGTGGTATTGGAAGAAGAAGGACTGACAGAGAGAAGCTAAAGAGATACTATGATGTGTAAAAGGGGGGCTTGCTTAGATAAGCTTTCATAAAAAATATTTCTGTCAGCACAAATAGAGACATTATGTAAACAGGAGGATGTTAGGGATCAGAATGTCCGTAAAATATCCCTCACTTTTGCAAGTTATAGTGTCTCTGTCTTCATTTTGTGTTTTGATGTTACAAATTTCACTTTTCTATTCTGTAAATGAGATAAAATAAAAATACAACTGATTTTAGTAGAACATAATGATTAGTAGTAACCTTATAATTATTTAACTATGAACATGCAATAATAAAGCTACTTTCTTCATTTTTGCCTGTCAAATTATAAAAATATTCTCATTTTGATTGGTGTCTAGGTTTTATAAATTCAAGGGAAAACTGTCTTCAGTGAACGTTATTGAGAAATGTATTCTCTGACTTTGGGATTCTCAGAGACTGGAGAATGTAATCAATTCATGCATGCGTTCATTCATTCATTCACCAAATACTTATTGAAGGTCTACCAATTGGTAAGTACTATTTTGAGCACTGAAACAACAGTGCTGAAAAAAATAAGGTCAATTCTTGGTGGTGAAAATATGAAGACAAATATATGCAAGTTCAAGTAGAAATAGAAGATACAAAGGAAATACCATGTAAGACCGTTGTCTCTGGGGTAACAGATTTCCAGGAGGAGGATATAGCAGCACAAAGTCTTTCAGCCAGAATGGGATGGCTTTGTCCAAGGAACAAGAAGAAGATCATTATGGTTGGATCAAACGTATGATAGGATGAGTGGACAACTTTCCCAGCACAACCCCAAACCGTCACCAAAGAAATAGCTCTCACTTAGAGTATTTGGGGAGAGTTGAGGGGAGAGCTCAAAAGAAAGCTAGATTGTAGAAGTGGCAAGAATACACCAAGAATTACTTTGTATACGTAATACAGTTATTATAACTACTTTCTAATTCTTCCTCTCTGCTATGATCTGAATGTTTATGTCCTTGGAAGTTCATATGTTGGAATCCTAACCTCCAAAGATAATATTAGCAGGTGGGCCTTTGGGGAGTGCTTAATCGTGAAAGTAGAATTCTCATGAATGGGAGTAATGCCTTATAAGAGAGACCCTGGAGAGTTGCCCCTTCCACCATGTGACCTCTTTTCCAATAAAATGTTAAATAAAAATATGACAACAGTCAACACAGTAGCAGTTCTATGTGAATGAATCAAAATTATACCTATTTTCTTGTCAGATTGGCAAAAATGCAATATTTTTTTTTGGTGTGCCACAGAATTCTAGTAATTAGCTTACATGTGCCATGAGATGAAAAAGGGTGAAAATTGCTACTTACATATGAGCAAATAAATACTCTAGAGCAATGCTATGTGTAGGCATATTACACATAGCATGTGGAGGTAGGAGAGAGGAGTGTGCCTACAAAGGAGGAAACCACATAATTATTCACAGCAGTTATAAAGTACAAAATCTAGAGATTATTAAAATGGGTCAAACAGTATTACATACCTTTGCTTTATGGATCGTGAAATAGCAGATGTTCATAATAATGGTACTCCATCATCTGGAAACCAACTTAGAGTTTCAGCAAAATTACTTAAGGGTTCAGAGAAATGTGCAATACCTTTTAGAAACATAAACATACTAGAATTTTGATTTTAACATTTAAGAATAAATCTTATATGTCTGTAAAATCTGGCCATCCCAAATGACAACTTATTCAGAGTTCTGGATAAGCTGGGATTTTGGAATACTTGGCTTTGTGAAATATTATCTAATATTTCCTGTTTGCTATCTCTGAGTTTCACCACAAATTTTATTAATTCAAGATTGTATTTATAATATATATTCCTTTGATAGTTTATAACAGTATTTCTACATAGGTAGGGATTAAACTTTACCTTTTATTTCTGCTACCATTTTTATTTCTACCCTCTTCTTTTCCTTTCAAAACTCCTTATTTCAAATATATCAGAAGGATCTCACATGTGATTCATTGAGAAAAGGGCACCTCTCAATAGGAAAATGTTACACTTTTGGTTTAATCTGTTTTTGCTGGGGGAGTAAATTCAACTGAGAGAGATTTTTCTTCTAAATAAAAAAACTTTCATTTCTTATGAGTGAGATATAGATTGATTACACTTTGTGCTTCCATTGTAATGATTTTATAACCTTCGCTGCAAATAGTCTAGTCTCTTTGGAGGGAGGTCACATTAGAAGATACCTTTCAAGATAGATGTGGCCTGCTTTTGATATTTTTATCAACTTAACTGCAATATCTTGAATATGTAAAATGACGAGGGTGTTTATGCAACTTAACCAGAAGCTTTTAAAGAATGCCTATTCAACCTAGCCAGTTTGGCTCAGTGGATAGAGCCTCGTCCTCTGGAATGAAGGGTTTCGGGTTGGAGTCCAGTCAAGGGCATGTACTTTGGTTGCAGGCTCCCTCCCTGGTCAGGGCACATGCAGGAGGAGGCAACCAATCCATGTGTTTCTCTCACATAGACATTTCTCTCCTTTGTCTTTCCCTCTCTCTTCCACTCTCTAAAAATCAATGCAAAAATATCTTCGGCTGAGAATTAAAAAAAAAGAAAAAAAGAATGAGCATTCAAATTTTTTTATAGCTTAACTTAGCACTGAAAAGATGGGTATAGGAATGGATGAAAGAATAAGAATAAATTCATAATCTCATACGGATGATAGTTGACCTGACCTAATGCTGATTTATTTATTTTTTACTTACTTCAGTTAACAATGGTTTGAGCAATTTTTAAAAAATTCTTTACACTTCAATTTTTGACAGATTAAATATTATCCTTATAAGCCCAAGTTCTATAAGTATATAGGTATACTGTTAAATTAGTTTGAGAGCAAGTATATTTTATAATGTCTGAAACAGTATATTATCTTCTACAAAATCAATTACAATGCTCATTTTTGATGGTGTCCGACTATGGCTTTTTCTTTATATAAGTATATTTTGTCCTTTTTATATCAAACATCACGTATACACATTTATTAAAATTCAAGTAAAGTTGAAATAATTCTGGTTTTTAGAATTTGACTATCAGAAAGATAAATAAATACTTCCCGTTATCTTAGAAAATTAAGACTATGAATTGACCAATTTACAACATTATAATTCACAGTTCTAATTTAGTGACGAGATAAATATTTTCATATGTGATGAAGGCCAATAGTGTTAGCTTAGGTAGCTAGTTATTAATAAAGGAAGGAAGCAAATGGAATCAGGCATTCAGTCTAATAAACTAGGGAGCTGAATCAGAGGCTAAGCCTGATTTACTAGGAGGCTATAGCATTCCCAGGCTTCCCAGGGCCTGCCACATTTTCCACAGAAGGAGTTTAATTCCAGAGCAATCCCAAACAGGCTGGAAGAATCACCCTGCAGTATAACCCGCCGAGGACCACCACTATTAGCCAGATTATCAGGGAAGGAGTGGGGAAAATTCCTTTGTTAGGCGAATGTATGGTAGAAACCAATGGGGAGGTAAATTGATGCAGCCCAACCTTGGTGCATGCGCAGTAGGAACCAAACTAGCAATTTAACGGGGTGAAGTCTACCCAGGGAAAATGATTGGATTGCATAAGAAAGCACAACCTTGGATTACAGAAGGGGATTGTTTGCAAGCCCATTACAAACCCCGGGAAAATCCAGGAATTAGTTTGAATAGTTTGAAAGAAAGTCTGCTCATTCCAAAAACCACGAAAATACATGGAGGATTATACGAATTCTCCAGAGCAGTTGCTGCTAGAGCCTGCCTGCCCTCTACATCCCTGAGAGCACAATATTTTCTTTCACCCCAATAAATCTTTTTTAAAATATATATATTTTATTGATTTTTTACAGAAAGGAAGGGAGAGGGATAGAGAGAAACATTATGAGGGAAACATCCATCAGCTACCTCCTGCATACACCCTACAGGGGATGTGGCTGCAACCAAGGTGCATGCCTTTGACTGGAATCGAACCTGAGACCTTCCAGTCCACAGTCTGAAGCTCTATCCACTGAACCAAACCAGTTAGGACCACCCCAATAAATCTTGCTACTAAGTTTAAACTTCTCCCACTTGTGTGCCCTTTGAAATTTCTTTCTTGCAACACTGCAAACCCTTCACCAGCAACAACAGTAGGAAGGGAAGGTAATATGCAATAATTAAACCTGAATCAATTCATATCTTAATTTACTAAATCCTTTATTTGAATGTGCCATGTTTCTTTATTACTTATTTGGTGTTTTAAAGTGCAATATACCAAGAGAAAACAATCAATGCAGATCTATTGATCAAAAATGAATTAGAACAGAACAAAAAACTAAATAGTGTTTTACCTGAAAATAGTTTTTAGAGGACACTGATTAAATTCAGTAACCATTTAAGTAAAATGAAATCATAACAATCACTTCACAAGACAAAAATGAAGAAATTTAAGTCAAGGAACTCTTATAACTAGGAGTTGTTATACGTAAATTAATTTCTCAAATGCAAGAATCTAATCTCTGTAAAAGGTACATAGTAAATTATTTGTCATACTTTTATATATGTTTGAAATATTTTATGATATAAAAATATAAAATATAATTAAAAGACATAAAATAAAATTGAACAAATGGGATGATCTGTATGTCTTTGGACAGGAAAACTTATTATTAAGAAGTCAATTCTTCCAAAAAAATATGTATATATTTAAAAAATATATATATATATAATTAAAATCTCAATGTGCTTTTGTAGGAAAAGGGGACTTGTTTAACATAATATTACTTGCCTAAAATGAGCTAGAAATAAAAGAGGAAAAGAAAAAGTGACTTAATTGTTGGAGATATGAGGACATCAAAACCAAAAATACACTAAGCACAAATCAATATAGTATTGGTACAGAAGCAGATAAACAAGTTACAGGTATACGGTATTTCATAAATAAATGCTATTAAAATGAGAATTTAGTGTATAAAATGATATATTTGATGGGAATGGATAATTTTTTAAAAAAATTCTGCATTAATGGCTATCCATTTGGAAGAAATAAAATTGGAATCTATTTTATCCCCTACATAAAAATAAACTCCAGATAAATTAACCATATATATAAAAGCCTATGTGACTGAATGACTGGTTGCCAGCCAGGTCAAGGGACCCTACCCATGCACAAATTCATGCACCTGACCTCTAGTTTAAATATCAAAAAAGAAAATAGAAGAACATTGAAAGTTTTAAAGTTTAGGAGTGTGCTTATAATGTATGCAATTTTGGCAAAATATTCTTTTTATTAAATCTTCACTGAGGATATTTTTTTTATTGTTTTTTAGGGAAAGTGGAAGAGCCAAGGAAAGACAGAGAAATATTGATGTGAGAGAAAGACATCCATTTGTTACCTACTGTAGGAGCCCTGACCAGGTCCTGGGCTGGGGAGGAGCCTGCAACCAGGTCCATGTGAACCAGGTACATTGGTCCACAGAACAATGCTCTATCCACTGAGCCAAACTGGCTAGGGCTGGCAAAATATTCTTAATCAAGACTGTAAACCCAGAAAACATATAAGCAAATGTTGCTATAATTTACTATAGAAAAACTGAATTTCGAACTGAAGTATAAAATATGTCAATAACAAGATGATAAATGTAGACAGGTATCTGTGACAAAATTGATATGCTAAGGCCTTCTCCTCTCCTCTCCTCTGCTCTCCCCTCCCCTCCCTACCCTTCCCTCTTTCTCCTCCCCCTCTCATTCCCTTCCCTTCTTTTACCTTCCCTTTTTTCCCTTTTTGCTTGTTTTCTTCTTCCTTCTTTATTTTTAGTAGTATAGATAATTGTGGACAGGCTAAAAACATCAGAGACATGGATTTTCAAGTGGCTGATACTAAAAAAAGGAAGAAAAATATAGCTGCAATTTTGAAAAGGATAATTTCCACTACAGTCAATTACCACTACTTATATGAATTCTGAAATTTTAAAACTGCTACACTTACTGTGAGGTTTTGAAATAAAATAAGGTAGGTAGTTTTAAAAAATGCATCAGCAAATGAACAACCATAACTTTTGAAAACTGAGTAGTACTTCACTATATTTTTGCATATGAGTATTCTCTGCTTTGAAACTACAAATGTAAAAAATAAATTTATTGTAAGATTATCTTCTGGTTTTGCTTTTAAAATTAATTTCACTTTTATAAAAATTGAACATTTAGGTGTGAAGGAAATAAAATCTTTGTCCTTTGTGACTATTGCTTCATTTTTGCTTTTCTCCATTGGTTTTCTATATTCATTCTCTTTCAGAAATATATTCAAAAGTAAACTAGATAGATTGCTGTTCATTCATCAAAATGTTAAGGCACTTTCTTTTTTTTCCACTTCAAGGAATTTTGTAAAATGTTTTTAAAATGAAAAAGAAACTATAGGAGAGAAAGACTAAAGAAAACCATTAAAATTCCAACCTCCAGCCCTAGCTGGTTTGGCTCAGTGGATACAGGAGTTGGCCTGAGAACTGAAGGGTTCCATACTGGTCAAAGGCACATGGCAGGTTTTCAGCTCAATCCCTGGTAGGAAATGTGCAGCAGGCTGGCAATCAATGATTCTCTCTTGTTGGGGGCGGCCCCAGGCCAGACACCTTGAGCATTCTCTAAATCTTTGTGCTGGCTGAATTCAAGGCGCCTGGAAAAACCAGGTCTTGAAAAACACATTCACCAATGTTATCAGCTTGGCTTACTTTGCCTCAGGTGTGGGGAGAGGGCCTTGATATGTAAATGCAGGCTTGCCCCAGGAATGGGTGAATGAATAGGACCTCCTGGGCTCATCGAAACTCCTTTGACCCTAATGTTGGAGAAACCCCTTTGTATTGTGGAATATAAATAAACGCAGCTCCGTGGGCTCAGCACGGGTGACTATTTCTCCATGAGAGGGAGAACAGAGGCCCACCTAGCCCCAGCTTTTTAATCCTACTTCTGTGTCTTCTCTTCTATATTTCATTTTTCTTCATCCTCAGCTCCTCCACTCAGAAACTGAACCCAGTCTCTCTCCACGCTGGACTTGGGAGAGAGGATAAAACACCGGCGATACTCTCTCATCATTGATGTTTCTATCTCTCTCTCTTTCTCTCTCTCCCTCCCTCTCTGAAACCAATAAAAATATATTAAATACAACAACAACAATAAAACATCTCAAACCTGCAGTATGATGTAGAGTTTCTGTTTTTTCTTAGTGAAGCTGTCACACCACTTTTTAAATTACACCAGCAATTAACAAATAAGAAAATTCGATGAAAAAGATTATTTTAAAATTAATCTCTTGTAAAGACACACTAGTTTTAAGATACTAACAATCACCACAAAAGATCACATTTCATTTTCTTTTAATCTGAAGGTTCTGTTTATATTTTATTGCTTCTGTTTATATTTAAGATTATTGTTTTTATTTTGTGGCTTTAAATAATATTACCCATCCATTGTAGATATCTAAAGGTTTACAATATACGATATTAAAGATGCTTCTAATTGGAATGTTTAAATGTACTGCTGTTTAAGTTCCTGTGACATGTTCAAATTGTAGTTGAACAATACATATCTTGGGTGTCACCCAAATTTAAACTCCATGAAATTGGGAACTCCAAATTTAAAATCTGGTAATTTGAAACCTCTAGAGAATCAATCTTCTAGAATTAAAAAAAAATTTGGCTGAAACTGGTTTGGCTCAGTGGATAGAGCTTCTGCCTGCTGGACTGAAAGGTCCCAGGTTCGATTCAGGTCAAGGGCATGTACCATGGTTGTGGGCACTTCCCCAGTAGGGGGTGTGCAAGAGGCAGCTGATCGATGTTTCTAACTTTCTATCCCTCTACCTTCCTCTCTGTAAGAAATCAATAAAATATATATTTAAAAAAATTTGGAGGAGTGCAACATCGATACATTTTTGAGTTAGAAGACTTATTTTTTTAGCTCTTTTGACAAGAATCTTTCCCACCTCTTCTCCATCTTAAGCAGTGGATACTTGACATAAGACAATAATTATACCTCTATTAAAATTCCCCCTTGCTGTATATTTCAAAAAGTATTTGAGTTTTGTCTTTAAAATGTTCTTATATATGTAAGTTTCTTACAAATATAATGTGCAATTTTGAATCAGCATATATCACTTACAATTATTTATTGAAAATATTTTACATACTGGACATTATCATAATACTAAGGGCTTTTTACATATTTCATTTACTCTTTATATTTCAGTAAGGTAGATATTAAAATCTCAGTTTTAGAGAACAGGAAAGGCTCTAAGAGCTGAAGTTAATTTAGGTCATACAAAGAGCCAGGATGTAAACCTCTCTGTAGAACATGATCTACTACAGCTAAAAATTAGTAAGAGACATTGCAACAAACAAAAGAAAAAAATCGAATTAAACATCAATTGTTCAGAGAAATTCTCCTCCATGGTTTCCTCATGCTCCTACAAGCCTTCGCTGAAGTGCCTCTCCTTACCCAGGCCATTTCTCAGTCTGGTGTTTACAGGAAACCACCTTGAAGGATTGAGGGACTGGGTAGTGCCTCCCCTTTGAACAATGAGCAGGCTTTCTATGAAAGCAGTGGATCCCCCCAATTTCAGAGTCCTTCTCCTGTATTTGCAGCCTCTTATAATTGTTCTTTGCATTTAATGAGCACTCCAGATTTGTCTAATACGAGTCATAAAGGACAAAGAGTAGGTTATTAAAAAAATAAATACCAGGAATGACTTCTCCAAATACTATGTCTGTGACCCTTGATTATTTAAAATAAAACAAATAACTTAAATAGAAACGTATTTTAGTGTCTGCAATGTGCCTGGTGCGTGTTAATTCTTTTTGTTGTTTTACGCCTTGCAAGAACACTCTAGATGAGTAATCTTTTTTTTTTTTTTAAATCAAGAAATGTAGAATAAAAAAGAATCTTCAGAGAAAAGGGCCCAGCAGACGCTTGCTTCTGATATATATGCAATATAAATCTGAGGGAGATCCCGTCATAGCAAAGGACTGCCCATGATTGGGCAAAATCACTTATTATATATTATGTTAGGGCTATTTGTACCTCATAATTCTTATGAAAGTGGCTTTACCTTGACAAGAAACAACCTCCCAAATACTAGTCCAGGTCTCAGTGTGCTAAATCAAAGTCAAGACAGATGTCCAGATAAAATTCTTTAAAGGAGCTCAAGAATGACTTAACTAAGTCAAGCATCCTGTTTCTTTGCTGCTAAGCATCTGAGGTTGGTAGTTTCCCCAAGGTCAGTCTCTCAATCATGATTTCCAGCCATTCCGCCCCCCTTCCCCCAGGCACTGAGAATCTTCCTCTTTGCCAGGAGTCTTCCCTGGGACAATGGGACTCTCTAGGAACAACAACAGCCTGTAATTATCGGAATGGACACATATCTAAAACCCTGGGACTGATGATGGATATGTAAGATTCAAGAGAAAGGCAATTTAGGGAAGAAATAAAGTAAGAAATGTTAGGGTCAAACCTAAAGAAAACCAAGTTGCCCTGGTTAAAAAAAAATGTATGTAATCCAAGCCCACCACGGCGGCCTCAGAACGCTCAGGGTAACTAGGCAACGACGTTGCCGTGGTAACCCGGGACGCTCAGAGGGCACCAAGGAGAGTGGCGGGGGCAGCCCTTCCGCGTCCGGAGCCGGCCCGGTGGGAGGGGTGACGGCGTGTCCGGCCCTCGCGACAGCTGCGTGGGGTCGTTGGCAGGCATCATCGAGGACGTTGCTCCTAGGGACGCGGTGGACAGGCGGGGGGCGCGGCCCAGAGCGCCCCGATGGCTGCTCAGCAAGGGGTGTCCATCTCGCCCCTCCGGGCGCTGGAAGAGGCTTTGGGCTTGACGCCTGAAGGGATCGCCTCGGAGGTCACCGAGGGCACCTACTACCTGGAGCGTATCCTTCCCACGTAGGGCGGCCCGGCGCCCCCTGGGGTAACCGGTATTAGGGGCCAGGCCCGAGCTCTCCATTGGGGGGCGCCTTTGACGCTTGGGGCCTTGATCCTACCCAGCTGGATCACAAGCTGGCCTTTCTGCCACCGAAACCCCCTTATATAGTTGCCAGAAGAAACTTGGGGTAAAGGTTTTGTGTGAAGGTGGAACAACAGATTGACCCAACACTCGTTTGGGCTTAGTGTTTTCCCGAACCTTTCAGAATTTCAGAAGGAATTGGGCAAGAAAGTCTGGAGACTAGGGAATCCTCTTGTCTTTGGGCTTTTAAGGAGCTGAAGCTCAGAGTTATGCCACCCGTATCCCATGCTTAAGAAGATTTATTTTGATAGCATCAACTTTCTGGATAGTTTCAATTTTGGCTTTTTAATAATAAATAACTTTTTTTTCTTCTTTAGCAACTAAATAATATCCCGGTGAGCTGACAGGGCTTAGAGGTGTTGGGAGGAAGCCAGACAGTGATGAGCAATTATCAAATGAAAATAGCAAAAAATTGAATAGGCATAGGTGGATAATTAAGTTAACTATTTCTTGTGTCAAACTTTTGAGTTCCCTTTGATCCCTGGTGGGTTATGGGTGGCAACAGATCGATGTTTCTTTCTCTCTCTTTCCCTCTTTCTAAAATCAGTAATACGTAGCCTAAGATGAGGATTAAAATACTACAACAGACTTTTCAGCCCTCCTCTATGCATATAGATTAATTGTATTGATGGGAGTTTTCATGAGAAAAAGATATTCCTTCCTTTGGGCAAGTAAAACAGAGATGGTTTTATCTATTTTATTCTCAAAGATATCAAAGAAACTCCAAAATCTACCTGTTATGTATGTATGTATGTATGTATGTGTATTTGTCCCACTAGAGTCACTCCAGCTCTAATTCAAGACTTCAGAGGCGCAGCAATGGCTCTCTGAAGCTCGGTCGTTGTGAGCTTTGGCAAACTGACTCAGGCTCAATACACATTCCTGCTGCAGGGGACTTTGAGTAACTTAGTTGAAAAGATCAAAGAAAGTATGTAGCATTCTACTCGAGGCAAACATGATCTTTCCAGGCATGTAAGTTTGAAGAGTTTGAAATTAATTTGAATGGAATATGTGGATCCCTTCGTGTCTGAAATAAAGTTTTATATTCTGTTTTCATAGCTCTTCCAAGCATTTTTAAGGTAGTAGTCCTTTATAAATTAAAAAAGAAAAACAACCCACAAGTCAACATTTTTTTTTCAGAGCAGTCTACATCAAGTATAAAGTTACCCAGTATCCTTGCTAGTGAATGGCAACCAGGCATCTTAACATTTTTTTTTGTCTGCATTGAAATGATTTCTGTAATACATAGTTAATTGTTAGCATGGGACAGACATGAGGTACCTGTGACATTTTTGTGAAATAAATAGTGGGACTCCAATAGCACAATTTTCAGCAATGAAATCTGTGTTCACTTTACTGGCAAGGGGGCTTGCTGAGTCATAACGGCCATCAGGTAGCATTTTGCACAAAACCTATGAAGACTTCTCTTGGTAATCACTCTTGCAAATACAAGCAACTCCAAGTTTTCATAATTTTATAGTTTCATTTGGGAATTATCTAGGCCCTTTGCTTTTCTTTCATCTCTCTTTGCTTGACTGACTACTGTTTTGGCTTTCAACCAAAGAGTAGTCAGGGGATAACAAAGCTAAACATTTAACCAGTCAATTTTTCTACATGCAGTGCAACGTTCAGGTAAGGTTTGGACATGGGGGAGTCTTAACTCTTAGGTTTGAGGATTACCCCTGAATGCCAAGTATTCCTGTATCCCTGGGCTCCCCTAACATGCATAATTAAGAGTTGACTGTATAATGTTATTTGACATTGTTTCTTAAGGCAATTATGATAGTTGCTGAAGTGAGACTTTCTGGGGTTTAAAGTCTTTAGCTCTTAGGTAATTTAATTGAGCTATTGCAGTGGATAAATAAAAGTTATAATAAGCACAAATGAATCAGAAATCCGATGTTCTCTACTTTGCACGTACACTTTATCACTTCTAATCTACTACATCTAGTGTTGGACCTTATTTATGACTGAACAGATGCTCCTAGAACACTAGACAACAAGCTATCAATATTGAGCAAGGCTTTGAAAGATGTTGACTCAAATTCTCCCGGAGATCGGCCTTTTCTTTGCTTTTAAACATTTATACATGAAGAACATGTACACATTTTTTGTGGCCCAAACCAGAAACACAGCCAGGATCCATCATGGGGGGAATGGCTTCATCAATAAAGTCCCCACATTCTTTACAACAGGATAGAGAATGTATTCAGGAAAAAAAATATTTCTTACCCCTGTAACACCCCTCCTTTGTAACCGCCTAGCCATACTAGTGACACCTGTTTTTCTTCTGAATCACTTCACAATATCATTGCTTTTATGTTTTAAACTTTCAAAAGATGAGATACTAATATACATGACATAGTCCTTATTTAGCTATCCCCAGAGCTTTAACAAATGTGGTCACTGGGTGCATAAGTCCTCTGGAGAACTCTTCAGAAGAAAGGTATTTGCAGCATCGTGGAATATAAGGATAGACTTTAAGTAATCTGTAAAGGGCCAAATAGATGTCTCCAGAATTTGTAAAGAAGGTTAGTTGTCTTTTTTTCTCTTTATCCCCCCTTGATTTTTCCATCATGTTTTATCCCTCATATACCTCTTTCCACTTCTGCCTCCCTCCTCCCAGAATCACCGCACTGCTGTTTCTTCTCTTTTTTCTCTTTTGCTCAATACCCCCTCTCCCTCCTTCCCCCGTAACCCCCAAGCTGTCACCTGCTCTCTATGAGTTTTTCTCTATTTTGCTTATTAGTTCATTTTGTTTACCCTTTGGGATGGCACGGGTAGAGACCTGGAGAACATTATGCTAAGTGAAACAAGCCAGTCAGAGAACAACAAGGACCATATGATTTCACTCATGCGGAATTTAATGCAGGTTGATTGTCTTTTGCAAATGAACCCTCTATTAGAAATCAATACAACTCTGGTGAGGTTTGCAGTCACAGTGGTTACCACGGGCTGCCTATTAATGTGTGGCTGGAGACATTTGGAAAAGGCCAATTCCAGTTGGGAGACGCTGGCAGGAAAGAAGGGCACTAAGAGAGCTAAGGCTTAATTGATCTTGTTGCTAGCTGTCTAGAGAAAGACCTCATTCAAGGTACGGAATGCATGACTCTAGGAAAGGGAGGCCCACAGAATGTCGTTTTTGTTACCTACCCCCTTTGTGGTGATTCTCTGCCTCCCAACTAGCCTTTGGTAATTATATCTTCTTTCTAGGCATTCTAACACTAAGGATTTGGCCCGTGAGATTGTGGACAGAAATAAGTTTGCTGGCTACTGAAATGTGTCCTCTGGCCCCAACAACAATCTCTGAACATCGATTTCTGAGGATTGAGTGAGTGAAGCCAGTCCTTTGAGGCAGCTCCAAACCTAACTGTGCATGCAAGTGCAAAATTAAGGATTCCAGACCCTGAAATATGGTGATCACACTAAAACGATAAGCATCTAAGATGGACGCTTGTCTTTTTAAGTGACCTTCCTAGCCAGGCTTTCATTACAGTAGTGTAATGTTCACAATAACTTTGTTTAATTAAAATTGAACTTCCATCATTTAAAAATATTTTATTCTTCTTAACATTTTAAAATTTCTTCTATTACATTACTTCTCTGGAATGTTTGTAGTATTTAATGAAAAGATATTGTAAGATCCTCAATATTATCATTATGTACTCAAGTTGAGTATTTCTTATCATCATTGCCATATGGAATTTGCACACAGGTACTTAGGGGCACCCTACATACAGTCAAATAAAAAGGATAGACAATCTGAATGTAGAATCTAGACCAGGAGGCATGGTACCACGCTCAGAGTGCTGAATTTTACAGGAAAGTCATAAGCCATTTGGAGAGAGAAAAAAAAAAAAGTGTTTTGTTCTATGTCCTCTAGTTGAAGCAGACTTTAACGTGCATATGAATCAAAGATATGGATCTTTAAGTGAAGGTTCTAATTCAGTCAGTCCAGGTCAGGGCTGAGGCTCTGCATTGCTAACAAGCTCGCAGGAACTGCTGGTAAGAACTATAATAGGAGTAGCAAGACTGTATGCAAACATCTTAACCTTGATATTTTCAGACAGAGGTGCAACAAGTTGATATCTTTGTGTATCTCCTGGCTTACAACTTGGAAAACTTACACTGCCACCCAGTTTTTTCTTAGTCTCCTTTGTGTGTAAGTCTTATATGAGTCATATGTAGAAAGAAAGGTATTTTCCAGTTTCAGAGGCAGGAGATGTGCAACAGCTGTCCAGGGAGAGGGTGGCCAATACATTTCCACTCTGGGCAAAGCAACTGAAATGGTAGTGGCTTCCTGGTAAGTGTGTTAATAAGAATTCGAGGCCTAATGGAGACTTAGAAGCAAACAGTGGGGAAAGTGGTAGCAAGCATGCCAGTTATTTCCTATCTTTGGTGTACATTGTTCGGTTAACCTGCTTTATTTAAACTGGCATTCCTAAGAAAGAGACCATAAGTATGGTGTGTGCTGTTTACAGCACTTTTCTTTTATTTCAGTTCAGCAAGTAAAATGTTGATTATGGAGGATCCAACCTAGATTTCCCATTGCCTTTGTGTACATTGGCTCTGCATTGATGGCAAAGATTACAAAGCGATTTCTGGCGATAGCAGCTTTGGGAAATCATGTAAAATATAATTAGCTATATGTTTCGCTCCAGTTTTTTATAGAGATGCGGCTGCTGGCAGGGCCCGCTACCTATAAACGTGGTGGTGGGAGGGACTGGTGTGTGAGCAGCGTCGTATGCCGCTTCTATCTGCAAACTGTTTCTTTCTTTCCAGCTGTCGTCCTTTTGCAGAACCTTATTTGTGACAGCGTCATAGCAGGTAGCCCCTTCAGCTCTGCTCCATGAGACCAGCTGAAACCCGTCTCAGGCTTCTTGTTGTCATGTCTTCTGTGATGGGGGTCGGGCTCCCTGGCAGTGTCAGTGTGGGTGCCTGTTGTCCTGTTTTCTGATAACATCTAGAGCAGTGGTTCCCATCCTTTCTAATGCCGCGACCCTTTAATACAGTTCCTCATGTTGTGGTGACCCCCAACCATAAAATTATTTTCGTCGCTACTTCATAACTGTGATTTTGCTACTATTATGAATCATAATGTAGATATCTGTGTTTTCTGATGGTCTTAGGCCACCCTGCTAGCGGGCCTCAACCTGTGGGTCGCAGCCATCGGGAAACACAGATATTTACATTACGATTAATAACAGTGACAACATTACAGGTATGAAGTAGCAGCGAAAATAATTTTATGGTCGGGGGTCACCACAACATGAGGAAGTGTATTAAAGGGTCGCGGCATCAGAAAGGTTGGGAACCACTGATCTAGATGGTCAGGATCTAGGGAAGATTCTGCTAGTGCAAGAAGCGCCATTAGTTCACCTGTGCTAACTAAGTACCAGGGAGCCGAGTCCTGCTGTGCAAACTCACAAATACTATTGCATTCCTTCCAGGGAAAGGGGGCATGTGGAGAAGTGGGACCCTGGTCTGAGTCCAGGCGAGGACTCTAGGACACAGAACCTGGCTTGGAAGACGGGGCAGGAAAGGGGAGCCACAGACGGTAGCCTGTGCAAGAGCAGACAGGAAACCAGGCCCAGTAAAAGTGTCAAGTGAAGCTCAAACAGGCTGAAAGGCAAGAACCAGATCTGAGGGGCACAGGCTGGGAAAAAAGTGCATTTCAGAACTGGAGTTCAGTGATGTTCTTTGAAGGAATACTAGGTAGATAAAGGGAAGGGAGCTTTGTAAGGGCCCAGAGTCAGCTTGGCATTAATAAACTGATTTTAAGCCAGATGCCAGCTCATTGTTCTACAGTGGGGAAATATTTCATGAGGACTGTGACCAGCTTAATTGTAGGGACATTTCCTGGAGAATAAATAGGCTCACCTGGAAGATTCGATTACTGTGGTTCTACTTTTACTGGGAAACTTTCTCATCCGTGAAGGTTTATCTTTCAGACAATTCTGAATTGTCTGTTTCCACTCTGGCAGTTCTGCCTCTAAAGCTGTGCTTTCCAAACGTGATATTCTGTCAGATTCTGCTTTACGCTATCTTTCTGGCATCCCCAGGGCCAAGGGGGATCTGTATCTGTATAACCTACAGTGTCCTTTTCATGAGGATCTGGGAGTGTAATTTATTCATGCTTTGAAACCAGAAATTGCTGTATATCTACTGAGAAATTCCTCTATTTTCATTGGATGGATACTGAATTGGTATCTGATTATATTCTTTTCACCCTGACTGCTGGGAAGCTTAGAGGCAAACCTGTGGCCTACGTTTCACAAAATTATGAGACCCATGGCATGTACTGCATCTTCACTTTTACTTATTTCGCCTTTTTTCTCAAATTTCCATATGCATTCATCTTTATATTTTGTAATGTATGCATATTTGTAAACTGTCACAGTATCATTTTGGGATTCGTCCATGCATTTGTCCCTGTGTTGCTAGCCAGATAGACATATGCATGCCAACATACATGCCAGTGCATATTTATTTCTCAGCAACACGGCAGCATCCCATTTCAACTGAGTTGCTCCTGGGAAGATTTTTCTGTTCAAGTCATATTGTGGATACTCAAATTATCAATCAAGGAGGATACCAGTTCCTATTTTGGGTTTTTGTCCTTTTCCTGGAGTTTTGTCACATTAATTTCTTGGCTTTGGTTAATTTAAGTTTTGGGTCTCTAGACTTTTCATACTTCTCCCTTGTTTAAGGAATTCACATTGAGCTATTTAAATGATTGGATTTCTTAAGAGTTTGGAAAACAACTAGGTTTGAGTTTATTATCTAGGATAGTGGCAACAATTGCACATTCTTATTGTGTCACTATAGAAATAATATGGCTTAGTTGAAAATTCTTGACATTTATATTCAAGAAATGTGCCTTTGTCACTCAAAACAATGTGATTTTGGGCAAATCTATTAATCTCTTTGATTCAGGGTTGTTTTTTTCAATTTGATTCAAATTCTTTTCTTTCTTTTTTTTTTTTTTGAAGGTGAGTATATCTGTACCATTCAATCTCACAAAGTTGTTATAAGAATAAATATGATTGTTACATGTGATAGTACTTTTTAATCTTTACCAAATGATAGCTATTTTTTTTCTTAGTCTCCTTTGTGTGGAAACAGAGTATTTTACTAGAGATTAAAATCCATTGATTAGATCAGTGGTCGGCAAACTGCGTCTCTCGAGCCATATGCGGCTCTTTGGCCCCTTGAGTGGCCTTCAACAAAATACCACAGCCTGGGCGGGTCTATTTTGAGGAAGTGGCATTAGAAGAAGTTTAAGTTTAAAGAATTTGGCTCTCGAAAGAAATTTCAATCATTGTACTATTGATATTTGGCTCTGTTGACTAATGAGTTTGCTGACCACTGGATTAGATTATATTCGGGATAGGGTATACAGGTATTGTTAGATATTTCCAAAGCTTTTAGAACAAATCACATTTTTCCTCTACATATTGCTCTTTTGCAGCCTTTGCTTTCACCTTTCTTCCTCACAATAATTTGTCAGCAGTTGTTTTATTTGCAAGTATCAAGTCTATCCAGATAATTGTAGAATGTTCACTTTCTGTGTGGAATTTTTTTACGGTCTGAGCAGTGAGGAAGGACAGCACTGCTTTTTGGGAGACAATGGCAGGTGACTGCTCACAAAATCAATTTCTAGTAGTTGTCTCTCAGAAGAGAGCATACTTTTCCATAAAAGAGAGGCTGACTCTTATTTTTTGCAAAAGCATAGATAGACCTAGAGATTATTATGGTAAGTGAAATTAGCCAGTCTTAGAAAGACCAAAACCGTATGATCTCACTTATATGTGGAATCTCATGAACAAAATAAAAGGATGAACGATAGAAACAGAGGCATGGATACAGTGAATGTTCGGATAGCTGTCAGAGGGAAGGAGGGTGCATGGGGACTGGACAAAAGATGAAGGGATTAGCCAAAGAACATATATGCATAACCTATAGACACAGACAACAGTGTAGTGATGGCCAGAGGGAAGGGGGTGGGGAAAGAATGAGGTGAAGGGGGCAAAGGTGGAGAAATAATGTCAACAATAAAAAAAAAAAAGGCTGATTTCCTGTATCTGATGTTCGGGAAATTTTATCTCATTAAGTGAAAGAGTGTCAGGTAAATATAAATTTAGAAGGAGGAAGATTTAGAATGCTTTCATCCATTTATCTTAACATATGGAGGAACTGGGCCCTGGGAGATTTATGAGAATTTTTCCATCTTTTTCCAGAACGCGGACAATAATAACAAACACTGTGTATAGCCTTTACTGTAAGCCATGTGCTGTTCTAAAAGACTTGCATATGTGAATACTTTACCACCCTGGAAACCCTGTAAGGTCATTTAGCAGCCCCTGCAAAATGATGCCCAATGATTCCCACCTGCTGGTGTAAACGCTCTTGTATAAGGTCCTCACACTGAATCGGGTTGACCTCGCTAACCAATTGTATGTTAAATATGTGCCATTGTGGCTGTTCATAAAAGAAATTGTGGCTTCCACTTTGTTTTCTTGGATTGCTTATTCTGGAGGTAGCTAGCCACCACACCTTAAGGAGATTTAAAAAGTACATGGAGAGATTCACCTGGGGATGATCTGGGGCCTCCACACAGCAATGTCAGTGAACCTTCAGCAGATAGATCCTCTCCCCTCAGTTTAGCCTTCATGGGACTACAACCCTGGCTGCCACCTCCACTGAGATGTCATGAATGACCCCAAATAGAAACCTTTCAGCCAAGCCACTATTGAAATCTTGAACCCAGAAAAGATGAGATCATGGATGCTTATTGTGTTTTTTTTTTTTTTTAAAGCCCCAAGTTTTTGGGAGTTTGTTATACTGCAGTAAGTTAAAAAATACTGATTTTGGTACCTAGAAATGAGGTTCTAACTTAAGAAAGACCTGAAAGTTTCAGAGTGGCTTTGCCAAACAGCCTGGGGCACATTTGGAAGTGCCTTAAGTAGGATGTGAGTAAAAGGAAGTACTTCACTCCTGGTACTCAAGAAGGGTGAATTTCAGGTTAGGAGATGGAATGCAGATATGCAACTTTGTGTGTGTGTGTGTGTGTGTGTGTGTGTGTGTGTGTGCGCGCGTGCTTGCTTGCTTAGTCTACTGTGAATTACTTATTGTTTTTATCCTAAATTATTTTTCACCATATTTTTGGGAGAGACACTCATCTTTGACCATAAAATACAGCCCTTTGATAGGTACCTGGGTCCTGAGGGTTGGTTATAACTGAAATTGGTTTATGTGTCTCTTCAAATAATAAGGTGAGTACTAAAGAGTTATTGCTTATGATGAGACTGAGTAGAAAGAATGTATTACCAGAAGAGAGAGAGAGAGAGAGAGAGAGAGAGAGAGAGAGAGAATATTTCCTATCTTTAGAGGTTTAGAACTATGTGGAAAATAATTGGCAAATCCTCAAGTGTTTCTTTCCATTCACAGAAAACCGTACAGAACAACAGGAGAGGTAGTATTACACAGTGAAACCGGAGCTTCTGGGGCTCATTCCCAGGTTTTTTAGGTCCTCGCTGTGCAGTCTGTGCCTTTGAGCCTGATCTGTAGAACGGAGATACTGCTGGTTCCCGCTTCTTACATAGGATGAGGATGAAATGAGTTAATAAATGTACTAGTAAAACCCTTAGGACAGCATCTAGCCTCTATTAAATACTATGTTGTCAGTTCTTATTACAAACAACATAAGTTGTTATATACACCTTCAGCTAACTCTTTGAAGACAGAATAGCTGAGACAATTTCTTATAACCAGCAGCAAAATGAAAACTAGGCCAATCTTATCTTTGATTTTCATAACCATTACTGTGCATTAAAGTGTTCAATACCTTTTAAACTTGGCATAACTACCTCTGTACATTTGAAGAGAAAAGTAAACAAAATAACTGAAGAAGTTTTCATTTATAATTAGACTAACTTATAATTTTAAAAGTCTTACAGCAATGTTGTTAGAATTTTAATTAGAATCATTTCTGATATTTTGATGCTTATTTCTTGATACTTTATGAATTGAATTATAATTACTGTATAGTTTATATTTGCTTGAAAATTAGCCTGCCTTTCCTGAGAAGAGGATTTAATTTTAAAATTGAGAAAGACATATAAGTAAAAAGTGGATATTTAAATAACTTTCATTGGTGAACATTTTGAAATGTATTATCTCACCAAATTGGTGAGATAATTAGGTCGTCCACTTCAAGGACAAATCAGTTTTAAATGTAATTGTTTCATTCCATATATTTTGAGATTAAAACTTGACAAGATGTTCAGAGGTCACCATAACTGAACCATCTGAAGATGATTACGAATATGAAGAGGTATTTATTTATTTATTTATTTATTTTAATCTTTATTGTTGAGATTATTACAGATGTCCCTCTTTTTTGCTCCCTATTGCCGCCCTCCACCACTTTCTCGCCCCACCCCAGGCCTTCCATAGGAAATGCCTAAGCAACTGGCCAACTGGCTGACTGGCCGACCGGCTGGTAGCTATGGTGCATACATTCATTTGTGACATGTTGAGAAGATGCTCAACAGAGATTCCCAGTGACAGCAACTTTGCAGAGTGCCCTCTTGCACCCCAGGATACCTCTGGGGATGTCATACTGCTGGTTCCAGCCTCATCTCCACAGGCCAGATCTAGGGACCCCACCAGTGCACAAATCTGTGCACCGGGCCTCTAGTATGCATATAAGATCTTTGTTTAATCTCTTCCTGCCCCTCACCACACCTTTCCTTTGAGAAACATCAGTATGTTCTATTTCCAAGCCTCTGATTCTATTTTATTCACCAGTTTATTCTGTTCCTTTGATTTCTTATTTATTTTGATTTTTAGATTCAATTATTGATAGGTATGTATTTGCTGCCATTTTGTTGTTTATATTTTTGATCTTTTTCTTTTTCTTAGAGAATACCTTTCAACATTTCATATAATACTGGTTTGGAAGTGATGAACAACTTTAGCTTTTTCTTGTCTGTGAAGCTCTTTATCTTACCCTCAATTCTAAATGATAGTTTTGCTTACCATTAATAAGATTAAGATTAATCTTGGTTGATACTTTATGAATTCTATTCATTACTTTGAATATTTATTGCCACTCCCTTCTGGCCTGCATAGTTTCTGTTGAGAAATCAGGTGATAGTCATATGGATATTCCCTTGCAGATAACCAATGCTTTTCTCTTGCTGCTTTTAAGATTCTCTCTTTGTGTTTAGCCATTGGCATTTTAATTATGATGTATCTTGATGTAGTCCTCTTTGGGTTCCTCTTGTTTGAGACTCTCTGTGTTTCCTGGACTTGTAAGTCTATTTCTTTCACCAAGTAAGGAACGTTTTCTGTCATTATTTCTTCAAATAGATTTTCATTATATGGCAGTCTCTCTTCTGGCACTTCTATAATGTGAATATTGGTTTACTTGAAGTTGTCCCAGAGGCTCCTTACACTATATTCGTATTTTTGGATTCTTTATTCTTTTTTCTTTTCTGATTGAATGTTTTTTGCTTTCTCATATTTGAAATCATTGATTTGATTCTGAGCATCTTCTATTCTACTGCTGAATATCTATATATTATTCTTTTTTTCCCCAGTCAGTATATAGTTGATTTCTGACTGGTCCTTTTCCAATTTTTTTTGGAGGTTTCTAGCAGATTCTTGAGTAACTCTATAACTGTGGTTGTGAGCTCTATATCCAATAATTTGCTTTCTTCCATTTATTTCATTTGTGACATGTTTCTTTGTCTCTGCATTTTGCCTGCTTTGCTATGTTTGTTTCCAGTTATTGAGTAGAGCTTCTATTTCTCCCTGAGTTGGTAGAGTGGCCTTGTGTAGGAGGTGTTCTATAGGACCCAGTGGCTCAACCTCCCCAGTCACCTAAGCTGGGAGCTCTAGGTGACCCTTTGTGCGCTGTGAACACAGTCTTGTTGTAGTTGAGCCTTGATTGCTATTAGTGTCAGTGGGAGGAATTGACCTCTAGGCCAATTGGCTGTGAGGACCAGCTGAAACTACAGTGGGAGAGTTGCTGTGCAGGAGACATTCTTATGGAGCAGCACTTGCTTCAGTGGGGCTTTGGTGCCCCTTGAGTGTCTTTTATGGATGTGTAGAGTTGTAATCTGGTGTGATCTAACATTTATCACTGAGTACAGTAGCTTTTGGGTCTCCAGGGAGATGCAAAGTCAGCCACTGCCTGGAGCCACCCAGTAGGAGCTACAGAGAGATATTCAGATTCCTCCTCTTTGTATTGGGTGTGGAAGTGCCTAGATAAGTCTCAGCTGTGAAGCAAAGCAGGCTGGTGCTGGTGCTGGGCCTTGGAACATTATTGATAGGTTTGGGGCTCTCTGACCCAGCTACAGCTTTTTTTGGGCAAGGACAGGCCATTCATATGCAAGAGCTGCTGCACAGCTTGAGTGTGGTTGTAAATTGGATGAGGCAGGGTCTTAGGGAATCACTAGGCACAGCAAACAGAAATGGCTGCCAATCAGCCTTGCTACTGGGAAGGTCCCAACATAGGAACAATGATCCCTATGAGCACCTCTGTCTGGGAGAAAGCTGACCCCGAGTTCCTGCCCAGATGCTAGACAATCCATTTCCTCCTTATGTGTTTCTGTGTCCCCCACAATCTTACCCTGTTGCTGGAGCTCAGAGCAAGCAGGACCTTATAAGTTCAGTTCATGGTATCAGCCTTTTAAGAGGAACAGCTGGGTCTCTAGCAGCCTCCGTGTCACTGTGCCCCAATCTGCACTTATTTTTACAACCTGTATTTCATACTGCTCCTTGGGACTTCTTTCCCAGGTCTGGGACCACTTGCTCCTCAGGGCAGCCTCCACAGAGATGATCTCCCTCCCAATTTAAAAAGTGGCACCAGCCTGTTCTGCACCTCCACACTTTCTACCAGTCTCAGTGTTCTCTCCTCTTTACTTGTCTGGTTGTAGGACTCCCATTCAGTCAGCTTCCCAGTGGTTCTGGATGATGGTTGTTCTGTGTTTTAGTTGTAATTTTGATGTGGTTGTGAGATACAATGAGTACAGACATTTACCCACACTGCCATCTTCAAATTCAGTCATTAAAAATTTTTTGAACACTCTGTAAATTCATTGTGGTTGTTCTTGAGACATTTATTTCTTTATTCCTTAGGAGTTGCTAGTTTAAAAAATACACATATTTTTATTGACTTTAGAGGGGAAGGGAGAGGGAGAGGAATAGAATCATCAATGATGCTCCCTACTGGGGATAGAGTTCATAACCTGGGCATGGGCCCTGACTGAGAATGGAGCCTGATCTCCTGGTTCATATGTCAATACTCTACCACTGAGCCATGCTGGCTGGGCAAGAGTTGTTAGTTTTTCATCCAAATTAGCTGGTTAAGAATAAGACATGAAAATTCTCACAAAAATTTAGATGGGTTAAAACATCTGGTCATTTGTATTTTCTTATTAATTGTCCTTCAGAGTCAAATATTTATCACCTACCTTCAGGATCCATACTCTACAGAATGTCTTCTCTGTCTAATAGGTATTTACTGTAATCCAGTCTGCTCTTGGCTGGGTTTCCAAAATTTCTACCATCTAGCTGGAGTGCAGATCCTATACTTCCTTCCAACTTAACTATACTTCTGTCTAATGTGCTTACTGTCTAAAACCTTTCCTTTAATTCACTGCTCCAGTGGGACTTATCATTATTCCTGAGACTTGGAGGCTAGAGACTCTCCTAGGATACAGAAGCTGTGAATGAAACTGTGTGGGTGCAGGCCTATCAGTTTCTGGCCAGGGCAGGCAGGAGACAGAACAAATACAGAACACAGACTTGTTATTACTGCTGGTATAATGGGGATCATACTGATACATACCACATGAAATTACTGAATGAGCTAAATAATAGCAAAGGCCTTAAAACTGTGATAAGCACATAATAAGCATGCAATATGTGTTAACTATAATTAATATCATAATTAGATTTGATTATTTCTTCCAATAGCTTAACATTCAGGCAGTAAATTTTATTTCATTTTTAAAAGAAACTAGAGGCATGTGGTTGCTAGGAGGAGTTAAGAAAGCGTAATGAGGGAGAAAAATCTGGGATGAAGAGAGAATGGTGGCAGTTAGATGTCCTAACATTTCTTTCAGTAAAATTGTTAGTCTACATTTGTCATTATACTTAAACTAGAGGCCTGGTGCACAAAATTCATGCATGGGGGCAGAGGGTGTCCCTCAACCCAGCTTGCACCCTCACCAATCTGGGACATCCCTCTCAAAATCCAGGATTGCTGGGTTCCAACTGCTTGTCTGCTTGTTTTCCTGATTGCCCCTAACTGCTTCTGCCTGCCAGCCTGATCACCTTCTAACCATGTCTCTTCCAGCCTGATTGATGCCTAACTGCTCCCCTGCCAGCCTGTTTGCCACCAACTTCCCTCTTCTGTTGGCCTGGTCACCCCTAACTGCCCTCCCCTGCAGGCTTGATCGCCCCAACTGCCCTCTCTTGCAGGCCTGGTCTCTCCGAACTGCCCTCCCTTGCTGACCATCTTGTGGTGGCCATCTTGTGTCCACATGGGGGCAGGATCTTTGACCATATGGGGCAAACATATGGTGTTGGAGTGATGGTCAATCTGCAGATTACTCTTTTATTAGGTAGGATAGAGGCCTGGTGCATGGGTGGGGGCCAGCTGGTTTTGCCCTAATGAGTGTCCTGGATCAGGGTGGGGGTTCCCTTGGGGTATGGGTGGCCTGAGCAAGGGGCCTGTGGTGGTTTGCAGGCCAGCAATACCCTCTGGTGACCCAAGCAGAGGCTCTGGTATCTAGGTTTTATTTATTTTCTATAATTGAAGCTTTGTAGCCGTAAGAGGCCAGGGCCAGCCAAGGGCCAGGGTATGCAAAAAGCTTGGCTTCCTCCATCGCCAGGGGCAACCCTAGCCTCCTCCTCTCTCTCATACTGTGCCTGCCCATTTTTGTTGGAATTTATTTATCTTCTATCATTAAAACTTTGTAGCCTTAAGCAGAGGCTTGGGCTGGCCAGGGAGTGCAGAAAGCTTGGCTTCCTCCATCGCTGGGGAAACCTAAGCCTCCCTCCTCTCTGTGTGGCTGCAGCCATCTTGGTTGCGGTTAATTTGCATACTTGCTCCTGATTGGCTAGTGGGCATGGTTTGTGAACATGGCTTGGTGATATAGTAGAATGATATTAATTTGCATATTACTCTTTTATTAGATAGGATGCAGTTGCTCATAAGCTAATATTGAGTTCATTAGACATGACATTCAGTGATGTTTAAAAGAAAATCAAAACTTTCTGCTTAATATTTATTCATTTGTCATAGATCTTCAAAATTACATGATGTCTTACATAAAATATATTTCTTTGATCCTTTGTTTTATAAGGAAAAATTAGTTCTAAAATGAAATAATGTATTTTCTTGCTAACCCTTTCTATCCTTCTCTTTCTTCGTGATTTAGATACCAGATGACAATTTTAGCATTCCAGAGGGTGAAGAGGATCTGGCAAAAGCAATTCAGATGGTTCAAGAACAGACTACAGATACTCAAATTTTGGTGAGTTTGAACATAATCAGCCTATTGTCTATACCAGTGATAAATTTCTGTGTGTTTTGCAAGTTGTTTAAATTTCAAGTACTTCACTTACTAAATGCAGCCCTAGCAAGTGTTATGTCTTTTTCACTTCTATTTCTCTGTCTTCAAACCTTCACCTTAGATAAGTAGTCATATTTACTCTTTTTTGGTTTATCATTTTCCACAACATGGTCACGCTTGCATGATTGAAATAAATGACACTATCCCTCAGAACTCTGCCTATTTAATTGGAGATTAAACCAAGGATTTGCAACACTTATGCACAGAATTTGATATTGTATGCAGAGTCTACAGTCTGCTTTATAAGCATTCTGTCTTTGCCTTCCCCCTGTCCCCAATAGAAATATTTAGCTCATAGGGGACGCCCAATATATTATATTTTTTTGAGGCCTATGAACCAATATCACTAAAGAATATGGTGGAGGATGTTTTATGATTGTAATACCACCAGTTAAAAGTAAATACAATGATGGCATTCCTGTAAAATTGAAAACTCATTTAAAATTTCATAACATTTAATGATGACAACAAATATTTTAAAGTGCTTAATATTTCATTCCAACACTAATTAAGATGGATTAATTTTTAAAATGTTGTGACTTTTTTGATAAAGAAATATAAAGGAAATTGTGATATTCTTATTTTGTAACAGACTTAACTTCCTCAGTGCAAAATAGTGTGTGATAGACTTCACTCCATATTCTGTCCTGTGTCAGTCTTTTCATATTTTTTAGACATTTTCTGTCTAGGAATCCAATAACTCCTTTCCAGAATATCTGTCAGTCAAAAACAAAACAAAACAAAACAGAACAAAACAAAACAACCTCAAGAGGAGGAGTTCTTGAATCTGGAATTGATCATATTCTATTATAAATAGACAACTCTAGTTCATAGTAAAATGCATTTTCTAATGCATCCTATAGATATAGTTCCATTCTATTTAGACACAAAGAGAAGTCTCGGTGCAATAATTTATAGGAGTAATTTTAAAATACATCATTTTGAATGATGAGCAGTTTATCCACTGCTCGTCATCTTCCCTCTTGCTTTCTCTCATTAAGTAAAGAAGAATCTTAAAAATACACTATGTATTTCTCATTTATTTTGTTACTTGGTAAGTAAAGTAGGTATGCCTAACATAGTGCTTGGTGCATAGGAGGAACTAAATGAATAGCAGTTGAGTAAGTGAATGGATAGAATCATAGAATGAAAATATTATGACCCAAATTATAATTGCTTCTTTGTATCTGGTATCATGCTAGAACCTGTTTGTAAATCCAAAGATAAATCCAAGGAAGACAATGGGGTAGTTGTCATATCTACTGAACAAAATATCAGTAATTTTTTTCATCAATTTTTCAGAAATCTTTTTTTATCACAATATTGCAAGAATTAACTTTCTAGATTTCTAGCATATTTTTGGCTGCTTGACACTCATTTAAGTTCTATGTATCCATTTTTTTTTTAGTTCTTTGGTGAAATGATGCTATGTGGAAAATTTACAAAAATTGTTCTTTACCTTTGAAAATTAAATATGGGTTCTTTTTATGATAAGCATATCAATTATATACTCTATTTTTTCTTTTTTAAAAATTTAATATTTATTGTTCAGTTTACATTGTTCCCCTTTTTCCTGCTATAGCTCCCCTCCACCCGATACCCATCTCACCCTCCGGCCTCACTCCCCCACTGTCCTCTCCCATAGGTGCATGATTTTTGACCAGTCTCTTGCTGTACCTCCCACACCCATTTTCTCTCCAAGAATTGTCAGTCCATTCCCTCTCTATGCCCATGATTCTGTTATATTCACCAGTTTATCCTGTTCATCAGATTTTTAATTCACTTTTTATATTCATTTGTTGATAGATGTGTATTTGTTGTTCATAATTTTTATTTTTACCTTTTTCTTCTTCCTCTTCCTAAAGAATATCTTTCAGCATTTCATATAATATTGGTTTGGCGGTGATGAACTCCTTTAGCTTTTTCTTATCTGCGAAGCACTTTATCTGACCTTCAATTCTGAATGATAGCTTTGCTGGGTAGAGTAATCTTGGTTGTAGATTCTTGCTGTTCATCACTTTGAATATTTCTTGCCACTCCCGTCTGGCCTGCATAGCTTCTGTTGAGATATCCGCTGACAATCGTATGGGTGCTCCCTTATAGGTAACTAACTCTTTTTTTCTTGCTGCTTTTAATATGCTCTCTTTGTCTTTTGCTCTTGGCATATTAATTATGATGTATCTTGGTGTGGTCCTCTTTGGATTCCTATAGTTTGGGGTTCGGTGCACTTCTTGGACTTTTAAGTCAATTTCGTTCACCAGGTGAGGGAAGTTTTTGGTCACTATTTCTTCAAATAGGTTTACATTACCTTGCTCTCTCTCTTTTTCTGGCACCCCTATAATTCAGATATTGGTATGCTTGAGGTTGTCCTAGAGGCCTCTTACACTATCTTCAATTTTTTGGATTCTTTTGGCTTCTTTATTTTCCAGCTGAGTGGGTTTTACCTCCTTGTATTTCAAATCTTTGACTTGGTTCTTGAGGTCCTCTAGATTGCTTTTAGGTCTTTGTATAATATTTTTTTTGTTTCAGGCAGTGTATACTTAATCTCTAATTGGTCCTTTTTCATATCCTCGTAGGTCTCACTCATTTCCACATAGGTCTTGTTCATTTCCTTGTAGGTCTCATTAAGTTCATCGGCCTTTTCTAGGAGCCTCTTGAAAAACCTTATAACCGTGGTTTTGAACTCTATGTCCAGTCATTTTTTCCCCTCCATTTCTTTCACATCTAATTTCTTTCCATGTCTCTGGATGGTGGCTGCTTTCCTGAGTTGTTTGGTTAGCTTTGTGTGGTAGATGTCCTCTAAGGGACAGTGGCTCAGCCTCCCCAGTTACCTGAGGTGGATTCTCTTGCTGCAGCCCTTTATGCGTGCACAGTCTTGTTGAAGTTAAGCTTAGATTATTGTTGTTAGCACTAGGAGGGTTTGACCTCCAGGCCATTTGACTGTGAGGGTCAGCTGTGCTCAGGTTGGATGGGCAGAGTCTCTGGGCTGAGCAGGCAATATCAGTTCTGCCCTATGAGGCACCTGGGTCTCTGTGCTGGGTGGTAATGGCTGCATGCACCTCTGAGAGAAAGCTGCTGCCGAGCTCTACCCGCTGTCGGACAATTCAGCCTCTCCCCAAATGAATCTGCACACCCAAAGTCTCACCCAGGGTTGTTAAACAGTGCAGTCCGTTGGTTTCCCGAATGAGAGAGCAAGTCATGAGTCCTCTCTGTGCGCTCGCACACTTTCTTCTGTTCCCAAGTTTATGTGCCCCCTCCACAAGCTCGCCCCCTCCACAAGCTAGCAGACCTTTGCAGTGCCTGAGTTTCAGCTTGCTTCCCTACTGTCCAGTTTCACCCCATATGAGTGTGGGTTCCCTGGACTTCGGAGCTGGGGAATCAGTGCAGTGGGACGCCTTTGTCTTTGCAGCACCTGCCCTCTCTGCTCGCTCATGTGCACACGTAGGGCTCCAAACCTCTGACTCCGTGCCTATCTTTAGTGCTGCCCTCCACCGCTCCTCTGAGTCACAGTGTCCTATCTTTATTTTATTATGGAATTTTCACTCAGCCAGCTTTCCAGTGATTCTGGATGATGTATGTTGTGTCATTAAGTTGTAGTTTTGAAATTGCTGTGTATGGCAGCAAGATAGGTGTTTACCTATGCCACCATCTTGGTTCCTCCATCTCAAGTAAACACTTTCAGTTGTTTTTTTTGTAGTCTTCTCTAGCTCATCTTCTTTCTCTTACTCTATGTACTTTATTTTTTAAAATATGTTTTTATTGATTTCAGAGAGGAAGGGAGAGGGAGAGAGTGATAGAAACATTAATGATGAGAGAGATTCATTGATTGGCTGCCTCCTGCATGCCTGCTACTGGGGATCAACTTGCAACCCAGGCATATGCCCCTGACCAGAATTGAAACTGGGACCCTTTGGTCTCGAGGCCGATGCTCTATCTACTGAGCCAAACCAGCCAGTCCTAATTTGTGTTTTATTTATATAGTGTTTTATTTTCAAAAACTAGCTTTGAATTGTGCCATGGGCTTTCTGTTTCAAATAATACTTATTGATTATGAACCCAACTTCCTTTTGTTATGATTTTATTACATCTGTTTATAAATAAGATATATACTCTTCTATGTTAAAAGATGCAATAGTATCCATTCAATGAGGACTTTTAAAATGTTCATTAATGATTGCAAGGAAAGGTCATAGTTTTGAGAAAGTTAAATATAGTTAAATAGTTGGAAATAGTTTACAAATAATTGAAGTAGTTGAAATAATTGAAGGTTTTGAGGGCCGTATCTTCTATCCCAATAAAAATAGTTGGAAAAAAATGAACAAATTAGCAAATAAATCAATGCCACTAATGAAATTTTATGTTTTCAAAATAATTAATTACACATTTAAATTTTAGGAGCAGAAAACAGTTCTTCCTTCAAAACCCGTAGCACCTGAAGTAATAGAAGACTTTCTCTGCAATTTCCTGATCAAAATGGGAATGACCAGAACTCTTGATTGCTTTCAATCTGAATGGTAAACAATCATGCAGATAAATAGTTCTTAGAAATGCTAACATTTAACATGTACACTTTAACCCTTTTATAAGAGTAAAGTCTCCCTAGCTGGTTTGGCTCAATGGATAGAGCATCAGCCTGTGAACTGAAGGGTCTCAGGTTTGATTCCAGGCGAGGGCACACGCCTGGGCTGTGGGCTTGATCCCCAGTAGGAGGCGTGCAGGAGGCAGCCAATCAATGATTCTTTCTCAGCATTGATTTTTTTTTCCTCTCTCTCTCTCCTTCTCCCTTCCTCTCTAAAATCAATAAAAAATATATTTTTTAAAAGGACTGAAGTCACTCAGTGTACACAAGATGCATGAAATGCATGGAAACCTTTCCTATCCCTGCTGCTGACACCACAACATACAAACACACACACACACACACACACACACACTCAAACACATACAAGCACACTCACTCATACACATATATGCACATAATCAGAATACCATCTTTCTGAAATAAAAATACTAAGTGATTTTTAAAAATCTAGAAAATGAAATATCTCCTGGAGTTATATGATACAAAGCTATTACTTTCCCTATTACCTTATGTATAATTAGTAAGGGTTTTATTTCTTTCATTAAGTACTAACAGTACTACTTTGTTTATTTTACTTACTAGAGGCCTGGTGCACTAAGCTGGCAGTCAGACATCCCTCTGGCAGCCCAGAGCCCTCAGGGGGATGTCCATCTGCCAGCTTAGGCCTGATCCCCAGGGGATAAGGCCTTAGCTGGCTGGCAGATATCGCTCTGGACGCCTGGGAACCCACAGGGGTTGTCCAGCTGATGGCTTAGGCCCACTCTCCACAATCAGACATCTTTATTGCTGCCATGGAGGCTCCTGCTACCACCGCTGTGCTGGCAGCCATCAACCTGGCTTGTGGATGAGCGGAGCTCTCCCTGTGGCAGTGCACTGACCACCAGGGGGCAGCTCCTGTGTTGAGTATCTGGTGGTCAGCAGGCATCATAGTGACTGGTCATTCCCAGGTGTTCTGCCTTAGGGGTTAATTTGCATATTACCCTTTTATTACATAGGATAGTGTAATGTCCTGCCTTTCTCTACTCACACACTAATTTTCTATGTTTTCCTAAATTTAGAAAGTAAGTGGGAACATTTTCAAATGATGGCTAAAGACAAGATTCTTTTTGTTGTAATTTAATTTTAATAACTTATTGGTTATAAATTTCAACAGATGTGCTGTCTTTGTTCTTTTGCTGCAGCAGGAATGTCAGCAGACATGTTTTCAGTGTCCTATTTAAAATATTATATATATATAATTTATATATATTATAAATATATATATATATTATATATATATAATTTCAAAGAGGAAGGGGGAGGGAGAGAAAGATAGAAACATCAATGATGAGAATCAATGATGGGCTGCTCCCTGCATTCCCTCTATTGGGGATCGAGCCTGCAACCCAGGCATGTACCCTAGACTAGGATAGAATCAGGGACTCTTCGGTCAGCAGGCCGATGCTCTATCCCCTGAGCCAAACCAGCTAGGGTGCAGTGTCCTATTCTTTAACAAGACATTATTAAGCAATCAGTTACGAAATTTTTATCGTTTAAAACCATTGCATATTATAGAAAGGGAACGATATGCCATAAAAAGATGTTTAAAGTGTTTTTCAGTTAACCCTTGTTTTAAATATAGGAGTAATTTGTAATTTCTACTAATCCAACTGTAGTATAATTTTTATTTTCTGTTTGTTTTTTGCTTCTCATCTACTTGGACCATGCACATAGAAGAAATCAGGTGTTTTTTTTTTTAATATATATTTTAAGTTCAGAGAGGAAGGGAGAGGAAGAGAAATAGAAGCATCCATGATGCGAGAGAATCATTGATCGACTACTTCCTGAACAACCCACCCTGGGGATCCAGCCTGCAACCCAGGCGTGTGTCCTCACCAGGAATTGAACCCTGGACGCTGAGCCACTGAACCACGCTGGCCAGGTGGTTTTCTTGTTTTAAACTGCGTATCTAATGTTAGTGAATTAAATGAGGAGAACCATTTTTCATTGTTATAATTCAAGGAAAAGAACAATTTTGATGGAAGAACATAATACTGTTCCTATTAAATCTGGAAATCATGTGAATGTTTTTTATAAAAGTGTCCCTAAAAATAATTACAAATGTGTTAGAAATAGATTTTTGTACAAGTAGACAGATGGTTAATTTGTGGTGCTAATGAAATGAAAGATTAATGTGGTTCAATTACCTTTTCTTCTTCTCAGAGTAGGACATGTGGTGTTTCCATGTTTGGCCAGTCTAAAGTGTGACATGATTTCCTTGCAGACATGTGGAAGCAAGTATACTCTCAACAATTAGGTGCTTGCCATCTTGTCTGTTGAGATTTAGCAATTAGAATTGAGATGAAATGTTCAAAAACTGCAATTGTGCTAGGAATTTTAGAACCCCAAGTAAGCATACCATTTAGCATAATATTACCATCAGAAATTAAAATTTATATAAATATCTTATTATTTGAGTCTAGTTGTACTGTGGTTCTAGTAATTTTATCCTTATCCCTGATGGCCAGTTAGGAATGAGATTGCACAGTATAAGATTAGTGTATTGTATTTGATATTTTAATTTCACGTGTAACATTTTGACATTGACCAGAAACCTTTATTATTCTGCATAATAAAATTATAGGAAAGTTAAATAATTATTTCTATCATTATCATTATGGAGAAAAACATATACCAATGCCAGGAATTCATGCATCTTACAAAGAGTTGCAACCAAGGTTTTTTCATTGTTTGTTAAAACAAACAAACAGAAATATTAAAAAAAATACACCTGGATACTGAAATTTGATTTGTGTCCTTTCAATTCTCAAACAGTAATTGAAATAAATTATTTAATTTGGGGTCCACAACTAAGACCCTTGAGCCAACTCTAGCCCACCTTTTATTTTCATAAGGAAGATTTTATTGGAACAAAAGTCCTCACAAAGGGAAAATGATGCTTACTCTTATTGCACTGTTTATATATTCACTGAAACTCTAGCTTATTAGTATCCACTTGTGGCAGTGGTATATTCACAGATCTTATAAAAGTCTATACACTTTCTCCATGAAATATATGTATTTACTCCATTTGTATAGAACTGTAATTAGTTTATCAATCTTAATATAAATTTATTGGCAGTAATTAACTGGCAAGACTATTGATAGTAAATTGTATTTCTAGTTCCTGATACTTACATATGAATAGTTTTCAGTCTTAATCTAAGGGAAGTGGCTAAGGAGGAAGGAATAAAGAAGACCAGGATATTTCTTTAAAATACACACACTGCCCAGCCAGTATGGCTCAGTGGTTGAGGATTGACCCATGAACCAGGAGGCCACCGCTCTGTTCTAGGTCAGAGCACATTCTGGTTTTAGGTTGGATCCCCCTGGGTAGGGGGTGCACAGAGGGTTAGGTGAAGTAGGTAGAGATGGTGGTAGGAAGGTATGCAGGAGGCAGTCAATCAATCGATGGTTCTCTCATCATTGATATTTCTCTCTCTCTCTCTCCCCCCCCCAATTCCTCTCTCTGAAATAAATAATTTTTTTTAAAAAAAGTAAAATAAAATACACACACAGAACCAAAAAATCTTATGTAGGAGTATGCAGATTTTACTGAGAAATTTTCAGTTTGTAGATTACAATTACTAATTACCTTATAGTATTTTACTAGTTTTAATGAGTTTAATGTCAACTTTGGTATTTTTACATGATGGTATAAATTTTCCTTGGTAAAGTAACTTTTGAATGTCTTAGATATAGATGTTGTAATATGTGTTATGTTTGATTTTTATTTATTTTACCACATATTAATTTATTTACATAGTATTTATTTTAGAGGATTCTGTATCACCATTTTTGTTTCTTACTGAAGTAATATTTTAGTGATTTTTTTTCTGCATTAAATAAAGAAAGTTACTGAAACCAATTTTATGCTCAGAAAATATTTATGGTCCAATACTTCAATCAATTCTTATGTCTTTTCTTTTGAGATAAGTATAAATCACATCTAAAATATGGATAAAAAGTGAATTTATGATTAAATGGTTATCAATTTGCTATTTTAGAAATCATGGCAATATTACTTACTATTGATTCAATTATCTTAACCTTTCTCTCGCTGTTTTTTTAATTTCAGATAACATGTGACTACTAATGTGTAACTAACAAAGTTAAGATTTGTAACATGAAAATACTGATAATTAAACATTTTAAAAGTAATTCTCTGTCCATTTGCAGCAAGCTTTATAAAGATGTGTTACAAATAACTATTACTTGAAATGTTTTTATTACTCTGTTTTTTATTTAGTTTTATTAATTTCTACATCAAATGATTAAAATTCTAATTATTTACAAATCTATAAATGCTTCTCTGGTGTTTCTTCTTATTTCACTGAGAAAACAGAAGTGCCATGACCCTTGCCTCCCTCTCTCCCAACCCTCTGCCTCTGTCCTCAGGCATTCCCTGTCACCTGACCCCTAACTAAGGCCCCCTCTTCCCTCCTGAACTGACCTCCTCTGGCCCACTCAAGGTCATTCTCCTCCAGTTGCCCCCTCTCTTTCCTGCACTTTTAAATTTCCCCTTTCTGCTAGATCATTCTCGTAAGCATACAGATGTGCAATAGTGTGTGTTATATATTTTAAAAAAGAGAAATAAGAAAATTCCCTGAATTCCATATCCTCTTCGAGGTTCATCTTGATTTCTTGGGTCTGCTTTATAACATGTATCCTTTTAAAAAATATTTTATTGAATTTTTACAGAGAGGAAGGGAGAGAGATAGAGAGTTAGAAACATCAATCAGCTGCCTCCCATCCACCTCCTACTGGGGATGTGCACACAACCAAGATACGTGTCCTTGACCAGAATCGAACTCAGGACCCTTCAGTCCACAGACCAACGCTCTATCCCCTGAGCCAAACTGGTTTGAGCATATAGTGTGCATCCTTGGAAGAGCTTGTTGCCACTTGCTCCTTTCCAACTCTCTAATACATGCTCTGGTTTCACTTTCCTCTCCATGACTCTCCTGAAACCATTTTTGGTGACTTTGCTTTGCCAAATTGAGCAATTGATCCTCAGTATTCCTCTTATTCACCCTCCTTGTGGCGTTTTGTCACTGTTGTTCATTTCTTCCTTCCAGTACTGTATTCACTTCGTTCCTGAGCTGCAACTCTCATAGTCTCCCATTACTTCATGGCTTCTTCTCTTGCTTAGTCTCTGTTTAGTATTTCCTTTTCTTCCCATTCTTAAACAGTCCTACGACTTCTTCACTTCTCTCTTTACATTCACTCCCTAGCTGGCCTCGTCCAGTCTTGTGACTTTAAATAGTATCTATTTACTGATGATTCCCAAAGTTAACTTGCATGTCCTGACATTTTCCCTGAACTCTGGACGTGTATATCCAGTATTCATCTTCACTTGATTGTGCAGAAGACATTTTGCATTTAACACGAATAGGCACAATTCTTTGATTTCTTTAATCATCCAGTTCCTACTGCATTTGTCCCTGTATCAGGGAATGGCTGTCTATTGCTCACCCAGAAACATTGGAATCAGGGTTTGACTTCTCTTTCGAACCATTCCCTAACAGTTGATCTACAAGAAAATCCTGTTTGCTCCATCTTTACAGCATGTCCTGATAGGGGCCCATTTTTCCTAATCTCTACTGCTACCAACTTTGTTCATGCCACCATTCTCTCTCTCTTGGACTGTTGGAGCAGCCTCTGAGCTAGTAGTCTCCCTGATTCTACTTTTGCTCCCCTAGTTAATCTAGTGAAACTAGAGCAGGTATGGGAGTGTCACTTATCCCGGAAAGCCTCCCCATGGCTTCAGTCTGATCCGGAGTAAAATCACATGCCTTTTTCCAGCTCCTCCTGCTGTTTTCTTGACTCCAGATAACTCTCCATAGACTGACTTTTTGCTCTTTATTGTACATGCCAAGTACTTCCTTGTCTCAGAGCCTTTACAATTCTTTCTATCAGCCAAGAATACTCTCCCACATATCCACATGATCTAGTCTCTCATTTCCTTCAGTTCTCTGCTCAAATATCACTTTGATAGTCATAGTGATATTTTCTCTGGCCATCGTATATAAATTGTAATGTCAACACCACCACCGCCCTCCAATTCAGCCTCTCTATCTCTGGTATTCTGCTTATTTTACTTCATATAGAACATATCACCATCCACACTAGACTGAAAACTTCATTAGATAGAGAATTGAATCATTTTGTTAATTTTACCAGTGTCTAGATTAGTGCATGAAACATAGGAGATATTCAATTATCTTTTATGCACCATGATGATATTTGTACCCAGCAATTTATTAATTATTTAAAAATATATTATGAATGTTGACATTATAATTTATAAAGTAATATTACAAGTGATTTCTATACACATTTCCCCAGAATTAATTTTTTGAATGGTACATAAATTTAGCACTTCAGTTGAAAGAAACAATCTGAAGCTTTCTTTTCCATTTTATTCTAGGTATGAATTAATACAGAAGGGAGAAACCAAACTTCGAGATGTTGGGGATGTTCCAGATGTCTACACCCAAAATATGCATTTAGAAAATGAAAACAAAAATTTGAATAAAGACCTGAAGCAGTGGAAACAGGCAGCAGAGTATGTTAATTTTTAAATGACTTTTTCCCCCTCCCCCCAGTTTATTTTGAACTAAATAAAAGTAAAGAGTTGAGTGAGGCTAATATGAGGACAGCAGTTAATGTGCCAGAGGTTTAATTCTGGAGAACTGAATTATATTTAAGTTCTAGTTTGAAAGAATGTGAAAGCCATCACTAGCAAATTAATTGAATCTATGACCAGAATGCTCACAACTGCAACTCATCAACAAGAGTAGAATGCAAGGGGCTGTGTAGGAGATGGTTAATTTGTTATATAACATTCACTTCCTTTTGTATTTGATAATCTTCTCATGGTCTGTCAAAGCTTACCCTGTGAGGATAAGCTGATTTCTGAAAAAATCATAAAATTATAAGAAACACAGAGGAAGGAAGAAATTAGCATATTTCTGATAGAGGGATTTTAGCATTTGAAAATTCTCCAAGGAAACTGTTACGTAGTAATTTTATAGCGTTATTTACACATAGAGGAAACACTTAAAAGTGAAACCTCTCCATATCCTTTTTTCTAAAACTAATGGAAGACATGCAATTTTGGGTGAACAAATTTAGATAAACAGTGTAATTCTGATAAAGTCAAATATGTCAATGTATTGACCTATGTGATTCTCCTCTAAGACAATGTTAGATGGAAAATCAATGCTTAGATATGGAGTAGAGACAGATCAAACGTTCATGAATGTTTATTGAACATATTAAAAAACGGCTTCCTTTGTTAAAGAATCATATTGAAATTAGATAAATAAAAATTAGATAAGTAAAATTAGATAAATAAAATGGGATGTTCTATTTAGCATTTTACATTTTAGACAAGTGTATGATGATCCACAGAAGAACATGTTACTAGAACCAACTTTCGATCTACTCAGTTCCATTTCTCAGAAGTGATTTACGCTGTTGGGCGCTGACACTCACTGTGTTTGTAGAGACGCCTAATGGAAGCACTGGGAATTTGACACAGCAGTTTTTTTGAGTGCTGCCTGGTGTACTATTTCAGTTCCTGAAGCCTTTGAATTATTGCTTGAGTTGGCTAATTTTCTTTTGAATAGAGCCTCTTTGTACAATGAATTTTGCCCCAGTAACATTAAATACTAATAGTTGGTTATTGGTTGTTTATATGGTGAAAGTTGTTAACTAATATTTTATTTATTATAATTAACACCATATGAACTATTAGCAGTGGAATTCACTTAATGTTGAAAACCCATGATTGAAGCAGATATTACTCAAATCTTTTTCTTTATAAAAATATTACTAAATATTTATAAATATACTCAATTTACTAATATGTAGTTTTAGTTTCAACAACTTATGGTTATATCACAACTATATCTTATTTGATATAATTAAACTTGAATAAATTAGAAAAGGAAATACTTATTTGTTCTAACCTACCTGACATGGGAGAGTTGAAGGAAAGATAATTGACCCTTAGTAGATGCCTAATGATATCACTGAATGAGTATTAAGCACATTGTCTTTTCATAGAGCATTTTGGTGAAGTGTGTCCTTGTCCCCTAATTCTTCTATTGGAGACATTCTCAGAAAATGGAGAATGAAATTTTGCTTAAAGATTTCATAAACTGCCGAGACCGATTTGGCTCAGTGGATAGAGCGTAGGGCTGGGGACTGAAGGGTCCCGGGTTCGATTCCGGTAAGGGCATGTACCTTGGCTACGGGCACATCCCCGGTAGGGGGAGTGCAAGAGGCAGCTGATCAATGTCTCTCTCTCATCAATGTTTCTGACTTTCTATTCCTCTCCCTTCCACTCTGTAAAAAATCAATAAAATACATTACAGAAAATTCATAAACTATATCTATTATGTTCTAAGTTTGCTCCAAATTATAATGTTCCATCTCACAGGTTTTTTAATTTGAGTTGTGAGGATATTTTTTCCAATAGGAATCAGTGATAAACATGGAATTCCCTTCATGTAATTTACTCTAAAGTTTTTTTCTCTTAGGACTAAGGCTATTTTCTTAAAGCAAGTTAAGTGTAGATATTAAATGCTTTTCTAATGATAAATAATATTTGATATACAAAAGTATCAGGTTACATATATATATTATATATTGTCTTAATTATACTGGTAGCACTTAATGACATACTGAGAAAAATAAGATCAGAAAGCTATCTATACTAATTAAAGGGTAATATGCTAATTAGACCAGGAGACCTTCTGAGGGACTTTCCAGATGTCCTGGACAAAGCCATGGTGGCAGGTCTGAGGCAGAAGCGGTTAAGAGAGATCAGTCCCGAAGGGAGGGCAATTGGAGGTAGTCAAGTTGGTGGGGGACAATTGGGGAGAACAAGCCAGCAGGGTGGGGACAGTTGGGGGCAAGCAGAATGGCCGGGAGGCAGTTAGAAGTGATCAGACAAGAAGGGGGGGCAGTTGGGGCCGATCAGGCTGACATGCAGAGTGGAAAGAGGTGATCAGGCGGGCAGGCAGGCAGGTGAGCAGTGAGGAGCCAGTGGTGCCAGATTGCGAGGGGATGTCCAACTGCTGGTTTAGGCCCTGTGGGATTGAACCTAAATTGGCAGTTGGACATCCTTAAGGGGAGCAGATGCTCAATGCAGGAGCTGCTGAGAAACAGCAACTTTGCAGAGTGCCCTCTCACACTCCAGGACCCCTTGGGGGATGTTGGGCTGCCAGTTTTGGCCCTATTCCTGCTGGTCAGGCTGAGGGACTCCACTGATGGACCAGGCCTCTATTAGGCTTAATATTTACTTAGCAGAGAGTAGCTTTGAAAAGAGTACTGAGCTTAAAGTTCAAACACCTTGGTTCTAATATTCTGCTACTTATTAACTCAGCTTTCTTATTGTTAAACTGGGAGTAATTATACATAATATTATTAACTCCTAGGGAGTGCTGTGATAATTAAAGAGACAATCTAGATTAAAGAGCTGTAAATCACAGAGTGCTTTGAAAATGTCAGCTATTATTATCAATATCTCTAAAGGCTGTCATCCCTAGTAGATTTTTTTAGTCCTCACATTAACATTTTTAAAAATTCAGCCCTGATGAAGGATGAAGGAAGAAATGAAAAGGGAAAATATTTCACTTTAAAATATAATTTGTATTGCTAAATTAAAAACGAAATTATCTTTCTGGTGTAAGCAATGCTAATTTTAGAACAGAGGTTTTCCTATATTTCCTACAAATGTAGATAATGTTCCAGAATTTTTAATTTGGTGTATGTTGTATATGTATATATGGTGAAAGATGTTAATTAGACTTATTCTGGTGATGATTTTGATATCTTTCCTATATAATAAAAATGTGATATACAAATTGTTGTTATGCTGTAAAGCATAACAACCAACTATGTAACGACCAGATCACGGATCAGCAGGAGGGTGGGGCAGCGAGCTACAAGTGGGCAGTAGAGAGCTACAGGAGGAACAGGACAGCAAGCTATGAGGGGGGTGTAGAGGGATGGAGAGAGCTATAGGAGGGTGGGACAGTGGGCAGAGAGCTATAAGAGGGCAGCAGGGAGCTACTGGCTACAAGTGGGTGGTGGAGAGCTTCAGGAGGGGGCAGGGTAGCAAGCTATGAGGGAGGCCAGGGGAACTACTGGAGGCAGGGCAGTGGGCAGAGAGCTACAGGAAGGTGGCAGCAAGCTATTGGCGAGCTACTGATGCATGGATTCATATGCAGAACTACTAGTGTGTGTGTGTGTGTGTGTGTGTGTGTGTGTGTGTGTGTGTATAAATAAAAGCCTAAGTGACTGTTTGACCATCCGACCATTTGACCATTCAGCTGGTAGCTATGATGCACACTGAACATTGGGGGGCAGACACTCAATATACAGGCATGGAAACATGGAACAGACTGATGAATATCAGAGGGAAGGGGAAAGGGGAGGTGAGTCTCTAGGAAGAGATTAACCAAAGGGGATCTGGTTAATCTAGTGTCCATGTAAGATTTTATATGGACACTAGAGGACTGGTGCTTGGATTCATGCATGGGTGAGGTCCACTGGCCTGGCCTACGGGGATTTTGCCCAAACTGGCAATATGACATCCTCTGAGGAGGCCTGGATTGCAAGAGGATGCAGGCCAGGCTGAGGGATCCAGCCAGTGCACGAATCCATGCAGCAGGCCTCTAGTAAATATATGAAATCGTTATGTAGTACACCTGGAAATAATACAGTGTCATATGTCAGCTACGACTTGATTTAAAAAGTTTGGGAAATAACTTTTGGAAATCTGCCTTATAGATGTTTTTAAGGGAAAATGTATTATTAAAAACATTAATAGTTACATTAAAGGTAAAATATATTATGTTAAAAATATAATGAAAGTTTCCCTCTAATCCAGTTTAATTCCATTTTGTCTATTAAAAAATTATCCCAAGATTGCTTTTAGTGGTTTTAAACTAATTTATTTATAATCAACTCAAGACAATGAAATAATTGGTAATTATATAGTATTGTTCCCAGAAATTGCATTGACTTACGTTTGCACATGTGAAATATACTTGACAATGAAGGCTTGTTTCATTAGTGCAGATAAATATGAAAATGTTTATATGCTTCTCTTTGCCAAATTATTATAACAAAATAGTCTAGTAAACCTATTGTTAAATGGTTACTCCAGAATACATAGTTAAAACTATTTGGTTAATAAAATTATTTTATTGGGGAATTCACTTAATACTATGTTGCTGTAAAAAGGAAGGGACTCCGACCATTTGCAATAACATGGATGGACCTGGAGAGCATTATGCTAAGTGAAATAAGTCAGAGAAAGATAAATACCACATGATCTCACTCATTTGTGGAATATAATGAAAGACATAAACTGATGAACAAGGACAAATCCAAAGACAGAGAAGCATAGATCAGACTGCCAAACCTCAGAGGGAAGGTAAGGGAGGGTGGGGATAAGAGGGAGAGATCAACCAAAGGACTTGTATGCATGCATGTTTGCCATAACCAATGGACACAGACACCAGGGGGGTAAGGGCATGAGCCGGGGGGGGGTGCTTTTGGGGTGAGTGGGCATGAGCAGGGGATGGGGTAGGGGGTGAGGGCATGAGTGGGGGTGGGGGATAAGGACACATGTGTGATACCTTAACATATCTAATACTTTAATCAACAAAGAAAATAAAATATTTAGAGTACACTATTAAGTCACATTCACATGTGGGAATGTGGAGTTTTGACGATAAGGTTTCTATAGCAGGAAACAAATGTATCTTGATATTTTATTCTTTAACAGATTTTGTTACACTGGTTTGCTGAAATGGAGAAATCACTAGTAAATGTCATTCTGCCATCTCAAGAGAAGCAGCATGTAAAATGTGTTGTTTATGATACACAAATCTAAGTAGAATATTTCACTGAAGAACTCTTACTTATTATACTCAAAATACAATCTATGTTTGCTTTCTGTCTTAATAAAAGTTTATTTTTAACACAAACATGCTCTGCTAATATAATTAAAAATGCTTTATAGTTTAAAATATTAATTGCTTATAGATATTTTATGAATATTTTTAGTACTACTTTTATTTTCCTTTTATTAAGCAGATGGGCACAGGGAGGTCATAATAGGTAAAGCATCACCATGAAATGAATTTAAATTGTTTTACTGAGTAGACTTCATTTGTGCAAACAGAAAGCAAGTCACAGAAAACCAATTTAATGGTCAGAAAAACTTTAAGGTCTAATACTTCAATCAATTCCTATGCTTTCCTTTCTTGGATGAGTACAAATAAGCCTGTAATGTGTATTTAAAAAGGGAGTTGATGCAATGCTGCACATTTATGGTTCTGCTTAAGAAACCTTACAGCATTATTTTTCTGCATACAGGCCAGGGCAAAAGTAGCTTTACAGTTGTGAATATGCGAAAGTTTATTCTTATGTTATTTATTAATTATTATATTATTTTTCAAGCAAACGGCTATAAACCTACTTTTGCTCTACCCTGTATTTTTTTTTAACCTATCATGGCTTTACATTTCAGATAAGATAAATAAAACGTAAGTTCATTTATTTAATTTATCAAGTTGTTGAAAGTAAGGTAGTCTTAGTAGATATAAAATAGATGTTCATAAAAGTTTAAATTTTTAAGAAAGATAAGTTTATAATGATCATGAATTTCGGTATTTTTTGGTCAAGTAGAGGAAATTTACCTACTAGCATGCTCCCTATTTTAGGTAGCTAAATCTAGTTGTTAGAGGACTGGAATATATCTTTTCTATTATATTCAATAGTAACAGTCATATGATGATGATCACATGATCACAGTAACATTCACTGAGTATTTTCTATGTGCCAGACAGAATATAAGCCACTTTACACGCTTTCTTCTAAATGAATGAGAACTCAGGTGTTGTTCTTTTGTTTGCAAAAGCAAATGTCAGCCCAGCCGCTTGTCTTTTCCAGCCACTGGACTTAAATTGAGCTCCCTCCTCCCCTCATGCCTCCTCACTAGCCACATGGTGGTGGCAGAGGGGTACTGTCTTTTTTGGCCCATCTTCATTCACACAGAGGGTTCAAATCGGGAAATAATAAATGATTTGTTTACTTGTCATTGGCATATTCCTCAGATGATTTTTCTTTTCTTTTTTAAAAATATATTTTGTTGATTTTTTACAGAGCAGAAGGGAGAGAGATAGAAAGTCAGAAACATCAATGAGAGAGAGACATCAATCAGCTGCCTCTTGCACGCCCCCTACTGGGGATGTGCCCGCAGCCACGGTACATGCCCATGCCGGAATCGAACCCGGGACCCTTCAGTCCCCGGTCCGACGCTCTATCCACTGAGCCAAACTGGTCTCGGCCCTCAGATGATTTTTCAAGACTAAATATTTTAATGAATATGTTGGAGCACTTTCAAGATATGGGCATGGGCATGAAGTGGAGGATAGATGGTAGAAGTGAAGCATGAGCACTGTGCCACATTGTTCATTTATATGCAATAAACAATACATAATGGTAGTTAAAAAAAAAAAGGGTGATACAGGTCATTCTCCCCAAAAAGAGGAGGGGTAGGGGATTTTTGAAGAAGGACATCTGAAAGAATAGACAGGACACTGGAACCATGTGGCACATGTGACTTGAGCAAGCAGCCTGCCAACCTAACCTCTTCCCAGTCACTGCTATCAGTGATTGCTCTGACATGGCTCCCAAAGCAGAAATCTGTTTGTGTGCGTTTCTTTTATATGAATCTGTGTTTGGAAATACTGTGATCCCAGGAAGCAGATTTATTCTTTTCTGATCATCTTGTGAGAAGTCAGCACTCTCATTCAGCTTCTCTCTTTTCAGAACACGAGAGTTTCAATGCAGGGGCACTTTGTCATTTAACTGAGACTGCTAGGCTACTACTTTTTCATTACAAATTACATTTTGTTTTTTTAATATTGAAACTAATGTTATGGCGGTTGGCAAAATATTTCTATTAATTTTTCACATACAGCTTGGGCTTCAAATTAATACTTTTGCTTTATGCCAGGGATTTGCAGAATATACATCTACTTGAATAATGTTTCTATATTACAATTCTGAATGTGAAGACCTTTCTCATCAAATTACCAATAATGCTAGTAATATGATCTGCAGGTGGTGCGTATTTCTCAGATGCATTACTGGAAAAAAATATTGTTTTTTCAGAACTTATATGCTTTCTTTTTCAGAATTATCAGGACTAAGTAACTCAGTACATTCTCTTTTAACTATGTATTTACATTTTGTAAATATTACCTTGTGATTATTTGGAATTATTCTGTTTTATGAACATTTCAATTTTATAAACAAATTCTTTTTGGAAGTAGGTGGATTATAAGTTATGTTGGCAGCAGTATATCTTTCATTTCCTTTACTTCAATAAAGTGTGAATGAATGCTATTTATGAAAGTTCAGGTTTTGGCCCATTCATCCCCCATCTCAATATACAGTATATTGATTGGGATTCTTCAGTGAGAATTATAATGGAATCTTTGTTTTTCACTGTTCTTTGGAATTGTTCAATAGTGGATTTTAACTGACAACTAAATAACTTTTTTAGAAAGGCACTGGCAAAGATCTTTAAGTAGTTGTTATTATTTTTCAGCAAGGCTAGAGAAGATCTGCTGAAAACTCAGAAAGAACGTGATTTTCATCGAATGCATCACAAGCGAATAATCCAAGAAAAAAACAAATTAATTAATGATCTCAAAGGGTAAGCTGCTAATATTTGTTGGCATATTTATTAAAGAGGTGTTTAATTAATGCTAAGCAGCTTGGTTATGGCAGAAGGTTTCCTGTAAAGTTATTTATTCAACATCTATTTAACATACAGTGTGTGCCAAATACTATACTAGGCATCTGATATTCAAAGATGAGCGAGTTTAGGCTCTTGCTATCATATCCTCTGCTCTCTGCCAGGGCAGCTCAGGCATTTCCACATTGCCAAGGGTTGGCTATCACTTTTTCTAAGTTTCTAAGAGTACTGCAGGAGTGATTTCACCTCATTTGTTGGTGCTTTTGTCCCAGTACTTGTAAAAAAAAAAATCAGTGTCTTAACCTGGTTCAAGGTCAATGAATTATTATTTAATAAGTCCTAGTTACTAGCCCTTTTTATCAAGTACTTCAAGGTTCAATCTTGGGGGCACTTTTCTGGTTCCTGTTAGTATATGCTTAGTAATTCTTGGAGCAGTTGGGTGGATAACAGTGGTCGGCAAACTCATTAATCAACAAAGCCAAATGTCAACAGTACAACGATTGAAATTTCTTTTGAGAGCCACATTTTTAAACTTCTCCTAACCGCACTTCTTCAAAAATAGACTCGCCCAGGCTGTGGTATTTTGTGGAAGAGCCACATTCAAGGGGCCAAAGAGCCGCATGTGGCTCGCAAGCCGCAGTTTGCCAACCACAGGGTGTAGAGTATCTTTCTTCCCTTGTCAGACCATTAGCTCGGCAGTCAGGCGAGGAGGAAAGAGGAGTAGTTCCAGAGCCATCTTTAACCTTGTGACGAAGAGATTTCTGAAGCAGCATTTTCTAGCGATGGAGGGCCACCCTTGCAAGTCCAGAGGGCCTGGGGAAAGGGACGACAGACTAAGCTCCTCAGGGCCACCCGAATGCTAGAGAAAAATAGGTAATTTCCTATTGATAAAAATAGGCAATTCATCAGGAAAGCACAACATGCTTTATGGAGCAAAACCTGATAAAACAGAAAGGAAATATAAATATTTCCACATTTACAGTTGAAGATTTTTCACACTAATCTTTTAGCGATTAGTAGAAAAACAGGCAAAAATTCTCTCAATCTATAGAAGACAAGATAATTGAGCATAGTTGACCTTTCTTGAATTCTTGGTTTTCCAGTGCACAAAAACAGCTCATATGCTGAGCCATAAAAAAACTCTATTAATTGATGTCATGCAAGATACATTCTCTGTTTAAACCAAATTAAATTAACTCTTGATGACATAAAGCTCTGTGGAGAATTCCCAGTCACCTGGAAATTTAATAGCATAATTCTGAATAAGACATGAGTCAAAGAAGGAAACGAGAAAATCTTTTGAACTGACTGATTGGAAACGTAGCATTTTACAATCTGTGAGATGAAGCCAAAACCGTGCTTAAAGTAAAATGTATAGCTCTAAATGCTTAGATTAGAAAAGAAAAAAATTTCAAACTAGTGATCTAATCTTGAACCTTAGAAGCTCAAAAAACCAAATTAAATACAAAGAAGGGAAAAAAAAAGAAGTAATAAAAATAAAACATGTAATCAATAAATTTGAAATGGGACAAACATAAGAAAAAAATCAACAAACTCATATATTGGTTGCAGTGTTGAGTGAAAGGAGCCATTTTCAAAAGTGAACATATTCTGATGTGTTCCAAATAAATGAAAGTCTCTAATCTCCTGAGATGTTGAAATGCTTTATATTTTAGTAACAAGGTGGACTACCTAGACATGCATAGTTATGAAAACTAAACTGTAACAGTTAAGATCTATATATTTTACTCCATGTAAATTATAATTCAATAAAAACGTAAAATATTTTAAAAGCATTTTCAAATAAAACAGGTTCTTAGAGGTGTTTCTATCATAAGCTGAGTTACTTTTTTTCCTGTGAGATAATAAATATATTTTTATACTTAATTTTCTTAATATGAGGTTAATCAAACTTGTTCTCAAGACCATCCTTTATTTTGATGTGAATGACACGCCTTCTGTTTAATCATGTCTTTGTTGATAACCATTGTCTTTCTGAAAGTTGTTCCTGGATTAAAGGATCACAGTTTTTCCTCTCTGTCGGTGAAAAGTAGCGGTTTTCTTAGTGTGTGTTCGAATACCTAGAAAAGTGACTCCCCAGCCCCCAGCCAGGTTGCCGGGAAGCTCTGGGCTGTATGATACTGCTTGCACTCTTGGCTCTGTTATGTTGACCTTTATATGGTTATTCATTTTTTATTTCAATGCCAAGGAAACATTTAGATGTTAAATAGAAATCACTGATTTAGCTGAATTACCCTTTAAGGTGCCCTTTATTTTTCATAGGCTGAGGTTACATTATGCATCTTATGAACCAACTATAAGGGTGTTACTTGACAAGCACCACAATTTATTGAGGCAGAAAATGCTCACCACCATGGCAAGAGACAAAGCTGTTGAGATGGTAAAAGGACTGTCAAAGGTACCTCGGAATGATTTTTATCCATTTATTTTTTATGACAAAAATTAGAAAAAATGTTTTATTTCTGAGACAAATATAAAAAAATATCCATTAATTGTCATATGATAAAAAAGACTCATTTGGAAATATTAAAAAAAATATTTTATCTATTTTTAAACCAGCAAAGGTTTTTATTAAATTAAATATTACTGAATTGAAGCAAAATTTTACAGGAAATTATTAAAGTATAGTTAGAGAAAGAAGTCAAAGTACAAAATAAATACTCATCTATAATAACAAAAATATAATATGCTATTTAGACCAGACATCCTTCCGGATGTCCTTCTGGGCAACCTTCCCTATAAAGCCAGGACTGTGAGGGAAGCCCGAGAGTCCCAGGTGCCTACCAGCAGATGGAGAAAAGCTTGGGTCCCGGGTGCCAGCAGCTAGAGGGAAGCCTGGGTCCCGGGTGCCGTGCCGCAGGGAAGTCAGTGCTGGCAGCCAGAGGACGGGAGGCCTACTCTTGCACAAATTTTGTGCACGGGGCCTCTAGTAATTATAGAAATAAATAAAAGATGGGAGAAGAAAATATCTCCTCAAAAAAGAATTCCAAGTAACATATATAGATAATCTTAACCCCTACGCAGTTAAGTGTTAGCTACACTTACTGACTTGCTTCCAAAAGAACATTGAAAATGCAGACAAAGTAATTGTACAGTGGAGAAACCTGGCAAATACTACTTCAGAAAGATGATCAGAGTTAGTGTCTGCATGTTTATAGCATGTACCCTTAATGTGATGTCCTGATAATAGCATTTTCACTCTGTGGTGTTCCTCCCCAAACTCATAAAACCAGTCTAACATGAGAAAACATCAGAAAACCCAAAATTTATGGACATTTGCAAAGTAGTACCTGGCCAATATTCCTCAAGACACAATGACTAACTGTAAGGTAGTTCTGTGGATGGGATCCTGAAATGGAAAAAGTTTATTAGGAAAACATAATTAAATTAGAATAAAATATGGGTTGTGTCAATAATACCAATGTTAGTCCATTACTTGTGAAAAATATACCACAGTAACACATGATGTAATGGAGGGAAATGGGCTGCAGGTATACAGAACTATTTGTACTATATTTGCAACTTTTATGTAAATTTCATGCTTTCAAATAAGAGGTGCATTTAAAAGTTTTACAATATATTTTGCATCCAAGAATAGATATAAATTTTTCACTCTTTCTTAAAAAGCATTTCATGGACACTAATATATTGTTACAAATTTATTATCTGCTATTTCCTATTAATAAAGAAATGTTGCTACTCAGTGGAAGTAGCAAAATATGTAAATCTGTACATAACTAAATATAAGTTATTTTGTTTTGGTATAATCATATGCAATAAGGGATGAGATACTTTTTCATCTTTTAAAAATATATATTTTATTGATTTTTACAGAGAGGAAGGGAGAGGTAGTGGGTTAGAGAGGTAGAAACACCAATTCAGTTGCCTCCTGCATACTCCCTACTAGGAATGTGCCTGCAACCAATTCCGGTACATGCCCTTGACCAGAACTGAACCTGGGACCACTCACTTCCCAGGCTGACACTCTATCCACTGAGCCAAATTAGTTAGGGTCATTTTTTAAAATCTTTTTAAGGTTGCTTTTTTTAAATTTAAGTCTATTGTTCAGGAAATATAGGCAAATGGTATGCCACCAAACTAACAAATATTCTTAATTATAATATGTTTAATAAAACAAGGAATCTCTATGGGTGGAAAATTAGCTAAGACTTTTGAGAATTATAACAGTCTCTGCATATCTTATTCCCCAACTAATACCTACCTCATGTTTTGTGAACATAAATAAATTAAGTTGTTGTGAAGCGATTTCAACAGAGGGAAGTGTATCTTAAAGTAGAGATCTGAATATTAATTATTATTCAGAATGTGGAGTGAATATTCTAAATTCAGGAAACTATGCTGTAAAATAAATGTTTCAGCCTTTAGCTGGGTGGCTCAGTTTATTGGAGCATCATAAGGTTGGGGGTTGATTCCAGGTCAGGGCATGTACCTAGGTTCTGGGTTCGATCCCTGGTCCTGGTATATGTGGGAGGCAACCAATTGATGTCTTCCTCTCTCTCTGCCTTTCCTCACTTTAAAAAATCAATAAAAACATATCCTCATAAACATATTATTTAGCAAATAATAAAATAAATGTTTCAAATGCTTATCTATAATAGGTACTTAATAATTGCCTGTGGAATTTAATTTAAATTTAATATTACAGTTTTCTTTTGTTGCCATTTATGTTTAAAATTTTTAAATACATAAGACAATATAAGAGAGATTAGTAATTTGTATATTTTACAATCAATACTTAAACATTGCACTTTTAAACTTTCTTTGCATCAATTTATAACCCCATACTTTTGGATTGTTATTATTATTTTTTTAGATTTCTGCATTTCGAACATCATCAAGGATTATGGACCTAGCGCCTGGTTACCAAGCTTCTAAAATTAGAGGTAAAAGTATAATGTGCTAAAACTATATTTATTTTAATATTGGTTGGTGATTTCACAACCTTACCATAGCTCAAAATTCTAGAGATATTTAAAAGTGAATAAATGATGTGGTTACTGTTTTACAAATTAAAATGTTTATGAAAAGACCAAGAGGAAGTATTGCTATGAATCCATATAGGTTAATTTTAGAGAAAAATATGAGTAAACCAAATGGGAGTATTTCTGGGTGTGAGAGAATATCTGGTACCAGACTAGTCTTCTCTCCCAAAATAGCTCTAGAACTATACTATACTAAATTATTATGCATTCAGAGATCATAATAATCTGGCCACTCAGTGTATATATGAGGCAACTACATTTAGTCATTGGAAAATAGCACAAGTCACATAAGACTAGGGGCAGAATGAAAATGTGTAAGTCCAGCTCCACCATCAACATGACTTTGTGCCTGGGGATCTTTCCAAATAAGCTCCATGGAGATGGAGGTCAAGAAGGGCCCAGCAGGTCTGCAGGAACTGAAAAGGCAAGTTGTGATAGCAACTAAAACATGTCGGAAAGGGCAACAGATAAGCGGGTGCTGCAATGAATAGGGTCCCATTTGTGAAGGAGTTTACTACAAATTCTTAGTTGATGACTGGACTCCATATGCAAGACTAACTGAGACTGATTCAAAGAGAGAAGCTCCTATAGGAGTAAAAGGAGCCCAGAGATTCTAGAGGTCAAGCAGTAATGGGAGACAGAGTTCTAGCTGCGCCTGGATGGAGAGACTTCTTTCACAACCTGTAACATGCTGTTAACATTCAGCATCCTGTATCCACCCTCTAAAATAAAAAACAAAGCTTACACCAAGTCCCGAGAAGAAATGGAGATTAGAGTTTGAATCTCGCCAAGTTAGAGAACCTTGGACAGTATTTAGCACTTTCCATGGATCTACCACACCAACTGTAAAATCCAGCCTCGGAATACAAGGCACAAAAAAGTTAAACCGTGTGCTAGAGAAAAATCAGCACCCTTCAGAGGAACACAGTTATTTGGATTATTTATGACCTTTCATCTATATTTCTCCGTATTTAATTAAAATGTTCTAGTCACGTTGTAGAAAAATGAAAATATGAGCAACAATCAAGAAAAAGAGCAATAAATGGAAACCTACAGTGATATAGCTCAGGTGTTAGATTTAGCAAACACAAATATTAAAGAGGCTATTTAGAACATGACCAAGGACTAATAGGGAAATATGACATCAATAACCAGAGAGATAGAGAACCTTGGCAGACAAATGGAAACAAAAAAGGAAATAGAAAATCTAGTATCGAAGAAAACAACTACAAAGAAAATTTTATACTTGTCAACAGATTGCAGAAATGCCAGTGAATTTTAAGAGATCAAATAATTTCTTCTAAAGAAGAAATCGAAAAGTAAAGAAATAAAATTTATCTATTTAACATGTATGTAATTAGAGTTCCAAAGGAGGAAAGAATGAAAATTGGGCATAAGAATATGTCAACAAAAAAGACATTGATAATAATAAAAGTGTATTTTACTAGTTATACCAGTCTACCTTCCAGATGAACCCAGGGCTGTGAGGGACCAAGTCCCTTGCATGAATTTTGTGCATTGGGCCTCTAGTATTACCGAAAGGAAAACAGTAATATAAAGACTGATTTCACATGAAAAATCATGGTAGCTTGGAAAAATGAAATGACATCATTAAAATGTGGCAAAATTTTGCCCTAGTTTGTTTGGCTAAGTGGATAGAGAGCATTGAGCTGCGGACCCAAGGGTCCCAGTCCCATCAAAGGCATGTACCTTGGTTGCAGGCTTCCGGGCGCCCTGCAAAGGCAACCGATTAATATGTTTCTCTCTGTCTTTCCCTTTCTCTTCCACTATCAGAATCAATGGGAACATATCCTTAGGTGAGAATTGAAAATAAATAAATAAAATAAATATGACAAAATTTAATTCAGAATTTTATATACAACAAAAATATTCTTTGAATATTAGGGTGAAGAGTAAAAATTTGAATATAAATGAAAGCTGAGAGATTTTGTTGCAAGCCATTTTGAAATACAGTAAATACTAAAGGATATTCTCTGGGCTGAAAGAAAAAAAAGCCAGAAGGAATTTCAGATTTACAGAATTGATTATTGAGATTTAGAAATGCTAAATTATGGTTAATATAAAGATGAAGTGTTTCTCTTCTTAATTTTCATAAAAGAAAATGACTGATAAAATTAGATAATATTTGTTAGACTTGTATAAGATAACATAATTTTGGGGTGGTGCAAATGTTCTATATCTTGAGTTGCGTGGTAGTTATATGCCTACTTATCTTTGATAAAACTTTTCCAACTCTATACTTTAAAAATATGCATTTTATTATATGTAAACTATACTTCATTGAAGTTGATTTAAAAAAAGAATGATGGGAAATTCTAAATAATAGAAAGACTTTGAAATGGTGAATTTTCTTAATAAACATAACATCCTGTTATTTCCAGATGACTATTCATTATATTCTCTAATTAATTAAAGCTTAAAAGACATATTAGCATTATTATATTTGAAATGTTTTGCTTAACTTTGGTTCAGTAGTTCCTTTCCTAAGATTTTATGTTCAAGCAATATTAGTTATGTTCAGTGATGCCTAAAGAGACTACTATACAAAAGGATGTTTATATATATAATAACAAAATAATACAAGCAATCTTAACCTTTAACCACAAGGGAATGTCTAAATATAGTTGGTCATACAATACTAAAACGTTTTTAAAATCATGCATAAGAAAATGCTCATGTATTATGTAAACTTAATATAATGTTAAGAAATAAAAAAACATTGATATAGTATGAGGGCATGTCTTAAATATATGTATAGAAAAATGATCGGATGATGCACAAAAATTGTTTACATAATTTTCTTTGTGTGTTTACTGCATTTGAATATGTATGACTATTTAAATCAAACAATTATTCATTTTATATGTACATCAGTTTTAAGTATATAATTAGATATAAATATGAAACATTAATATGAAACTATTATAATCTAGGAGCTTTAACTCGCAAAAATTCTGAAAAAAAATGGCTTAAAGGTTGAGGAACTTAGTGCACTTGATGGGTGCTAATCTCTAAGGCTATATTCTGGTCTAATAGTTTATGATTTTACATGTTTATTCTTGACTTCTCTATTAAAATAAACTAATGGTTTACAGATAACTCCTTTATGAAATTATCTCCTGAGATTTAATTTAATAAACTATGGAACACATTTCATGTTTTACCAAGCTGACATTTATAAGTTACTTGGAAGATCAAGTTTGTAATTATATTTTGATCTGTGATATTTTGAAGTGGCTTTTGATCAACGGAAATAAGTTCCTACCAACATGAAGAAATAGATTCTTTTAATTGAATAATTCTAATTATGAATAAAATTACCTTCTTAAATCCTGTACTGGATAATTTTTTTTGGTACTTGCAAACGTGCACTCTGGTTTTAGACATGGGACTTTCAATACCTTTGCAATAACTCTTCCTCAGCTTCTGGTGTCAGCATTTGACTGTATAATCTCAGCATCTATCATCACTGATTGCCTTGATCCACTTGGAACCTTGCTTAGTCAGGGATTATAATGGGAAAATATGTTGGGTTTATTGGTCAAGTGGTTGTCCTCATTTAAAGCCTGCTGGCCTTGACAATGATTTCCACATATTTAACACCTTCCCTCTCCTTTCACTCATTTTAGTTTCCTTTTTGTGAAAATCCTAGCCAGAGGAGGAAATTATTTTATTGATTTTAGACACAGAGGAACGGGAAGAGAGAGAGAGAGAGAGAGAGAGAGAGAGAGAGAGAGAGAGAGAGAGAGAGAGAGACCTGCAGTCTGGGTATGTGCCCTGATCCTGATAGGCAATGGAACTCGAGACTTTTCAGTGACACACCATCCAGGGTTTAGTTTAATTTTTAAAATATTTTATCAATTTGCCCTAGTGGTTTGGCTCAGAGGATAGAGCATCGGCCTGCGGACTGAAGGATCCCAGGTTTGATTCCGGTCAAGGGCTTATACCTTGGTTGTGGGCACATCCCCAGTAGGTGATGTGCAGGAGGCAGTTGATCCATCTTTCTCTCTCACTGATGTTTCTGACTCTTTATCCCTCTCCCTTCCTCTTTGTAAAAAAATCAATTAAAATATATTTAAAAAATATTTTATCAATTTGCTTTCTTTTTGCCATCTATCTGTCCATTTGCTTTGGGCAGAAGTTCTTCAGATTCAAATCACATTAATTCTGTAGTTAGGGAACAGTTAATTGTAATCATGCTGAACTTTGGGGGAAAGACACATTAATTGTTATTTAATCCAAATTTAGGGAATAAGACCAATATTGGACTCATTTGGAATAAAATTATCAAAGAATTTTAAACATGCCCTGATATTGGACTAATCAAAGTAGGATGCTAACTTTTTTATTTATTTCAAATCAGTTTGTTGTTTAGAAATACATGGGGAAACTAGATCTATCTATATATATATCTTCTAGATCTGTCTAGATCTATATATATATATATATACATATATATATATATATATATATATATATATATATATATATATATATGGAAAGATGTGAAAAGGAAAGATTTTTACTATCACTTTTGTTTTTTCCTCAGATGGTTTCATTAGGAACATTCTTTATGTCCACGAGTTTGGAGACCAATTTGCAACTATATTGGAATATTATCCTGTGTTTTTCTTTCATTTTTCCCAACATCTAGAAGCATAGAGAGTAATATTTTATTAATACATTATTCTTTTCAAAATCCCTTATTTATTATTTAGTTCCATTTGTGAAATTTTGTTGTTTACCATTTCTACTTTGACCCTCTATGGCTTATTCTGCTAGCACATGAAACCTCATGATAACAGGGATTTGGATATAATGTAACTGGAGATCGGTTCCTATGCTCTCTAGCTGGCTTGCCATGGCATCTTATTAGGCTTGCAGGAATGCCATCCTGCTTTTTTGGTAAATGAATTTGAGACTTCAATTATGACAGTTTGGTATGGTATCAATATTATTAGTTTAAAAATGTGTCATGACTTTGGTTTTCATAGTTTTTGTTATATTTCTTACAGAAAAACAGGATGCATTTTAATGACAAATGTGCTGTCTTATAGTTATTCCTGGCTATGGAAAAGAATTTGTACCAGAAGGTCCTACTCAGAGAGGTCTTCGTGAAGCCAGGGAACAATACAGAAGTAAAATCAAGAAGAAAGAAATTAGAAAGGTATGATGTTTATTTTTGTTTCCATTAATTTATACGTGACCCTCAGATCTTCAGGTGTACCAACTCATAGGTTATCGTTATTTTATTGGAAAATGAGTTTAGAGCTTATGTACTTTGAGGTCCTGGTGTAGGGATAGAAAATGGATGTACTCTAACATTATGTAACTAGTTAATTGAGGCACACACACTGCTTAGTGGCAAGGATGGCTCAGTGAATCACTCTGCCATGTATTTCAACATAAGCACGATCATGTCTACTCATCTGCTCTTTTTTTTTTTCTTAAAATTACCTCTCTCCAAATGAAATAAATCCTAGATCATTCCTTATTTATTTTTTCACTAGAGGCCTGGTGCATGAAATTCATGCACTTAGGGGTGGTCCCTCAGCCTAGCCTCTGCCTGTTAGCAGTCCAGGAGCCCTTGAGGGATGTTTGACTGATGGCTTAGGCCTACTCTCCACAAGGAGCGACCTAAGCTGGCAGTTGGACTTCTTTAGCATTGCCATGGAAGTGGGGAGGCTCCCGCCACCCCTGTGGCACTCGCCAGCTGTGAGCCCAGCTTCTGGCTGAGTGGCGCTCCCTCTATGGAGGCAGCTCCTGCATTTGAGCATTTGTCCCTGGGGGGTCAATGTGCGTCCTAGTGACTGATCATTCTGCCATCAGGCCAAAACTGTCTTTCTGACAACTCCTGAGAGGTCCCAGATTCTGATAAGACACAGGTGAGGCCAAGGGATTCTACCAGTGTATTATTGGGGATGGAGAGGGATGCAAGAGGTTGTCCAGCTGAGGAGGGACCTCGGGAGGGCTCCAGGGCATGTCTAGCCAGGCTTGGTCAGTCCCAATCAATCAGATCCCAGCAGCAAGCTCACCTGATAAGAGCACTATCCCCTTATCAGTACGTGTCATAGCAACTGGTTGACCAGTCGACTGTCTGCCCCCTGGTGATCAGTGCACATTATAGCGAGCAGTTGAGTGGCCTTAGCATATCATCAGCATATTATGCTTTGATTGGTTGAACGGCTGACCAGACGACCAGACACTTAACATATTAGACTTTTATTATATAGGATAGTATGACTTCAGATTTTCTTACTCTTATTTAAAAGTAGATGGAAAGAATTATAGCCCAGACAGTGTAGCTCAGTGGTTAAGTGTCAACCTATGAACCAGGAAGTCATAATTCAATTCAGGGACAGGGGCACATGCCCAGGTTGTTGGCTCAGTCCCAGGGAGCATGTGGGAGACAGCCAATCGATGATTCTCTATCATTGATGTTTCTGTCTCTCTCTTCCTCTCTCTGAAATCAATAAAGAAACAACACATCCATAATAAAACAGACTCTCCTTATAATGAATGCCTTTGCCTTGCAATCAGATAGTTAAAATCTTCTGTAATGACTAGAAATTCATGCGCTGCTGTGGGGAGTTGTCCCTCAGCCTGACCTACACCCTCTCCAATCCAGGCGCCCTCAGGGGATGTCCTAATAATGGCTTAGGCTTACTCCCTGTGATTTTCTGATCTCTGTGGAGACTTCCTGCTTCACACCATGGCTATTGCCAAGCAGTAGTACTGCCTACAGGCTGCTTTTCACTGCTCCCGGGTCACTGCTCCTGGGTGCTTGCCTACTCCTGGGTTGCCTCTGTGATGGCCATGCAGGCCATGCTGAAGCTGCCTCCTCCCTGCTGTCAGTCTCTATGAAGGTGATGAAGTTAATTTGCATACTCCTGATTGGTTGGTTGGTGTTGTGAAGTGACAGTCAATTTGAATATTTCTCTTTTATTAGTTTAGATTACAGAAAAATTGGTATTAAAAATGTCTGGTCAAAGAGATAAAAAATGAGGAAGAAAGAACATCCTGTGAGGGGTTTTACTTCTTATGAAAATTGCTTAAAAATTTAACTGAGGTAATGAACTTTTTTCATAAAGTAGTTTCTTTCAGTTCTAAAATATCTGGCATTCATTTAAAAACGAACACCTTTACATTATAATATCTTTTAGCAATAGTTCTATAAAAACAAAAAGTTATGAATTCAAATACTATAATAAATCATTTACTTAGGTAATATCAATAACATTTTCTCCCTCAATGGTATGCATTGGAATTCAGTAGTGTATATAATATCTGTTTATTGTTTTTGTTGTTGTTGTTAATCCTCACCCAAGGATACTTTTCCATTGATTTTTGGAGAGAGTGGAAGAGAGAAAGACAGAGAGAAACACCAATGTGAAAGAAACATATCAGCTGATTGCCTCCAGGATGAGCCTGACCAGGGAGGGCCAGGGCTGGGGAGGAGCCTGCAACCAAGGTATGTGCCCTTGACCAGAATGGAGCTTAGGACCCTTTGGTTGACAGGCCTATGCTCTATCCACTAAGCCAATCTGGCTAAGGCTATATAATATCTCAATAAAATGCAGACTAAATGCTTTTGGGTTACACGAAGGCTTTGATAATCTTTTTTGGGTGATATTCATTTTAGTATTTTACTATCACTGTTATTACCATTAACTTATGGATTATCCTTTATTGTTACTACTAATTTATGGTATCTATGGTAGATTCACTCGTCTAGTCAGCCCTTTTCCAGCTTCCCCATACTAACAACTTCCCATCAGGGTGGACCTTCTCTTTTTGCCTACATAACCTTTCCCACTCCTCCACCTGCCTTTAATTTGAGTCTGAGCCAGAAGCAAGCAGTGCTGTTGGAATGACTGTTGCTGTCAATAAGTAGTGCTTGTTCTTGTCTGGGTAATTTTTGTTTATTTCCACAGAGGTTAGTAGTTCAGGTAGCAAACAGAGCACTCAGAACAATAAACATAATAGTGGCAAGGATTGAGGTGTGATGATAGCGATTGTCATCGGGAGCATTTTCATCTCCTAATGGCATCTGCATCCTTTCATGTGGTAAATCAAACTTAGAAATGAGTTCCTGATTCATTCCCTAAGTGCTATGGCTTGTAAGAGTTTACATTAGTAATACAATACAACAAAAAGCTACTGAAATATTGGACAAGTACATTACATATTTCTGCATACCATGTGTTTTTATTGGTGTTGCATTAAAATATTTAATACCTACAACATAATAGAAAAATTCAGGCCTTACCAAAGAACTAGTGAAGAATATAGTGAATTCTACCTCCTTTTACTGGATTGCCATTTTTACCCATATATATATATATATATATATATATATATATATATTTTTTTTTTTTATTTTCCTGCAAGTTTGTACACTTTGACTGCATCTCCCCGATTCTCCACATCTCTGCCCCTGGTAACCACCAACCTCCTCTCTGTTTCTATAAGTTTGGATTTTTTTTTTTTAGATTCCACATATAAGTGTTTCATACACTATTTTCTTTCTCTGTCTGACTTCATTGAGCATAATGTCCTAAAGGGCCATATATGTTGTCTAAAAGAGCGGATGTCCTTTCTCATGGCCGCATAATATTTCATTCTTGTGTGTGTGTACCACATCTTGTTTATGCATGAATCCAGTGTGTGTGTGTGTGTGTGTGTGTGTGTGTGTGTGTGTGCGCGCGCGCGCACGCGTGCGCATGCCTGCCACATCTTGTTTAGGTGTTCATCCACTGATAAGTTGTTTTCATATCTTGGGTATTGTGAATACTCCTGCAGTGAACTTAAGACTGCAGCTATCTCTTGAAGATCCTGTTTTCATTTCCTTTGGGAATATATCTAGATAATTTTTTGACCTTCATGCTGCTTTCCAAAGTGGCTGCACAAATTTACATTCCCCCTAACAGTACAATAGGGTTCCTTTATCTCCACATCCAATTGTGGCCTGTGTTATATTGAGGTATGTTTTTTAAATATCCAATTTGTTGAGAGGGTTTTATCCTGGAAGGATGTCGAACTTTGTAAACCCTTTTCTTGCATCTATTGAGATAATCATCTGACTCCCCCCACTTTTTCTTCCCCCCCCTTTTTTTTTGTATATGGTACAAATTGGCTGTAATTGAACATAGGATAAAAAAATTAGAAAAGCAGTTATGCTTCCAGTAGTCAAAACCTATGATTTCTATTTGACAAAGAAGAGACTTGGGTCATTGAGGAGTGAGTGAAATTCAAACTATATCTTAGATGCAAAACAGTCCTTCTTCTGCTTAAAATAATAAGTTTACTTAAACAATTTGAAAAAGATTATGAGCTAACATTTTAAAAAATTTTCTTTATTGATTAAGTTATTACATATGTGTCCTTATCCACCCATTACCCTCCCATCCCCCACTCATGTCCTCACGCCCCTGTTGTCTGTGTCCATTGGTTATGCTTATATGAATGCATGCATATAAGTTCTTTGGTTGATCTCTCCCCCTTACCCCCACCATCCCCTACCTTCCCTCTGAGGTTTGACAGTCTGATCGATGTTTCTCTCTCTCTGGATCTGTTTATTTTTATTATTTTATTTTTTATTTCTTTATTGATTAAAGTATTACATATGTGTCCTTATCCCTCCACTAACTCCCCAGCCACCGCCCCCCCCCCCCACTTATGTCTCACCCCCCTGGTGTTCATGTCCATTGGTTAGGCTTATATTCATGCATACAAATCCTTTGGTTGATCTCTCCTCCTTTCTGCCACCTTCCTCTACCTTCCTTCTGAGGACTGGTAGTCTGATTGATGCTCCTCTGCCTCTGGATCTGTCCCTGTTCATCAATTTATATTGTTCATTATATTGCACAATTGAGTGAGATTGTGTGGTATTTGTCTTTCTCTGACTGGCTGATTTCGCTTAGCATAATGCTCTCCAGTTCCATCCATGCTTTTGCAAATGGTAAGAACTCATTTTTCTACTGCAGTGTAGTATTCCATTGTATAGCTGTACCACAGTTTTTTAATCTACTCATCTGCTGATGGGCACTTAGGCTGTTTCTAAATCTTAATTTTGGTGAATTGTGCTGCTATGAACATAGGGGTGCATATATCCTTTATGATTCATGCATCTAGTTTCTTGGGATATATTCCTAGATGTGGGATCACTGGGTCAAATGGGAGTTCCATTTTTATTTTTTGATGAGGTTCCATTCTGTTCTCCACAGTGGCTGCATTAGTCTGCATTCCCACCAGCAGTGCGTGAGGGTTCCTTTTTCTCTGCATCCTGCCATCACTTGACATTTGTTGATTTGATGATGATTTTCATTCTGATGAGTGTGAGATGATACTGCATTGTCATTTTGATCTGCATCTCTCGGATAATTAGTGACTTTGAGCATCTTTTCATATGTCTCTTAGCCTTCCTTCTGTCCTTCTTTGAAAAGTGTCTATTTAGGCCAGTTGCCCATTTTTTGATTGGATTGTTCATCTTCCTTTTGTTAAGTTGTATGAGTTCCCTATAAAGGTTGGAGATTAAACCCTTATTGGTGATGAGATTGGCAAATATGTCCTCCCGTGCAGTGGGCTTTTCTATGGATCTGTTTTTATTCATCAGTTTATGTTGTTTATTATATCCCATAAATGAGTGAGATCATGTGATATCTTTCTCTCACTGGCTTATTTCACTTAGCATAATGCTCTCCTGTTCCATCCATGATGTTGCAAATGGTAAGAATTCCTTCTTATTTGACTTTTATCTTTCATTTTATTACTGTGATAGCACATTTAATGACTTGCTTATGTTAAACCACCCTTACATCCCAGGGGTAAATTCCACTTGATCATAGTATAAGATCCTTTTATTTTATTATTGAGGTCAATTTGCTAATACTTTGTTGAGATTTTTAAATTTATATCCATCAGAGCTAGTGATACATATTTTCTTGTAGTGCCCTATTTTGATTTTTGTATTAGGGTAATGCTAGGGTTTTAAAATGAGTCTGGGAGTATTTCATCCTCTTCAGTTTTCTGGAAGATTTTGAGAAGGATCTGTTAAAATCTTTTCTACATGTATGGTAGAACTCACCAATGAAGCAATCTGGTCCTGGCCTTTTTTGTCTGGGAAGTTTTTTATTACGCATTTATTCTCCTTATATTAGTTTGTTCAGATTTTCTGTTTCTTTGTGATTCAGTCTTGGGAGATTGTATATTTCTTGGAATTAATCATTTTTTTCTAGAATAATAATCATTGATTCATGTAAGTCTTTTAGGATTCTGTGTATTTCTGTGTTATAAGTAGTAGTATGTTCTCTTTCATTTCTCATTATATTTATCTGAGTCTTTGTCTTTTAGGCTAGCTAAAGGGTTTGTTGATTTTTGTTTATCTTTGAAAAACAGTGCTTAGTTTTGATCTTCTCCATTTTTGTTCTGGATTTCTAAGGCTATAACGAACTCACCTTGAAGTTTCATTTGCAGAACAAATTTACTTAAGTGAAATGTTTATTTTGGTTGTATTTAGGGGATCTGCTGGAGATTATGGGGGCTTTGTAAAACTAGTCTCCACGGACTACCTTAGCAGCCTTCTAGACTGTATTTGACAGTCCACTCTGTATGGCATTGAATATTTCTTCCTGAAAAATGCCTCTACAAACTGGTCTTATTTAGATATCTGTGTATCTTTACTTGTAAATCTGTTACTCATCTGATTCCCAATATATTATATTAATTCCTCTATATATTTCTATAACATAAAATCCCTCCTCTAAGATTTAGTTAATATGAGAGTATATTTTAAAATTAACGTTGTAAACTATTTTATCTTTAATTAAGGTAAACAATTTTTGTGAGCACTAGGAAAGCAATTTTATTCTTTTTTCACGCTAACCAGTAGGTTAAATAGTCAATGGGTTAGGTTTGGAGAGATAACTATATATTATAACAGTTTCCTTCTACATTTGCAATATATTTTACTCTAAGGGAACTAAAAGCTGGATACTTTAAAAAACCATGTTAGTCACAATTAGGAGAAAAATGTTATTACTTAAATTTGACTTTGGTGATAATATATAAATTTTTCAATGTACCAGTATATTTAAAGAGAAGCAGAATAGAAGAATTCCATATTGATTTGGATAGTTTTAAACAGTAATATTTATGTGTGGGATTTATTTTTCATTGTAGAGAGGTAAAAGAATTATATGGCATTAACTGTAATTCAAATCGGTTGTTTTAATGACTCACTGAAGGTATAAATGTGTAGCTTATAATCACAATTCTTATACATTTCAATTTTTATATCTTAAAAATCTACCATTCACCTAGTGTCCAGACCTATGACCTCAGTGATTTTGCAAGAAAAGAGAAAAAGCACCACCATTGAAAGTATTTCAAGAAATTGGAAAGAAAAATTAAAAAAGAAGGGATTGCTAACTTCTTCCTTCCATCCTATTACTTCCTGATTTAATTCTTTTTAAAAATATATTTTTTTATTGATTTCAGAGAGGAAGAGAGCGGGAGTGATAGAAACATCAATGATGAGAGAGAATAATTGATTGGCTGCCTCCTGCATGCTCCCCACTGGGGATTGAGCCTGCAACCTGGGCATGTGCCCTTGACTGGAATTGAACTCTGTACCTTTCAGTCCACAGGCCGATGCTCTATCTACTGAGCCAAACCATCCAGGGCCTGATTTAATTTTTAATATATGTTTGTTTGGCAGTAGCTGGTTTGGTTCAGTGGATAGAGCGTTGGCCTTCAGACTAAAGGGTCCTGGGTTTGATTCCAGTCAAGGCATGTACCTAGGTTGTAGGCTTGATCCCTGGCCCTGGTCACCATGCATGCGGGAGGCAACCAATTGATGTGTCTCTCTCACATTGATGTTTCTCCCTCTCTGTCTCTCTCCAACCTTCCATTCCCTCTAAAAATTCAATGGAAAAATATCCTCAGGTGAGGATTAATAAAAATGAAATTAATATATACACACATACATATATATATATGTATGTGTGTGTATATATATATATATATATATATATATATATATATATTGGTTGGAGTACAGACATTTCTTTTTAAATGAAAACATTCTATCTAGATTATTACACTTCCACTTGTAAATAGATTTATGATCTTATTATACACTAGAAGCCCAGTGTAAAAAATTCATGCATGGGGAGAGGAGGGCCTCTCCTCATCCCAGCTTGCACCCTTTCCAATTCAGGACCTCTTGGGAGATGTCTGACTCCCAGGGACATCTGGTTCCTACCAGTGTATCTGGCAGTCGGACATCCCTCTCACAATCCTGGACTGCTGGCTCCTAATTGCTCACCTGCCTGTCTGCCTGGTCACCCCTAACTGCCCCTCCCCCCACCAACCTGATTGCCCCTCACTGCCTCTGTGTGCAGGCCTGATCACCCCTAAATGGAACCCCTGCTTGTCTGGTTGCCCCAACTTCCCCCTCCCTGCCAGCCTGGTTGCTCCTAGCTGTCCCCCTCAATGGCCTGATCACCCCTTACTGCTCCCCCCCTATGCTGGCCAGGTTGCCCCTACTTGCACTCTTTTGCTGGCCTCGTCACTCCTAACTGCACCCACTGATGGCCAGGTCACCCCTTTCTGCCCTCCTCTGCTCACCTGGTTGCCCCTAACTGCCCCACCCTGCTGACCTGGTTGCCCTCAACGGCCCACTCCCCAACCGGCCTAGTTGCCCCTCACTGCCCCCACTGCCAGCCTAATCACACCCAACTGCTCCCTTCCCCCTTGCCTGGTCGCCCCATGTAGCCTGCTTGTTCAGTCGTCCCTCACTAAACCCCCTGCCAGCCTGGTTGTAGGCAGCCATTTGTGAGGGTGTGAGTGTCAATTTGCATATTACCTCTTTATTATATAGGATTTCTGCTGGGAAACACGTTTTAAAGAATTGTAAATATATTATCAAGAAAACAGATATTTCTTCTACAAATAGATACTAAAAGAGGATATGTTGGAAAGGATAAACATTACAATATATACAATAAAGTTTTCAAAATATTTTATAACCAATATTTAAATGTTGAAAGATAAAAGGAATAAATACCGTTTGTATTTTGGGAAATATTCACATTATTTTATACTTAAATAAAATATTAAAATCTTATTATAGGAACAATTAAAAAGCTTATACAGAATTTTTAGATTATTTACCCAGACATCAAAGAGTTTAGCAATAATTACTTAGAAATTATTTTAAGTATGAAGTACTTTGAAGCCTAATTTGTACAAAACTGGGAAAATACTAAACTTCTATGCTTCCAACTCTATAGACTGGGGAGAATATTATGTGACTCAAAGGATTTGTGTCACAATTTAATGATATATGTAATATATCCAGCACAGTACCTATTTATAATTGATACTTATGAAATGATAGTGTTTCTATAAAAAAGATTACTTACCTGAAGATAAATAATACTTTGTTGTTAATGCTATTTTATTCTTTTGTGTGAAATATGATGTAGGTAACACTGAATAATAATTCATTAGACTAATAGTCATTCTTTGTAACCATTTTTGTGTTATTTTATTATATATTATATGAATAATTAGGTAATGGCTTTCTGTGATTGTAGGTATGGTTTTTCTAATTCATATTATGTAAAAACAGATATGGAAATTAGAGCACTATGATGATGAATTTTGCTATGCTAATGTTTACACATTTCCTGTTATATGTTAGAACACTGCTGTTAAGTTCATAAAAATTGTACACTCCTCTCAACTTCTTTAGAGGTTTTTCTATATTTTTATTCACTTAATGAAAATTTTAAATATTATTTAATATCTTTATTATGACAGCTACTAGTGATTATATAGATTACAGTTTAAATATAATGAAAATGTGACGACAGGAACAGTTTCTTCAGCTCTGATATGACAGTATATAGCATCATGACATGCTATGCCACCCTGGTTATGATAATAGCATATTTTAAGAGCAGTTCAATGTTCTTACATTCTGATGCTTTGCATTTATTAGATGTAATTTAGCGGCATTTTGTATAGTATTCTTGAATATTGCTATGTAGTTATTATTATTTTCTTGCCTTAAGTATCTCTGTGAGTTTGGCATCAACTCAAGATCTGATCAACAGTTTGCCAGTAATTGTGAATATTACATTAGGATGTCAAATCATTCTATTTATCAGACATAAAATTGCTAAAATGGAAATTAGTTTTGCATTTTTTAAAGTTTAGAAATATGGAAGGTATTAAAAACTCTATAACCATGTGCAAATCAGAACTTTAATGCATATGATTTTATAATAATGTTGAATGTCTTCAACAGTTGAAAAAATGTATGAAAAATCCCTAGGAAAATATATTAATCAAAATATTTATTCATGAAGTCCTGCCATGTTAAATACATAAGGATTAACCAACTTGTTTATAAATCTGTTCTGAGTAGAAAATCAAATAAATGGAAATATATTATTACGCTAAATACATTGTGCTTATGTGAAAACAAGCAAATATAAATCAGAATAAGAGCAATGAAGAAATGCTAAGTATTCTTAGGTTTTTAACTCTACTGTTTATTTTTTCTTTTTTATTATTTATTTATTTATTTATTATTTTTAAATATATTTTTATTGATTTTTTTGCAGTATAACTTATAATTAATTAATAGTAGTACATGTTTTCCTTTCCCCCTCCCTTTTATCCTCCCCCCAGCCTCCCCTACCCCCCAGCACATATTCCCACCCTCCCCCCTTCCCGCCCCAGTGTCTTTCATTCATTGGTTATGCTCTCTACTATTTATTTTTAATTATGCCTAAGCATGGATTATTTAGAAAATAGAAAAATGAGATTATGATAATAATGCTCACGATTTTGAAAACCTCAGTCAGTACAATAACTACATTATATTTCAGAAAAACACTTATGGAACATTAAGGATTTATGCATTAAATGTATAATAATTTAGAAAGTAAATATTTTCTAGTAATATTTAATTTAAATGTATTATGTGCATATTTGAGTGTCCTATGTAATAAAAGCCCAGCAACCAAATGGTGGAATGACCAGAATGATTGGTTGGCCAGTCACTATGACATTCACTGACCACCAGGGGGCAGACGCTCAAGGCAGGAGCTGTCTCATGGTGGTCAGTGTGCTGTACAGTGGGAGCACTGCTCGGCTGACCAGGATGAGTGGAGCTCCTACAGCAGGCCGATCCTGCCAGGCCATACCCCCACTAGTACATGAATCCTGTGTACCAGCCTCTAGTAATATATAAATTATATTAATTATATATTATACTACAGGCCCAGTGCATGGAATTCATGCATGGGGATGGGTGTCCCACAGTCCAGCCTGCACCCTTTCCAGTCTGTGACCCCTTGAGGGATGTCCGACTGCTCATTTAGGCCTATCAGGATTGGGCCTAAATGGGCAATCGGACATCCCTCTCATAATCCTGGACTGCTGGCTCCTTCCTGCTTGCCTGCCTGCCTGGCTGATTGCCCCTAACCACTTCTGCCTGCCAGCCTGATCACTCCCTAACCACTCCCCTGGCAGCCTGCTCAGTGCCTAATTGCTTCCCTGCTCCCCTGGCAGCCTGCTCAGTGCCTAATTGCTCCCCTGCTCCCCTGGCAGCCTGCTCAGTGCCTAATTGCTTCCCTGCTGGCCCAATTGCTGCTAACTGCCCTCCACTGCAGGTCTGCCGCCCCCCCCCCCCAATCAGCCCTCCCCTGCAGGACTTGTCCCTCCCAACTGCCCTCCTTTGTAAGCCTGGTCCCTCCCACAACTGTCCTTCTCTGCTGGCCCAGTCACCCCTAACTGCCCTCCTTTGCCAGGCTGGTTCCCCTTAATGCCCTTCCCCTGCTGGCTTGGTCCCCCCAACTTGCCCTCCCCTGCAGGCCGGATCTCCCCAACTGCCCTCTCATGCAGGCCCAGTTCCCCACTCAACTGCCCTCCCCTGCAGGCCTTGTCCCTCCCAACTGCCCTTCTTTACAGATCTGGTTGCCCCCAACTGCCCCTCCCCTACAGATCTGGTTTCCTCCAATGGCCCTCCCCTGGAAGCCTTGTCCCCCACAACTGCCCTCCCCTGCAGACCTGGTTCCTCCTAACTGCCCTTTCCTGCAGGCCTTGTCACCTCTAACTGCCCTCCCTGCCAGCCTGGTCACCCACAATTGCCCTCCCCTGCTGGCCATCTTGTGTGTTGGAGTGATCGCCAATTTGCATATTACCTCTTTATTGTATAGGATATTGATAACAAATGAATGAATATATATGTAGTCTTGTGCAGTTTTATTTTTTCATTTGGTGTTTTGTTTCTAAGATTGTTTTATGTTACTTATATGTAATTATATAGTTTATTTGAAAATATTTACTTTTTATTAATAATGTACTCTAAGGTTGTCTCCAAAGTCTTAATTTAATAAACAATGCTGCCATGAATATTCTTATTCATCATTAGCTGCACATATGCAAGACTTTCTGCAGTATACTAATCTAGCAGTAGAGTTGTTAGATCATTAGGGATGAGGATTTTACAAGATAATATCAAATGCTTTTTCAAATTAGTTGACTGAACATGTTTACAAATCCACAGTTTCTATTATTTTAAACCCCTTCTAGCACTTGGTATTACCAGGTTTTTTGATTTTTGTCAATTTAATGAGTAAAATGTTGCTATTGGGTCTTAATTTTCATTTTTCTGATGAAAAAGGTTCTCTTTTGTTTATAAGCAAGTCATATGTTAGGTCATAAATTTTGCTCATTTTTTCTCATTAGCTTATTGATCTTTTATCTGCAGTGTATTTGAGATACTAATTTTTGATCAGTTAAATGAATAGTAGATATATTACCCCAGATGGTGACTTATATTTTCTATTTTTATAGTGTCTTTTTTTGAATAGAAATTCTTCATTTTGTCACATTGTACAACTAAACTATAGATAATTATTATTTTTTAAAAAGTAACTAAAATGTTTTTCATTGTAATGTAGTTGAGTTTGTCAATAATTTATTATATGGTAAAAGTTATTGATATTTGCTTGAGATTCTATCCTATGTTTGTCTTTTATCAAGTTACTGTTAGTTTTTAAAATCATAAATGAATGGATCATTTTATATTATATTTTAAGTGTTAAGATTTTGTTTTATTATGAATTAATATTGAATTCTTTGCTTTGAAATCGTTTTCTTCATTAATATTTTTTTACACCAGTAGGTGTCTTTTGTTTATTTATTTATTTATTTTTATTTATTTATTTAAAATATATTTTATTGATTTTTTACAGAGTGGAAGGGAAAGGGATAGAAAGTCAGAAACATCGATGAGAGAGAGATATCGATCAGCTGCCTCTTGCATGCCCCCTACTGGGGATATGTCTGCAGCCAAGGTACATGCCCTTGCCGGAATCAAACCCAGGACCCTTCAGTCCCGCAGTCCGATGCTCTATCCACTGAGCCAAACTGGTCTCGGCTATTTATTATATATATATATATATATATATATATATATATATATATATATATATATATATTACTGTTTAATTTATTGCAAATAGTAGTACATATGTCTCCTTTTTTCCCCCATTGATCTCCCCCTGGCCATCCCTTCCCCCCAGTACCAATACATGGCCTCATCTGCCCCCCATCCCAGTGTCTTGTATCCATTGGTTATGCTTGTACACATGCGTACAAGAACTTTGGTTGATCTCTTACAGTGCCCTCCCTGCCCCAACCTCCTCTGCCTTCCCGCTGTAATTTTATATTCTGTTCAATGCTTCTTTGCTTCTGTATCTATTTTTTCCCCATTTCTTTAAAAAATCTTGTCTCTGCAGACTAGAAATAAACATATAATAAAAAATGTTTGAGTCCCAATTTCAATTTCCAACAGTTCTGAGTCCCAGTTTCAATATCAAACAGTTCCTTATGTGTACATGTCTCTCCATTAATATTTTAATGTGGTAAATGACATAATAGATTTTCTAATGTAAACATTTTCTTCCAATATTGGGCTAAAATGACCTTATTCATGTGTCACCTGATTTATGTATCATTGAATCTAATTCAATGTTATTTTCTTACAATGGTCACTTCTATTTTATCAAGAAAATTGGCATTTAGTTTTCTTTTCAGTAACTGTCTTTTTATAATTCTGGTATTATTGAATGTGTTGGAGAATATTCCCCTCTTTGACTCTGCTTTAAAAGAGTATTTATATTGTGGAAGATCTATTCCAAAATGTGTGGTAGAAATCTTAAAACTAATAGGAGCTGTTATGCATTTATGGGAAGATTTTATTCTATTGAGGCAGATTTTTAAATATAATAGAAATATACAGGTTTTTTTTCTTCAATCAGTTTTTATGTTATTAACTAAAATATTTACATGAATATGACCATTGTATCTTAAGTTTCAAATTTATCAGCGTAAAGATATTTTCCATATCCTTATCTTTTAAATCTCAAAGAGATTCATAGTTATATTTTCTTTTTCTTTTTTATATTAATTTATCTCCCTCCCTTTTTAGAGTTACCCCCTCTAATCTCTTATCTGTCTTCCTGGAGATATGTGAATTTATTGGAATTTTTGAAGGTGCAAGTTATGAGTTATATGATTCTCTATTATATGCCTGTTTTTTCTTTACTTACACATAATATTTTAATTTTTGTTCAGTTCAGTAAGATTTCCATTATGATTTATTCTTTGACCAATGGTTTATTTAGAAGGGATTTTTAATTGTATATGTGTATGAGTTTAGGGTTACCTTTTTTGGTTATTATATATTTCTGTTTTGAAATAAATCATAGAGCACATAGTCTGTATGAAATAAAAAATATTGGGAGTTGCTATAGCAGAGATTTTCTCCTTTCTCTTAAAGCCGGTGAACAAATGATAGTTGCATTTATTGTAATCCCTGTGAACAATACTGCTTCTTAGGATAATACAAGCTAAAATAAATTATACATTTATTTTATGAAACATTAAGCAACAATTAAAGCAATATGCATTGGTTTAGAATTTTCCTTTATACTGTGTCTCAGTTATATTGTTGCGTAGCATGTGACATATTTTTCACTGGTATTCGTAATGCATGTCAAAGTGGAAGTGATGCTTATTGCTTTCTTTTGGAACGTAATGTTCATGGTTAGAAAAAATCCTGGATAAATGATGCATTTGATCTGAGGATGGAGGATAAGAACAGTGATATGTACTGTCTGGAATAATCTATCACAAGACACTGTCAGATAATCCCTAGAGTGTGTGCTCATGCTTTATATGCCTTATTTTTCTTCAAAGATGGATATTACTCATTTTTGAGATGACAAAAAGAGAGCAGAGGAAAATGGGTTGCCATATGAAACAAAAATAAGTACATTATCACTCACAAAATGTGTTATTGTAAACTGGCAGGCACATATACACATTTTTATTTTAAAAGAAAAAGGCCAAGATGGGATTTTACAATTTACACAGCAATGAAAGTGTGGCTACAGGAATCATGTGAGTTGCTTTAATACTCTTGAAGAAATTAAATGCTTCCCAGGGTAATTCTGTACAATCATATATTGGATTATTCTTTGTTACATAAGGTTCTCATTCTTTTAATGGCCTAGTGCCCTTATAGAGTCTCTGGAAACATTAGATATTTGGTATAGAATGACTTCTAGGTTAGTTTTCAAAACTTTTTTTAGCTTAACTTTTTTAACAAAAGGAATCATGCTTTTCCATTGGTAATTTTTTAAAAAATGGAACAATACCCGTAAGCATGCATATTTACACGCACATATTCAGAACCATTAGGCTGTTTATTTGGTACATGGGTAGGAAAATCAGAAATGGTGTCAGATATAATGGAGTCACTTCCCAATTATGCAATTTTTAATTTTCATTCCCAAGATACATTATTTCTATAGGCTATATACACTTTGCTCTTTGGCTGAGATGGAGTTTATGGTTCTTCTAGATCAAAAGTTGACCCGGGTACCATCTTTACCATCCTGGTACAAGCCTGAGGGGGGTACATGAACTCAGAGCCTTAACCTCCAGAGGTAGATATAATATCCAGTGTCAGGCGGTCTTTGATGTCAGCTCAGATTTTCTATGTACTTCCCCTTCCCTGGCCCAGCTCTTATCTATTAGAGGGGGGCTGTCTTCTAACCAGTTCTCCTTTCACTATGATGTTGATTCAAATACTAGAGGTATTCTATACAATTTCTTAGTACATTAATTAGTGAATTTTAAAAATCCAAAATCTTATTTCAAATGCTAATATGGAATTTTACTATTTTAAATGTGGTGCTATTCATTTTCCAATGAAAGGAAACAGGGTTCTCTGGAGAAATATTTGATGCTTTATCTGGAGTGGGGAACATATGTAATGAGCCTGGAATATGTTATAGTATCAGAAAGCAAAAGACAAAACATGTGGGTGTACCAAAGGAGATAGATCAGAGGTGTTAATCTGAAGAGGCTACAAATGACCAAAGCTGTGACAATTTGAACAACATAACATCTTATCCTATATAATAAAAGAGAAACATGCAAATGTGATCGTACCTTCACTCCTGATTGGCTATGCTACCAGCCAATCAGGAGCGGGGGCGGGGCCAAATGGCGTGAGCGCGGGGCCCTGGGGGTGGAGATGAAATGGCAGTGGCAGCGAGCGCCCAGCCTCTGAGTGCTGTGAAGGGAAGGGCGACAGCAGCAGTGGTGTGGAATGCGTCAGGGAGCGCCTGGCCCCCTGGTGCTGTGAGCAGAAGTGGCACCGAGCATCTAGCCCCCCGGGGCAGGGTGGTCAAAGGCAGCTGGGGCTGAGTTGAGCAGGGCGATGGCTGGGTGCCCAAGGCAGGTTGGGGATCAGCCATCAGTTGGACATCCCCTGAGGGCTCCTAGTGTGTGAGAGGGGGCAGGGTGGGTTGAGGGACCACCCACCCCCAGTGCATGAATTTTGTGCACCAGCCCCCTAGTTGTATTATAATTCCAAATATGAAATATATAGATATGAGTCAATACTGACATAAATAAATATAAACAAATGATTAAGTAAAAGAGAAGGAAAAGATTTTTATTATAGAAGGATTCCAAAATAAGAACATTTTCTATGTCATTCAATGTTGTTCCACAATATAATTTTTAGTAATTAGCACACCATTATTTGTGTGAGGCATAATTTATTTAGAGCATACATTTTGATATTTATGTTTTCTTTTTTTTTCTCCTTAATATAGTAATTATTAGCCACTTAAATCATTGCATATGTACCTCTAGTCAGTAACCAATTTCTGAGTCAGGGTTTTGTGGTTGTAGCAGCAGAAACTTTGACAACTTAGAAACACTTAACAGTTAATTGGAAGGTAATAAGAAAATTCACAGAAATAAAGAAAAAATTAAGCTTTAGGTCTTAGGAAGGAGAGAAACCAGAGTATTTTACTCTTGGGATGAATAAACTGTGTTGTGTCTGTCTTTAGGTCAATTGGCTCAATGTCAACATTGTTAGTAGCTTATCTTAGCTTATCCCTTGGAAGTCAAGGTGCCATGGATGACTCCAAGCAAGCTGCACACTAATACAGAAACAAACCCTCCAAGCACAATATGAATCCAGAACCCAGAATAAGGGGAAATGGATTTGAATTGCAAAAATGAAGGCCTTTGCTTCATTACCATACCATAACTTCCTCTAAGTGGATTTTTAAAAATGTTTATTTTTATTGATTTCAGAGAGGAAGAGAGAGGAAGAGAGAGATAGAAACATTGATGATAAGAGAGAATCATCAAATGGCTGCCCCCCTGCATGCCCCTGTCCTAGGGATGGAGCCCACAACCTGGGCATGTGCACAGACTGGGAATGGAACTGTGATGGCCTCGTTTATAGGTTGATGTTCAACACTAAGCCACACCAGCTGGGTCTAAGTGGAATTTTTATGTGCAGCAGTATATTGCAAATTTTACCTGAGGAAAAGACATACCAGGTATAATTCTAACCATGTGATTTCACTCATATGTGGGAACAAATGAATAAACAAGAAAAAAAAAACTCACAGGTGCAGACAAAAGTATGATGGAAGATGATTTGACTTTTGGTGGTGGGCAAATAATGCAATATACAGATCATGTATCATAGAAATGTACACTTGAAGCCTGTATGATCTTATTATCAATGTCAACCCAAGGAAATTAATGAAAAAAAAGAAAGTTAACTTAAAACTGGCATATATGCATCCTACTTTAAAAGGCCACGCTGATTGGGATCTTTCTTTTGAGACTCTGTTTCTTGAATTAATAGCCATTTTTTTCTAATACAAATGGAGTTAAAGACTGAATTCCAAATGACTCTTGATTGATTTGTGTCTCCAAAGCAATGGAAGCAAGTACAGTGTTGGTACTCTCCAGAGATAATTGCTGTATTAAATTATATGAATATATTTCATGGTATCTCAACTCTAGATGTTAAAACTGAACATCCTATCTGCTTTATAATGATTGTTTAGGAAAGATTGCTCTGGCAAATGGCTACCATTAAAGTACACTGTGCAAATTTAATTTCCTTTGCTGAATATAAAATTTGCCTAAGAAATAGTACATCTTATTTTCTACATAGTGATTTTGAGGGAAATAACACTGAATGGAAAATAAAATGCCTTGTCTCTTATTATGTAGTTAAATCAAACCAAATGCTGACATAGAAAAGCAATGGGATAAAATGCATTGAAGAATAGTGATTATTTCATTTAGCTATTTGGTCATTTTTCATTCATATGTAGCTCAATTACTTCTCTTGCACCAATTGTTCAGGACAGAAAACAAATCTAAACTCACTTGACTGCATCAAATTATCTATTTTAATATGTCTGCCAAATAACAAGGTCATCCAGTGTGTTTAGGGCCATAGCTGGCAGTCTTTAAGATGTGTATCTAGGCTCTCTTTATAATCCTAGTACTTTTTTCTAGCTGTGTGATCTGGGATAAGTAATTTAATCTTGGTCTTTTTAAACCAGCTTACCTTTCACTTATTTCCCTTCTCTCCTTTCATCAAAGGTAGGTATACCATTTATTCCCTATATCCTTTATATCTTACAATTTCTATGTGCTGATAAACTTAGGTGTCTGAGAACTAACTTAGTCATTCTCAAAATTATAATCAGATGTAGCTGAAAGTACTTAGAGTCATAAGTCCTGGGTTTTAGTCTAGACTTTGGTTTCTCAAAATTGGAGCATGAGAAGGAATGTCTGTGGCTGGTGGAAGCAGTCAGTGGGTAGGGAGGGAGATGACATTAAGATCATCACTTTCTTCTGAAAGCAATCACATTTAATTCCGACCTATATGACAAGCAATAGAAATATTGGACATTTATAAAAATGAATGCTGTAGACTTCTGATACTGCAAAATCTATCTATCTATCTATCTATCTACCTATCTATCTATCTATCTATCATCTATCTATCTATCTATCTATCTATCTATCTATCTATCTATCTATCATCTATCTATATCATCTATCATCTATCATTATCTATCTATATCTATCTGCCTACCTATCTATATTTATCATCTATCTATCTATTTACTGTCTATTATCTATCTATCATCTATCTATCTATCTATCTATCTATCTATCTACAATTTTACAGATAAAATTCTGTAAAACTGTACTTTGAATTATTTTACTTTTATAATGCCATTCAACTTAATATCTTATCCAGTCAAATGGCTTATAAATTATTTAAGACTGAGAAATATTGATTGTATTGCATTGCATTGTGTATTATAGTTTTTTATGTTACCCACAACTAGCAAATCTTTTATCTGAAATGCAATTTCTTTCCAAATACCATTTAATTCCAATTTAAATACAATTCAGTTCCTTTTCTTTTATGAGAACATTTGCATTACCCATCACTAGTGACACCCCTGGGCTAAATAAAGGAAAATGTTTCTTAGTTTGCAGGCTTTTAATGCTTAGTATAGAGCCTAATACTATGAAAAAATGAAAACTCTCTTTGTTTAAATATCTTGATGAAAAGTATACAGTTTAGAATCACAGTGCCCATGCCTTGTCTCTTACTAACTTTGGGACCTTGTGCAAATTAATTTCTCTGACCTTCAATTTTATCATCTATAAATCAAGATTATAATACCCACTTTAACTTTTATTAGAGCAGAAACATAATACATATGTATAGTATCTAGTCAGGTGTTATTATTAATAAATATTTTCTATATTTTAAAGTGATTATTAAAATACATATTTTAATCTTTATTTTTGAAATTATTACAGACATCCCTCTTCCTGCCCTATTACCTCCCTCCATCTGGTTCCTGCCCCACCCCAAGCCTTTGCCACCATATTGTCTGTGTCCATGGGTAATGCATATATGCATATAAGATCTTTGTTTAATCTCTTCCCAATACCCCACCATCTTCTCTCTGAGAATCATCAGTCTGTTCCATTTACATGCCTCCAATTATATTTTTTTCATCAGTTTATCCTATTCATCAGATTTCTTATTGATTTATTTTGATTTTTAAATTCAATTGTTGATAGGTATGTATTTGTTGCCATTTTGTTGTTTATATTTTTTATCTTTATCTTCTTCTTTTTCTCCCTCTTCTTAAAGAATACCCTTCAACATTACATATAATACTGGTTTGGGATTGCAAATTGGATAAGGCTGGGTCTTAGGGAATCACCAGGGTTGAGCAAACACAAGTGGTCTTGAGTTAGGCCTGCTACCTGGCAGGTCCCAGCTTAGAAACAATGATCCCTGTGAGCACCTCTGTCTAGGAGAAAGCTGCCCCTGAGTTCCTGCTCTGATGCCAGACAAGCCAGTTCCTCCTGGGGTGTCTGTGTCCCCCAAAGCCTTTCCCTGATGCTGGAGCTCAGAGGAAGCAGGACCTTGTAAGTTTAGTTTGTGCCCTAGGCCTTTTTAGAGGAATAACCGAGTTCCCAGCAGCCTCTCTGTTACTGAGCCCCTGTCTACACTGGCTTTTATGCCTCATAGTTCTGTTTGAACTTATGACCTTCTTTTCTCCGCTCTGTGACTATGGGTTTGGGTTCTGCTGTGGGGCTGGGACCTCTTGCTCCTCAGGGTGGCCTGAATCCATAGAGACTATCTCCCTCCTGAGTGTGCCGACTACTGGGTCTAACCTAACTTGAAATCACCTGCCTTTCAAAGACTAGGTATTATTTCAATTAGACGAATATAAGTTATTTTCCAGTTAATGACTTTTTTCTGTTATTAATATAATATAAAAATACACAGAAGCAAATGGGTACTAGACTTATCAGGCAAAAAACTTTATAAGGTATATAAGAGTCTAATCACTCTGTTGTATACCTGGAACTAGTATAACATCATATACTAACTTACTTGAAAAATAAATTTAAAAATACACCATAGAAACTTTTAAGGAACTAGAATGTATCCATGTACCAGGCCTTTAACTCCATGGGAACCATAGGTCCTGTGTTTGAGACCTTGCCCTATATATTGCTTCATCTGGCAGTTCATTCATATCTTTGATATCCTTAGCAATAATAAGTAATCTAATTAGTAGTGAAGAAAGATGGAAAAAAGAAAGAAAATAAATATACCATATAAAATGTTAGAGTTTGATTTTTTAAAAGATATCTTTTTGAACAACTTATATGACTGTACTTAGTTCCTGTTTTCTTTGGACATAAGCATAAGCATTATTCCCCAGGAAAAACTTCTCAGGTTCTTTGTGATTCTGTACCTTAGAGAACCTTAGAATATATCTTAGTTTATATTTCTACATTTATTAGTACCACTTGTGATTAATGTCCCGGCAAATAGTATTCCTTCACCACTTTTTTCTCTATTCCTACTTAGGACTCCAATTTATGATTTTATAGGTATTTCCCCCTTTTATTACCTTATGTCATTCACACACACACACACACACTCACACACACACACACACACACACACACGACTGTGATTTCCTAGAACTTGAGATTAATTGGTCTGCATTCTAGAACAAGCCTCATTATTGCTTCATAATAACTCCATATCAGGGACCATATATATATATATACTCTTCCTATGTCAGCCAGGTTGTTTATTTTGGATCAGTCTTCCAGCTCACAAATTAACATCTGTGACTGATTTTTTTCTATTTTCTCCATTTCCTGTGGGTAAGTTTCTAATGTTCATTATTTTGCTTGGGATTTGATGACATCTTGAATTTCATATGGTGGTTTATGTTTGTTTTATCTTCATTGTTGAGTACTAATGTTTCTTTTAAAAAGGTAGAAGTCTAATTTGAGGTCCAAGAGTGATGATATCTTCTTCCAAAGGGAGTTTATGCTGACATGCTGCACACAGCTGTACTATCAGTACTATCAACTGCATATCACTATATTCCCATTCATGATTTAGATGATTCTAACTTTAGCTTTGGAAAGTCGAGACTATTTCTATTTCCCTCATATTTCCCAGATTCTCTGTCCAAGCCTGGCATGTGTACCAGAACTCAACCTTTGGCTGAGCCCTGAGCTCTAATTCCAGTCCTTCTTATTTCAGTTTTGTCTGACAGCTGCCTAAGTTTCAGGAGAAAATGAACTCCAAGTCAGGCTTACCTCCCTGTGTGGCCCTCTGCTCTTGGACCTTGACTCTGTTATTACCCACTATATTTTTAATTCTTTTGATGCTTTCAAACACATTTTCAAAAGGTATATTTGAACATATTTTGCAGTTGTTTTCAGCTGGAGGGTTGTTTCACATAATCTCATTCATCAGCACTGACATCTCTTCTTTTTTGAGGAAAAATATTTATAAGCTTAAATTCTTATGTAGCTTGTAGGATGTACTGCCATTGAATAATTTAAGATAGTATATTTTTGTTGAACTGTATATTTTAAATCACATTTTTGCCCCGAAACTTCAGTGCCTCCGTTGTTTTAAAAGCTCGATTGTTTTGTCTGGTCTTCCTGCTTCTTTGTGGTCTTCTGCCACTCACCTTTCCAGCTGTAGCTTCTCCTGCCCTCTGCTGTTTGTTTTCACTTGCATTCACATACTCTGTGTGCCTCTAAAAATACCTGCATTATCAGGTTTTGATATCCCCAAAGTCCACATTCTTTTTTTTTAGATTAATGCATGTTATTTGTTTCTTTCTTTTTCAAATGCCATTTTCTATCCACAAGACTGCTATTACCTAGAGCTTGAGATTAATTGATCTACATCGCTAGAACAAGCCTACTTATTGTCATGATCCATCCATATCAGGAACCCTGCTCTTTTTCATTTGTTTCACTCTGCTGAAAATCATCTGGCTGTCAATAAATGTGCTTTACTCCCTTGTATGTGCCCACTAATGTTGCAGGGACACTCAAACTGCGATTAAGCAAACTTTGTCCAGTGATTCAGTTCATTTTGAGCAGAACACCAATGTCTGAAGTCACTGAAACAGAGGTTATCTCGAATTACTGTTGGATAATCTTTGGTTTTGTTATGAACACATAGTAAGTTTGGCATATATGTATATAGCTAGAAGTAAAAAGATGGAATGTGCATCAATCTTTAAAAGGCTTTACTAAAATATAAATGTATAGTGGCTTAGGGAATCATATTTGCATAATGTTACCGTTAGTCATTGTAAATCAGTAGATGCATTTTTAGAGTCACTAAATCTTTAACACTCATTATCATTCCATAGTGCAAAATTGAGTAGTGCCTCCTGCCAGTCTTTTGTAGGATTTACCTCCTCATGAATGAATTAGGGAAATGAAATTGCTAGGTAAGTCCATGCTCAACAGTATAAATTATAGTTATTTTTATACCATTTCTGCCTCAGATAAATATATTGATTCTGTTCCATGAATAAGATATGGACAACATAGCGACATTTGAGAAGCACGTTTGTTTACTAACTAGACATTTATAGAGTGTCTGTTATGTATAAGATGCTATGCTAGAGAGACAAAAGTGAGTAATATGCTATACTTGTCTTCTACTAGCTCATAATGGAATGGAAGGCCTATGCATTGACAATTCTGATATTCTGTAATACATACAGTTCTTATTAATAATGGTGACTCAACAAAAGAAATAATGTGACATGGCTTTATATTTAGGAAGCAGTGGAAGATGAAGTTAGAGAGAGAACCTGGGTTCATTCCCATGGAGGGCCTTGTATCATAGGAGTTTAAACTTTACCCTGTGGATAGTAGGGAGTCATCTGATGGTGTTACATAGAAGAATGACACATGATTATATATGTCTCTTAGTGATGTGGGGGATTCTTTAAGCAAGGAGACCTGTGAGATAAATCTAAACTAAGATAGGAACAATAATATACACAGGGAAAAATGAATTTAAAAAATATGGTTCAAGAAATACTGTGATGCCAGATTTCAAGCTTGTAAGAAAAATTAGTGCCATTAATCAAGATCATTATTTCAAAAAGTGAAATTTATTTAGGTGAAAGATAAAAAACAATGTTCACTGTTAGACAGGGAATATCTTCCATATCCCTGTATTCCCAGGCATCTAGAATACCACTTGCATATTACTACATTATTCTGAATGAATTAATAGAAACTGTGTGACTCTTCTGTAAATTTATATGGGTGGGGGAAGCTGAGATTAACTGTTACTATCCATTTATTTTCTTAACACTCAGAAAACTTAAAATTAAACCAATAGTTTTAAATAATCCCAACTAAATACATTGAGCAAGTTATAAATCAGGGGTAGGGATAGAAAGTTGATAATCTGTAACTCTATTTTGTTTGGCCCTCCTACTATTGACCTTTCTCAAGATTAAATAATTATTCTATAAGTTTATCAACATTTATAATCCATTATAATTTACCTGAAAATGCATTCTTCTCCTTTCTTTTTTTGAACCACACTGAACTCCTTTTTGTTGGAGCATGCCACGTTTACTCCCTCCTCTGGGCTGTGATCTGTAAGCTACTTGTGGGCTAGGATGTTTGTTTTTCTGTTTGCTTGCTGGTATATCAGGCAGTTGTTATAATCCAGTGGTCGGCAAACTCATTAGTCAACAGAGCCAAATATCAACAGTACAATGATTGAAATTTCTTTTGAGAACCAAATTTTTAAAACTTACACTTCTTCTAACACCACTTCTTCAACATAGACTCGCCCAGGCCGTGGTATTTTGTGGGAGAGCCACACTCAAGGGGCCAAAGAGCCGCATGTGGCTCGCGAGCCAGTTGGCTGACCATAGGAATAGTACATGGTAAATTAATATTATCAATAGATGTTTGTTGAATGACTCAATGAAAAATCCCAATTTTTGGCTCCTTTAAAAAAAAAATACTATATCTTGCCTAGCTGGTGTGGCTCAGTGGTTGAGCACTGTAAACGAGGAGATCATGGTTTGATTCCTGGTCAGGGCACATTGTGGGGTATACAGGAGGCAGTCAATGATTCTCTCTCATCATTGCTGTTTCTGTCTCTCTCTCCCTTCCTCCCTCCCTCTCTGAAATAATAAAAAAATATATAAAAATAACTATTTTTTATATTCGCCCTATATTCTTCCCACTAGTTGGAAGTTAGTATCAACTGCAATTTAAGCATGATGCAGATGGATTGCTCAGCCTCTGCAGTCATCACCACCCTAGTTGCCTTCACAGTACTGAGGCATATGCATTAGAATTAATCTTCATATTTCTGCTTTTATCTTTCTTACAGTAAGGTTAAGAGAAAAGCTCATTATATATTAGATTCATGTCTTTACCAAAAGGGAGACTATGGGATCAAGAAGGAGCAAAAAAGTTAATGTTTACTAAAACAAAGGAGATAAGCTTATTTCTATGTATCTATGAAGTATACATTTTATCTATATATTAAATATATAAAATTTATATAGTTCAATGCCCACCCAGTTGACTCATTTCAATTATCTTCCTGATACCTCACTTTTGAATGTCTGAGCCTGCTCTACGTAATCACAATTGGATCCTTCTTTAAAACTCAAAGGTAAGAAGGATCATTGAAGTATATATTAACAGAAAGAAGAGAAATATTATAGAAGATGATAAGAAGATGATATTAATAGCGTGTAACTTGAGTATGTCACAGAAGAAGTTAGTTATTTTACTGTGGAGCCTCATGGCATTTTAAGTCACCAAGCCATGAGCAGATCATGCTTGTGAATGCCCATGGACAGTAAAACTTCAGTTAGCTAAGATGGCAGCACTTTAGGCAGAGGCTTGCATTTCTCATTGGACACGTAAAGCAAACAGGTGCCAGGGCAGAAGTAATAGATATGTCCCCTTAGACACTGATACAAATGTTATTCTTGCTGCAACACAGTTTTATGTTGACATTGAGGAATAGAAACAGATAAAACCAGGGAGGAGAGAGATCAATAATTGTCCATACTTTGGCCCTAGCCCATTTTGCTCAGTGGTTAGAGGGTTGGACCACAGACTGAAAGCTCATGGGTTTGATTCCCAGTCAAGGGCATGTACCTTGGTTGCAGGCTCAATCCCCAGCCTCTGTTGGGGTGCATGTGGGTCACAACAAATTGATGTGTCTCTCTCACATCAATGTTTCTCTGTCTTTCCCCATCCCTTCCACTCTCTAAAAACCAGGAGCAAAATATCATTGGGTGAGGATTAATAAAAAAACACCAACAAAACACCAATAATTATTCATACTTTCTAACCACAATACTAATCAGAAAATCCTTGGCATTTCCTGAATAAAGCCATAACTCAAAATAGATACAAGTGGAAATTGCTGATTTAGGAAATCTGTTGAAAACAAGGCCTCGAGCTACAAAAGCTCCTCCATTATTGACTCTTGCATAAAACATTGTGTGGTGCTGCTTCAGTTAGCTGACTCTGAAAGAAATGGCTTTGGTTTCATCATTATGGTGCAGTTTGTTGACCCTTCATGTGCTTTGTGCTACCTGTCTCTTCATTTAATTCACACCCTCCCTGAATATGTTTGCGGTTGCAACACTTATTTCCTATCTAATAAAATAGTAATATGCAAATTGACCATTGCTCCAACATACAAGATGGCTGCCCTCATGTGGACACAAGATGGCCACCACAATATAGCCAGCAGGGGAGGCCAGTTGGGAGGGACCAGGCCTGCAAGGGAAGGCAGTTGTGGGCAATCAGGCCAGCAGAGGAGGGAAGATGGGGGAGACCAAGTCTGCAGGGGAGAGCAGTTGGGGAGGACCAGGCCTGCAGAGGAGGGCAGTTAGGGGCAAACAGGCTGGCAGGGGAGCAGTTAGACATCTATCAGGATGGCAGTGGAGTGGTTAGGAGGTGATCACATGGGCAGGCAGAAGTGGTTAGGGGCAGTCAGGAAGGCAGGCAGGCAAGCAGTCCTGGATTGTGAGAGGGATGTCCGACTGTCTGTTTAGGCCTGATCCTACCTACCAGGATCAGGCCTAAACAGGCAGTTGGACATCCCTTGAGGGTTCCCAGATTGGCGTGTGCAGGCTGGGCTGAGGGACACACACCTCCAAACCCCATGCACGAATTTCATGCACTGGGCATCTAGTGTGATTATAATAGTGTTAACAAAAGTTCTAATTTATTGTATAGCACTATTTTACATCTAATATATAATTGGTACGTTTTAGATATTTTCAATATTTCATAATCAACTTTATCTAAATATAAAGTTGGATGACTTAATTTTTATTATATTACGCTGATTAATTTAACAGTATTAAACTCAAGATAAAGATAGCTGAGCTAAGTTTTGCAATTTCAATTACAAAAATGCATGCTTATTCTTAGTTTTGGAAGCCTGCCAACTAGAGAATATATTAGGCAGGGAGTGCAATAAGACAAGTCATCAATTCAGCAATTTCTAGCTGGTCAGATATATCTTTGTAAGGCTTATTCTTGGTCTCTACTTAATAAGAGTTCACACAGTTGTTTATGTTCAGTGAAAAATCATTATGAGAGAGAGATAATCCAAATATCATTGAAATTCCTGTACCTATCAATTTTAGTTTATGTGCTATTAACTGAGGATACTTAATAAAGGCTTAGAAAACATTCATTTTCAAATAAGCTGCTAGTGGGGAATTGCTTTATTTTATAAACTTAGATTGTCTTTTATTGGCAAATGTCCAATTCATTGTCTTTTGTTATGTCTCAATTAATTGCTTACATTTTTGTGTCAAATAGAATTTAACAAAGATGTTATAACCATTTTCTTCCAATAGTGAACTGACCTGTTTTAAAACCACTGAGAAAATAAGCAGCTGTATGTGAATAGCTATGCATAAACAATAACTGGATACTGTATGAGTGACCCCATGACCTCCTTGAACCCTGCTTGGATTTTGATTAGCATGTAGGCTCCTGGACATTAAAGGAGCCACTAGAGGATGACTTCCAGGGTAATTGAAAGCTATGCAACCCAGTTGTGCTTGAAAATGCAGAAATGAAAACAAAATAAAATAAAAAGCATACAGAGTTAATTACTATTAGTATTCTGACACTTGCTTCTAGTTTCACATATTTTAATAATAGATAAACATATAAATTGACTGTACTTCTGTTACGCCACCAGCCAATCAGGGTGACATGCAAATTAACCCCAAAATGGCAGTAAATTTGTATACACAGGCGCCTAGTGATGAGTGCTGGATGCTTGCGTTGTCGCCATCTTGATTGCACAGGGTTTCTGCCCCACCCCTGGTCTCTCAGGGCCTCTGGGCAGCGTGGGAAGGCAGGGGCCGGAGTGGAAAGGGGCTGGGCCAGAGTGGAAAGGCAGTGCTGGCAGCCAGGGAAAGGAAAGCCCATTCTAGTATGAATCTTCATGCATGTGGCCTCTAGTATGTATATATAAATATGGATATGGATATATATATAATATACACTGAGTGGCTAGATTATTATGATTTCTGAATGCATAATAACCTGGCCACTCTGTATATCCTATATAATAAAAGACTAATATGTAAATTGTCCCCTCGACCAGGAGTTCAACCAGCAGGCAGGCTGAACAACTGCCCATATCTCCTCCCCATGGACAGGCTGGCCAGTCCCCACCCATGCAAGAATTCATGCACCATGCTTCTAATATACACACATACACATACTGAGTGGCCAGATTATTATGCATTCAGAGATCATAACAATCTGGCCATTCAGTGTATACATAGATATAGATGTAGTCATATACACACACACACACACACACATATACATACATGGATATAGATATAAATATAGATATACAATACATACATTCTTTATAGTATTTGTACACTTTACTATGTCTGTACTTCTTTCTGAATAACTAAATAGAGTCTCATCACCTGGATGCATGGTGTTCTATAATTCAATTAATCATTTTGTATTGGAATTTAGATGTTTGGAGTACTTTACTATCTACACTAATAAAGAGAACCATGCAAATTGAATGTGCCTCCACCACAATCACAGGCCATGCCCACCATCCAATCAGGAGCAAGTATGCAAATTAACCCAACCAAGATGGTTGTGGCCACAGAAAGAGCAGGAGGCTTGGGTTTCCCTAGAAATGAAGGAAGTCAAGCTTCCCACCCAGGCTGGCCCTGGCCTCTGCTCAAGGTTACAAAGTGTCAATTATAGAAGATAAATAATTGGCAGCAGCCACAGAGCTGGAGAAAGCAGGCGGCTTGGGTTGCCCCCCGCGATGGAGGAAGCCAAGCTTCCTGGCTGGCCACGCCTCCACTCCAGGCTACAAAGTTTCAATTATAGAAGATAAATAAATCCCAGATACTGGTGCCTCTGCTTGGGTTGCCGAGGTGTGTGGCCAGCCTGCAAACCATCATAAGCCCCTCACTCAGGCTGCCCCCATGCCCCAAGGAAACCCTCACCCTGATTCAGGACACCCTTCAGGGAAAACCAGCTGGCCCCCACCCATGTAGCAGGCCTCTAACCTATCTAATAAAAGAGTAATATGCAAATTTACTATCACTCCAACACACAATGGCTGCCCCCATGTGGACACAAGATAGCCACCACAAGATGGCCAGCAGGGTTGGGTAGTTGAGAGGGATCAGGCCTGCAAGGGAGGACAGTTAGGGGTGACGAGGCCAGTAGAGGAGGAAAGTTGGGGGCAACTGGGCCTGCAGGGATGGGCAGCTGGGGTGGGGGGCAGGCCTGCAGGGGAGAGCAGTTGGGGGGGGACCAGGCCTGCAGGGGAGGGCAGTTAGGGGTAAACAGGCTGGCAGGGGAGTAGTTAGACATAAATCAGGCTATCAGGAGAGTGGATAGGGGGTGATTAGGCTGGCAGGCAGAAGATGTTAGGGGCAATCATGAAGGCAGGCAGGTGAGCAGTTGGGAGCCAGCAGTTCCAGATTGTGAGAGGGATGTCCAACTGCCTGTTTAGGCCTGATTCCATTAGGTCAGTAGGATCAGGTCTAAAGGGGTAGTCAAATATCCCTTGAGGGGCCCTAGATTGGAGAGGGTATAGGCTAGGCTGAGGGACACCCCCCCCATGCATGAATTTTGTGCACTGAGCTTCTAGTCTATAGTAATAAAAGTATAATATGCTAATTAGACTGGACAGAGGCAGTTAGGGGCAATGATCTAGGCAGGCAGGTGAGTGGTTAAGACAGTGGGACAAATTGTGAGAGGGTGGGGGCTGGGTTGAGGACCCCCCCATGCACAAATTTCATGCACTGGGCCTCTATTAATAAATAATGAATAATGAATAATGGTCCATTAGATATACAAGAATCCAAGCAAATGATCTGAATATTTTCTTAGAACACATTTTTAGAAATAGACTTACTGATTGAAAGTATTTAGTCATTTTTAAATAATTTTGGTATATATACCCAAATTTATTCATTGAAATTTTAGATCAATTTATATTACCAGTTGCAGTGTGTGAGAGTACCTGTATTAGTGCCTCTCAACAATTTAGTCATTAAAAAATATAGGTATCAGTTTTCAAAAGAATAACATGTCTTATTACTTTAATTTGTATTAATTAATTATTAGTAATATTGTATTTTTATATATTTACTACTTTATGATTTACTAATAGATCCATAATCTCCGTCTCTTTTTTTCTAAAGAGTTATTTTTTATGATTTATTTAAAAATATGTAAGTTATATTATTACATTAACATGAACATTTTCTGGACAGGTTTTTTCTTTTATTTCATTTTGTAAGCTTCAAAAATATTTACCTAGTATTATGCTTCAAAATGGCTTCCATATTTCAAGGTCATATAAATATTTACTTATATTTTCTTTATAGTTCTTTTATGATATTCTTTTTTTGAAAAAAAAAATGGAACACTAACCCATCTGTAATTAATTTAAGAGTAGGATAAGATGCAATAGTCTACCTTTTCTTCTCAAATAGTTATATCAATTTTCACAACTCTTATTGAATAATTCATATTGAGACTTCTGGAGACTTCAGTCATAAAAAATGTAGACTTAGTCTGGCTAGTGTGGCTCAGGGGTTGAGAGTCGATCTATGAACCAGGAGGTCATGGTTCGATTCCTGGTCATTGCACATGCCAGGGTTGCGGGCTTGATCCCCAGTGCGGGGCATGCAGGAGGCAGCCAATCAATGATTCATTCTCAAAATTGATGTTTTTATCTCTCTATCCCTTTCTCTTCCTCTCTGAAATCAATAAAAATATATTTTTAAAAAATGTAGGCTTACACCTCTAAGGAAGCCAGCAACATGGGATAGCTCAAGAGACAAAGACATACGTTAACAATCTACTCAGATAACTTAAAAACCTAGTCTTCATTCCCTATGTTTTTAAGTCAAGCACATTTTTTATGTCTGATCTATTGGTTAATGGAACAACTAAGCAAGTTAGTCTAGAAATACCCTTTAAACATATGAGAACTAGAGGCTTTCCAAGTGATAGTTTATTGAGTGTACATCTTATTTTGTTAGTCCTTAGGCTTTAGCCTACTTTGATATCGGTCAAAGAATGACTTAGGGATGGCTTTAGAATGCATTAAAACTGGTTTGCTTGATATAATCATATAAGAGTAGAAACTTTACAGAATAATTAGATACTTTAGGTGTATTATATCAAGGATTCTTAAATACATGTGAAAACAACATTTTTCAAGTGTAATTCTTCTCAAGGCAACAAAGGTCACAGTAATGCAAACAAATGTAAAGGTCAAGAAATTGAACAAATACATAAGGAAGGAAGGAAGACTTGCCCTGACTCACTCTCATTTTCATACTTAGACTGTGAATATCAGTTAGCTCAATCAAGCCTTGCTGATAATGTCAGCTGTCAGTCATTCCTGGGTAGTGATGCATGAAGTTCATCAGCAGGCAATGAACCACTGGAACAATGAGAGAAATAATAAGGGCACAGGAGTCAAACAAAACTCCTCTATTTCTGGTAATTTCCTCTTCACACGAGGGATTTAAGACAAGAAGAGAACAACCACATTAAAATTTGTTTTAATGTAGTTATTTAATTCAGTGTCTATCTTAAAACATCTTTTAGCCTTGTACTTTTAAAAATTAATATAAGTGACCCACGATTAATCATTATTTTACAATCAGGATTAGCCGCTGCAAGAATAAAGCCCCCAGATCCCAAGTGCTTTTGCAGCAAACGTTCCTTCTTCACTTGGCGGTGGCATGACTCCTCTGTGCGGCTCTCCTCTATGCAGTGTCTCAGGGGTATGGGCAGCCACTCTGTAGCTGCCCCGTCAGGACACAGTTCTTGACCGTCACTGTGGTGGAGGAAGAGCAATGGTGGGCAGTGTTGGGATGTTTAAGGTTAGGACTAGAAGTGGCTTACATCATTTCTACTCACATCCTGTTTTTAGAACCGTATTTCTTTATAGCTCAATTTAACTGCAAGAGGAACTAGGAAATGTAGAAGAGGTCTCTCAATAGTCTCTGGGACACCATCCAGAGATTGTCATTTAAATCTAGGTTTTTATCTTTATCATGTCTAGTTAAGCCATGGTTTAAAAATACGAGGTACAGATTGACAGCATTTAACACGTGCAGGACTAATTTCCTTACAGACGTTACTTTATTTGAAAACTTTAGTAAAATAATGCATACACTTGGTAAACTATTAACAGGTAAGGGAAGGTATAATATAAAAAGTAATTAATTAATTCTCTTCCTTTTAGTCAGATAATTTATTAGATCTATTGGTGACCACTGCTAAGATTTTCTCTCTTTTTCTAAAAATAAATGTCAGTGCCTCACCCTCACAAATTATTATTTAATTGGTCAGAGTTGTAAAACATTGACCTATCACAGCATATTATTGAGAGCTTAGCTTTGTTCTTCAATTGTACCTGTCAATACAAAAAAAAAATGCTAATGATTATGTTGTTTGAAAGAATTGTTTACCATTTATTTTTCTTCCTCTATTCACTATGCATTTCCTTATTAATTTATAACATACTGATCTCACTGATCCTGCCTGCCCATTCCTTGGCTCTGTCTCCTGGAATGTTTCAGAATATAGGCTGGGTGATTATATAAGAGGTCTTATGCTTTGCCTCTGTAAGTACATCTATGTTTAGATAGAATTACTGTTTGTAGGCCTGTGTTGATCTTGTAAATCATCTTTTAAATAGTTGTGATCATTATATTTTTCTATATTTTTATCTCTGACACTAAATAGGCCGTAATTGATTAGGTTTTACTAAAACTAGATGATTAGACTTTATTAAATGTATTATTGTATCAATTTTAGATAATGTTTGGTTTAATAGTGCTTATAGAAATTGCTGTAGATAGTAAGTTTATGCTTCTAGATATTTCCATGGAGTCAAAAATTATATAAGACTAGATTCTGATCCTCCTTTCGATATTTTCCAACATAATTATGTAGCCTCCTTCCATTTACAACCCAAGCTACATTATTAAATGAAGCATCATCACAAAAATAGAAAAATGGGCACAAGGCATATGAAATTCAGAAAAATGAAGTACAAAAACAAGAAACACAAAAATAGTTTAGCCTAATTAGTTAATTTAAGAAACATAAATGAATAGTTTTATATATGAACTAGCAACAATTTTTCTATAGAATTCTTACCTTAAAGATGTGATTTTTGTTTATTATTTTGTCTATACTATTCTCATACTAGTATGCAAACAGTAATAATGTGAAAATGCAGTAATACAATGCTAAGTGAAAACTGGAGGGTAGATCATAGAGCATGACCTTAATTATGTAAAAACTGACAAAAGAGGCAGATAAATCATTAAAACAAAGTGTATTAGTGATTACGTCTAGATGGAAAGAACAGGTTGCTTTTAATTTTCTTCTGTGTAGTGTTATGAAATGCATGAAATTTCTATATGAATATCCTATCTAATAAAGAGGGAATATGCTAATTGACCCTCATGCCATCACAAAGATGGTGGCACCCACAGCCAATAAGGAGAGAATATGCTAATTGACTGTACTGCTCTCCAAGATGGCAGTGCCCACAGCCAAAAAGGAGGGAATATGCTAATTGACTGCCACACCTTCAAAGATGATGGTGCCACAGCCACAAGATGGCAGTGTCCAGTACCCTCAGCCCCGCCAGGGTGCTAGGAACACAGCAAGGCTGGGCCCGCCCCTAGTCAAGACCAGATGTTCTGAATGCCTGCCTCCATAGTCCCCCTACTCAGTCCTCCAGCCTCCCAGGGCTGGACCAAGGTGCAGGAAAGCCTCAGATAGCATCTGCCCAGCCACCCAGAGCCACCTGAGGCTTGTGCTGCTGGCAGCAGCAACAGCAGAGGTATGATGGGGTATCACCTTTCTCTGATTGCTGGGTCAACTCCCACCCATGAGGGCTCCTGGACTGTGAGAGGGCGCAGGCTGGGCTGATGGACCTCTCCTCCAGTGAATGAATTTTCATGCACCGGGCCTCTAGTTTATTATATACTAGAGGCCCAGTGCACAAAATTTGTGCATGGGGGGTATGTCCCTCAGCCCAACCTGCACCCTCTCTAATCTGGGACCCCTCAAGGCATGTCTGACTGTCCATTTGGGCCTGATCTAGTCTAAACGGGCAGTAGGACATCCTTCTCACAATCCAGGACTGCTGGGCTCCCCACTGCTCACCTGCCTGTCTTCCTGATTGCCCCTAATATCTTCTGCCTGCCATCCTGATCCCCCCTAACCACTTCCCTGCCATCCTGATTGATGCCTAATTTCTCCTCTGCCAGCCTGTTTGCCCCTAACTGCCCTCTTCTGCAGGCCTGGTCACCCCTAACTCTTCTCCCCTATAGTCCTGGTCTCTTCAATCTGCTCTCCCCTGTAGGCCTGGGCCCCCCTTCCCCCTGCCAATTGCCCTTCCCTGCAGGGCTGGTTGCCCCCAACTTTTCTCTGTGGCAGGCCTGGTCCCTCCCAACTGCTCTCCCCTGATGGCATTATCACTGAAAACTACCCTCCCTTGTAGGCCTGGTCCCTCCAAACTGCCCTCCCCTGCTGGCCATCTTGTGGTGGCCATCTTGTATCATCATGGAGGCAGGATCTTTGACCACATAGGGGCAGCCATCTTGTGTGTTGGAATGAAGGTCAATTTATATAATAGTTTTTTATTAGATAGGATACAGGCCTGGTGCATGGGTGGGGAAAGCTGATTTGTCCTGAAGAGTGTCCTGGATCAAGGTGGGGGTTCTCTTGGGGCATGAAGTGGCCTGGGCAAAGGACCTGTGGTGGTTTGCAGGCTGGTCATGCTCCCTGGAGACCCAAGAGGAGACCGTGGTATCTGGGATTTATTTATTTCTATAATTGAAACTTTGTAGCCTTGAGCCTAGGCCAAGGCAGGCCAGGGCTACAGAAGCTTGACTTCCTCCATTGCCGAGGGAAACTCAAGCCTCCTACTCTCTCCAGCTCTGTGGCTGTCACCATTTTTGTTGGGATTTACTTATCTTTTATAATTGAAACTTTGTAACCTTGAGTGGAGGTCTTGGGGGGCGAGGGTGTGTGGAAATCTTGGCATCCTTCATTGCGGGGGGAACCCAGTCCTCCTGCTCTCTTCGCGCTGCAGCCATCTTGGTTGGGTTAATTTGCATACTAACTCCTGATCGGCTGATGGGCGTAGCTTGTAGGTATAGTGGAATGGTGGTTAATTTGCATATTGTTCTTTTATTAGATAGGGTGTTAATTGGAAAAATACTTTACTTATAAATTTTTCTGGTTGTGAGCATATATTAAAGGACCTAATGCAATCTCTGTGAGGGGAAGTGTTTTTATCTGCTTGGTTCATTTGTGGATTTGTCTAGAGGAATGATTCAATAAAGTACCACTTCTAAAAATTTTTCAATGAATAAATGAGTGTACAAAGAAATGAAATGCCTCCCTCTCTAAAGGCAATTTTAAAGCCTTAAATGTGAGAGAATTATTTTCTTTTCCTGTAGAGATGTGCAATTAACTTATCCTTCATTAAGTGTTAATTAAGTGCCTATTTATAATATGCCTTTTTAACATTGAGGAGAGATTATCTTTGATCTCCAGTTAGAGTGTGCTTTATGGAGAGGGAGTTGACCAATATATACCACACATGGATGCTAATGAATGTGATTTAAAATAATTGTGACAGAAACTTTTTACCTCCAGAAAGTGCCTTTAAATTTGACCCTATGTCCTCAGATTTAAAAGAAGAAAATCACAATTTGTAAATTAGCAAATGCTATTATTTTGTTACCTAATGAAAGTGATTTTAGTTTACCACTTGTAGAGTACATATAGAATATAAGAATAATCACAGATTTTGCTAACATTACTATTGGTAATGGGCACTTATTGAAAAAGGATGATTGGATAATATAAGACAACACTATATTGTGCTTCTTGGAATTCAATACAGGAATATTTTAAAACAGGTTTTATGATGTAGCATTCAGTTTAGACTTATGCAAATAGATGTATCTTTAAAGATTTATCTTTTTTTTTTTGCATAGTTTCTCAAAACTAAAAGAGGAAATGAAGGACTTAAGGTAAATCCTGAGGGAATATATTAGTGATGTTTATGTTGTAATTTAATATTAAATAAGACAGTATTAATGTGTTTAGTGATATGGCAGTTTTACACCTAACTCTTGCTTTATTTTTTTATCTAGGATTCAGAATTTCCCACAGATATGCAACCATATCCAAAGCCGTGTTTACCTAAAGGAAATGATGCTCCAGCAAAATTCAACTACCAGCTGAATACCATATTTAGACTTCATGATCTTCCAGTGAGCTGGTAGGATTCTTGATGTTTTACTAATGCCTTTGAGACTTTATTGTCATGTTTAAATTGTGGTGCTCTTAATAGCCTTTTATGGTGGAAGCAGTTTGCTCTAAGCCTATTTCCAGAATATGTATCAAAATAATGACAGAATTTGCTTTTAGCTATTGCAAAAGTCTTAAGACAACCTGGATTAGGCATTTGGTAGTGGTACCAATCTAAGTGCTCTACTATGGGTATTTATTGTAGAGATTGCAGTTCTGGCTTAAACTAAAGCACAAGTTGTTTTTAGAGAGGTTTGTGGGATTTACTATAAAGAAAGGATCTCAGCAACATGTAATTCGTTAATTTTACTTAAAATTTTGCCTGTATATATTTTTTATTATTAACAAATCATTTGTTTTATTTATTTTAAAGACTATAGTTTTGTGAGCCATAATCACATTGATTTAAAGACAACACTTATTACTTAATATTTATTTAAAATGACATTTTTTTATGCCCTAGTAGCTAGCAGGTTTGGCTCATTGAATAGAGCATCAGATTGCGGATTTAGGGTCCCGGTTTAGATTCAGGTCAAGGGCACATGTCCAGATTGAAGGATCAATGCCCAGTTGGGGGCATACAGGAGGCAGCTGATCAATAATTCTCTCTCATCATTGATGTTTCCATTTCTCTCTCCCTCTTCCTTCCTCTCTGAAATCAATAAAAATAATTTTAAAAAGATTTTATGAATCTGCATATTTATATTCATATAAAACCTTTTAAATTTTGAAAAAAATCTTAGGATTAGAGTTTTGAGAAAAAAATGTTTCTGTGGAGAATCTATAAATATACGTTCTATCATATAGTTCTATGGCACATTAAAATATCAGTGGTCATCTTTTGAAGATTATCTTGGATATATTATTTTAATTATGGTTTAGGTAAGTAATATTACTTTCTTGCACTTGTTCAGATAGTCCCAAGTTTATGTCACCATTCTTCAAGAAATGTAAGATTTGTACAAAAATGTATGGCAAACATTATTAATTGTTTCTGTTATGCTTAATGAGGACAAGTATCTCAGAATAGGATGTAAACCTACAGTAATACTTTACCTATATTTATCTGTGGTATTTTTATTTTTCATTTACAAAGTCTCCTCTGCTCTTGATGACTATGTGTAATCTACTTTCAAAACACTGTTTGATTTTTCTATATAGCAAGAATATTGTCTATAGTACCTTAACTTCAGAGCATGGCAGACATGACCTTATCTACATGGTCAAAACCAGTACGTTAGTGAATTGAAGAGTTCTGCTAGGAAAGGGAACCAGAAAGATGGATGCATTCACACCTCTGCATTCTATTTCAACTTATCAGTGTATTTGCATTCCCATGCCAGTATTTTGATATAAGGCCATGGCCTTTTCTTTAAGTAAATATTGATGGGAATTCCACATCCTATTTCTTGCACAAACTAGACCAGTAATGCATGATCTACAATTTCAACTTTGTGGATTCTTTCATCCAAAGTAGGAACTTCAGTCGCTCAGGGTATGATCTTCCTACCTTTCCATGGTGCTACTTTAATTTTTACTAACAGCAATTTTCCTTGTTGCAATCATATTTCATCACCTTAACTAATCTTAAATTGCTCTGCGATATCAAGCACATGTGGCTTACAAGAGATTTGGGCACACGCTCCTTGGACTCCTTGTAGACCTGGGCCTTGGTGAGAGGGAGGAGCCTGTGCTGGTCTGGTTGGCTATCCTCTGAGAGCTCTGAGCAGTTGTGGTGCAGTGAGCACAGCTAATGCATTTTACAGTCAGAATGGAAAAGGTTGGCCAAGCCAACAGTTAAGTGATGGAAAAAGCTTGTATTCAAGGACAATGTGGAGAAGAGAAAGAAGGAAACATTGGTCAGCGACAAAAACTGGATTTTAGATTAATTCATTTTTTAGCCTTTGGAAATACAGTTGCTCTGATAACTACTACTACAACTGAAGCAATCCTTTATCTGCCACGTGCTCATTAGCTAGCCCATTAGGAGAGAAGGCTCTGATATTCTGAGGTAGGCAGTAGCAAAACCCTTTTACTCAGCTCTGAAACTGGGCTTGTCAGTCATTTGCCACTTCGGTGCCGGCCGCCGTGGTCACTTACCTGTCAGGTCTCATTTTCTTCACCTTTCATCTGCAGTCAGCACAGAAACTGTGGTCAGCCACCCATTTTCCTCTCTGACCCATTATTTGTAGGGTCCTGTCTTCCTGCTGACTCCCAGGCTGACCTGCAGGGCCTCCAGAGGGCTGCTGCTCTTCTGCCATGCTCCTGGTTGACACATCGCCCCCGGCTCAGCTCACAGCTTTATTCTGGCTCTACAGTTTCTCCGTAGCCTCTTCCATTCTCTGGCTTTAAATAGGTTCCATATGGTGCTCATTCCCGTGGTGGTAACCCTACCACTGACATTTCTCTGCGTTTGAACATCCACTGGGCTTCTCTAAATTATTATGTCAGAAATAACACCTTTCTTCCCCCCAAACCAGCTCTTCTAATCGTCCTCATTTTTGCAAAAAGAAAATGGAAATTTACATGACTTTATTAGAACTAAAAGCCTAGGTGTCGTTATGATTTCTCATTCTTTCACTCCACAGTTCCCATTAAATCTACCAGGAGGTCTGACAGGCTCCTGCTCTAGAATACATTTACATTTTTTTCACTTCCCTTTGTATTACTCTGGTTATCTCATACAATTACAAAAGTCGACTAATTCCCCCTCCCGTGCCCCACAGTCATTCACTAACTTCACAATAGCCAAATGGATGTTTTGAAAAATGGAAATCAGATTAAAGATTTTCTGCTTTAGGTACAATAATGTCTTTCCCTTGTTTAAAATTCTTTTTTTTTTTTTTTTTTTTTTTTTTTTTTTTTGCTGCTGACTATTTCTCTTTGTGTTGGCCACATGGTCTTCGGCCCTCCATTGCCCTGTACCTGTGTGAGCTGCCCAGAAGATAGTTAGGTTTGTGCTGGTATTATTCCATCCTGCACAGAAACAGACACCAGAATTAAAAAAAAAAAGTAGTTTTTAATGCCAAAATAATGGACATTATTGAAATGTAACTTTTTACTCTAGGTGAATGGAAAAACTTACTGTTTGGGCTGTAAATTCTGTGTTTTCAAAAGAAACCAATAGTTACATTTTAAAATGTGAGTTTTAAAATTAAATATCTAATTCTTTTTATATAATGTATAAAATTTAATTCATATTTTACACTACATATTTATTGATTTATTTAAATATATTTTTATTGATTTCAGCGAGGAAGGGAGAGGGCAAGAGAGATAGAAACATCAATGATGAGAGAGAATCATTGATTGGCTGCCTCCTGCATACCCCCACCGGGGATCAAGCCTGAAACCTGGCATGTGCCCTTGACCGGAATCAAACCCGGGACCTTTCAGTCCACAGGCCAACACTCTATCCACTGAGCCAAACTGGCTAGGGCTACAATGCATATTTATAATAAGCTTAATTATATTGTAACTTTTATGACGCTTATGTCCCCCAAACAAATAAGCAACTATGAGCAAAGTGTATATTTAAATTTTGAATTATCGAAGGTAAATAATGTAGTTTCTTGAACCTTTGAGAAAATTATCTTTAGGGGGACAATAATTATATGCAGATAAAAATATTAATAATCATCACTTATCAGTAGTGGACAGAATAGTTTAAAACCTTTTCTATAAATAAAGATATTTTATTTTGTAATTTACTATCTGCTGGTTTGGTAGTTTTCTATCAAAGTACTAACATATTCAGTTAGCTTTCATTAATTAGGATAATATTTATGTCATTAACTTTAAAAAGGAAGAGGCACATGAATTTATAGTAAGAATAAACATATATTTTAATGACCTGTTCATCTTTTTTTGGTATCCCATGACTTAGTAAATCATTTACTTAGGAGAGTATATCTTTAATATATTTCAGATTGTCTTTCGTGCCCTTACCTATATCTGTCTTCAGCTATAAATTAAGTTTTTGGGGTTTTTCAACAGCCTTCATCTTTTAGGTGTTCTGATTTTTTTTGTTTAGTTTGGTTTTTGGTCCACTTACAGCTAAAATTATGGAAAGGTCTTTTAATTGGTCACAGGTGATGCACAGAACATTTTCAATTCCTGTATTTCATAGACTCAGAGAGAGACCTATAGTTGCCCTTCTGGGTTATAATGGTTTTTCATTCCAGTTTAATTATCTAGATCCATAGTAATAACCACAATGACCTACAAGAAGACATCATTGGACATACTAAAATTATATATAGCAGTTATTTGTAGTGCCAACAATGCATAATAATTCCACCTATTAAATAAGGCTGGTAAAAATGAAACTGTATTTCTGAGGATATAGTTTCAATTTTTGAATAAAAAGCAATCAAGTCATTCAGTTTTTGCATAAAACTCTTTCTGGAGTATATTATGAGAAGGCAAATCAAATTTCCCTGGGATGACAATGCAATAATAATATTCCAGTAGGTATAGAAGCCATCTCTCACGCTAGCTTGTTGCTTAGCTACTTTTTGGAACGTCCTATTACCTGCTGTGCAATAGGAGGAGAGATGAAAGTTAAAGGCACAGGATAATCTTTATAATACAGAATGTTAATGAGGATGGTTTAAGACAAGTACCAATATACTCTTTTCTCTTTAACAAACTGTTTAGTATTTCAGACAACATTATACTCACACATGTACTAGGAATTCACTTTCCATACCTAGAGGTAGAAGACTTGTGAAGTACTAGTAATCAGTGGTTCTAGCAATTTTGGCCATTACTTGATGGGTGCCTCACCTAAACTTGCGAGACCTTGTCTTTAATACATGGTACAGTTGGTGCACATGGGATGGTATCTCATAATTTACTTTTTCCCCCCTGCTGTTCACAATTATCTGGTGCATGGGTTGTGAACATCAGTCGTTGTGCTGATAGGTTTAGATCTTAAACCAATTTTGGCATTTTTTATATGGCCATGATTAGGATGGCATTATCACGTTAATTTTATATTATTATATTTTATGTCAATACTGTTTTATAATCTAAGAGTTAGTAATAAAAATTTTATTAGATTTATGAACCTGACATACATAACAATATTTTTGCTCTGAACTTTAATTTAAAAGTTACTGACATTATCACAAAGCGATAACCATTAACTGAGAGTATCTCATAAAATAGGGCATTTTAACCTGCATGTCTTGTGAGCATCTCAAACTTAGCAGATCTCAAAACCAATTAATTTCCTCTTTCCATCATCTCTTCCCTATTCCCCCCTCCCCTTCTTCTTTTTCTCATTTTGTTAGTGTCATTATTATGCACATAGTGACTTAAGGTGATCTGTGGATCCTAAATCCTTCTTATTACTTATTATCATATTTAGCCAATCACTTAACTCTGTATTCTACATTCATTTTGATTTGTACAGCCATTCATTTCTGTCAATGTCAATAATCTGTCATTTAGGCTTATCCAACCTCTCCCTACTGGTCTCTCTCTGCCATCAGTTTCTCCAAATCAAATTTATCTTCTCTATTACCATTATAATAACCTTTCTAGAATGATTAATCTTATTTTTGCTTTAAAATCTTTAATTATATGTCAAGCCTTCAAGATACACCAAACTTTCTTTCTGTTCTCTTTGTACTAGGTATAATAAATACCACAATACACATAAGATAGGGGCACATATAATGTTTATTTATGTGTCAGTGTATCCCAACCCTTCAATTAGGGTCTGGAGGGCATATATCATGTTTCATTATGAATAACCCCTGACATAGAGGAGGTTCCTTGTATATGCTGAAGGAATGAGTGTATGAATTGAGTGAAAATATTGTGTGCCGTTATAGTTTTATAGTCATCTTTTAAAAATATATTGTCCACTTATAAGTATCAGCTGATGTCACCATGTTCTTTAATTTGTCCAGTGATTTCTTTGAGTATCTTTTGTTATTTAATTTTTCTGCTCACAGTTATAGCCATAAGTAGCATACTCTGTGAAAATAGGGTATCTATAAACCCAACTTTCAGAATAACTAGAGTTACATCTGGCATGCACCCAAGATCCAGTTCTCTCACATTTGGCAACAAGTATTGGCCTTGACTTTCAAGGTTTCTGGCTCTCACTTGTCTGTATCCTTAACAGTCAGTTTCACATTCCACAGGTACTTTCTCTTTTCAATTCCTATGTATAAGATCTTTTAAAGCATTCCTTAGACGGTCACTGGTTTCCTGACTCCTCTGCTTTCTCTCATGCTTTTGGCCTCCTTGATTTGTTTTTTAATTCTGACAGCTGAGTAACTTAACTCTGACCTTTGTAAATGGGAACCTGGGCTTTTGCATAGTCATCTCCTAGATCTACTTATGTCTTACTTGTCCAACCTGATTTTCTTGGCAACTATATTTCAGATTCTTGTCCACTTGAGGGGTGAGGATATATCTGACAAATCCGAAGAATGCTTTTATGGAGACAACAAATTTCAGCAACAAATTTAAATTTCAAATATATTGCCTATTCTGGAATGAATCCATGAATTTAGGACTATTCAACTAATAAAATATGAGAAAGAAAATTAAGCATTCTAGGACCTCTGATCAATGGATGTCATGGATGTGGATCAGGGTTTGGTAAAATATAATAAAAATCTTCATTCCCCCCCCCCCCCCCCAATAGGTGACCATTGAGAAGCCAGTGCGTTGATTTGATCAAGGCCAAGAACATGATTAGATCACCTTGCTAAAACTTACTCCAATTTATTGAGGGAAATGATAAAGGATACAGATGAACATCTCAATGATGAGATGGGACAAGGTCTGGGAGGGTCCCTAATGCAGGAGCATCTGTCCTTGTGAATATTGTGCACCTTGAGAGCGCATGAGTTAGGCAATGGGTGAAGTCATTTCAGTGTTGATTCCTTCAAAAAGGAGAGGGTTTTGGTTTCGTTCTTTGGCTGCCTTCTCTATGTGCATCACCATCTATTTTTTTTATAATCCCTCCTTATAGTTTTCTTTTTTGACATATAAAAATGTCATGTTGACATGACCTTAAAATGTTCTGAAAAGGACCATTTTGGAAGAATGGTTGACAAGGAAGTAATCATTGCTCCTTGCCCTTCATCTACTTCAGGTCTAATTCATCCACAATGAAACATAAGTATTCTGAGATGAGATTGCTCTTTTTTTTCTCTAGGAGCCTCATGAAAAGGCTGAGGACCCATATATGGAAGCCACAGGAATGTTGTAGGGACAGCTTAGAGACAAGAGCTCCAACTTTCCTTGTTTGGAGGAGATTTTCTAGTAGTGTGGTGCTACTCTTAAAATAAACCATAAAATAAGAATACTTTTGTGACAAAGAATAAAGGGGCATTTTAAAATACAGGTGAATTAGTAAAAACTAGAAGTTTAAAAGTTTAAAAAAACACAAATTGCACTAATAGAAACACAAAGCATCTTTAAATTCCAATCAAGGAAAATTTTTAAGAAATAAAGTTGAAAGATATTTAATAAAAGACATTAGCATATTAAATACTTAAAAGAAGAATCTAGAAAATACAAAATTTAAACAAGAAGGTTAATAATGGTATTTACTGTGAAAATAAGGACAGTAGTGATACCTCTGGATAACTTATAAACAAAAATATTTGCTAGAAAAGAAAAAGAAGACCAGGTGGAAATAGGGAGCCTAAAAAGAAAAGATACTGTGAACCAGTTGAAATTGGGGAAAAAAATAATTTAAAACAACCAGCCCAAATCAATGCAACTAGAAATACAAAAAAAAAAAAAGTAAGTTGCTATTCGGTGATAACATTGTACATTCTGTGAAAATGTAAGACAATAAGGTAGAAAACAGGGAATATATAAAAATTCCAAGATATAGGTGAATATTGGATTCTGGCTAAATGCCCCTATGGAGATGTTCAAGATGTCCATCTGTTTAAGAGCCTTTGAGTAAACTGCATTTTTCTTTCACCCTGACCTGTGTCTGCCTCTCACTGAGACATAGACTTGCCCTTGTTGGCCCTCTGGACATGATATTAAAGTGACTGACTATACATTACTTCTTATCAAAATTCCTCCTTTGCCTTTTTCACATATGGCCTCGTTGTTCTCCCTGCAAGGTCACTCAAACTCTTGGTGGTTGAAACTCTCCCCCATCTTACCTCCTGCTGTTATATCAGCTCTCTCTGCCCTTGGGCTCATTTTGCAACTTTCCTGATGGTCATTATAGAGACTATTTATCATCTGGGCCCATGCTGAGATTTCATCTGCTACCAATGTAAGTTGGGACATGTTATTTTGAATATGACAATGCAAATTGTTTAAAAAGTGAAAGGGAATTACTGGATCAATTAACTGAAAAAATGCGAACTTAGGGGTATCTTCAGATCCAGCTTGATTCACTGTTTAAAAACACTACCAAGTACTTGATTTCACAGTTTTTATCTTATGCCATTTGTATAAGGATTGCACTAGGGCTCCAAATCTCTCTTTTCCTGGTAGCAAAGTGATTGAGACTAGACTTCATATTCTTTCACGGAGCCATCCAGGGATAGAGGGTTCTCCTTCCATAGTCCTCAAAGGAAAAGTTCTCTTTCCTGCAAGTTTGGGCAAATGCCTCCCAGTGTTTTATTGGTTGACTGCATTGTGTCTTGTTGGAGTTGAAAACTATGAAACTATGATGCTGGACGACTGTTGTCTTGACATAAAACCATGAGACTTACCCTGTAGGTGGGATCGTGTCACTTAACATGACTGATAAGAGAGAGGGGTAGCTGCTTAAAAAAAAAAAAAGGATGCTAAACAAGTGTCAACCTTACTATGCAGGTTTCTGTCTCTGCCAAGTTTACCTGATAGTCAGTCCCAACCACTTCCTATTCCCTACTTTGTAGTCTATTCCTACATGTTCCAACTAGTGTGTCTGGATGTTTGTTGTTATTTGTTTTGAAGGTCCTGTTTGTACTAGTATATCATTGTGTAGTAAAAAGAAAACTATCCCAGGGGTCAGGCTGTTGGCCATTTATTCGACAATACTTATCCAGTGCACTCCAGACATTGTTCTATGTCCCGGACAGATCAAACAAAATGGAATACTTTTCAGGATAGTTGTAAGGATTATATGAAATGATCTACACAGTAGCACATGGCATGATCCTTCAGCAGGGTATGGGTTAAGCTGATGCTAGTTTTTCATTTCTGCCTATTTGCTGTCTCCATCCTCTTCCTTTGACCTGGTCTTCTGCTTCTCTTGCTAGTCCTTCTCTCATCAAAGTAGTGGCCTGAGATGGGCCTCCAGTACCTAGGAATATATCTTTAAAACGTTGTGCATGGCAACTTGCATGTGTACGTATTGGTATAACCGTTGACACTCATCTTTGATTTCTGGTGCATAAATTTTGCAGAGCTATGTGTGGAATAATTGAGAAACATATATGTCATGTAGAAAGTGTTTAATATAATAGTTTATGTTTCTCTAGCTATAATTAATATGTAATGTTACTTATAGTTCTAATAATTGAATAGATTTCTAGTACATAAAGTTCACGTACTATTCATTTCATTGAAACCAAAGATTAAAATATTTGCTTTATCATTTAGTGATGCTTAATTGCTATTCAAATAATTCTGGTTTAACCAGTTAACTGCCACGATATTTTGAATTTAATTAAAAAAGGTCCGCAGTTTGTGTTTATAGACACTTACAGCGTACAAATGATTAAAAGAATTACTCAATGCTGATAATAGAAATTTAATTTTAATTACAAAAATCTTGAAAAATTACTTTTGATTATTAAAATATAAAACATGTTAAATGGTGTATTGGGTATAGTTCTGTGTGAGTATAAAGACTAATATAAAGGCTCAACTTTTTTTCCAATTTCTACCCATCACTCAAGGTTAATATTAAGTGTCATGACCTCAGAGAGAGCTTCCCAGATGCACAAAGGAATAATCTACTTTATTCCCTTTATAGCGCTGTTTCTTTTATTCATAGCTTAAACCTTGAAGCTCAAGTTATTTTTAACAATTTGTCTCTTTCACACAAAGCAGTCCTATTAGGTATTCAGATGTTTACACATTCAGATGTTGACTTACATTCAGAATGACTGAATAGAATGTTTATAGATGATGTTATTAACTTTTTCTATCAACTAAACAAAGGAAGACAGCTCAGGTAGAGCCTGGATTTCTTGAGCAGGAATGAATTTCAAATGCTACCAGTTTTTAAATATCAATGAAAAAGATAACATGGTTTGAAGGCCAGTTTGAGAGAAAATACCATTGTTTCCAGATTTCGATAATATATATAGTTAATTAAATCACATACTATCTTCTTGAACTGTAATTCTGGCATCAGTGTTTTGAAGTAAATTGGTTATAAAAGCAAAATTTGATTTAAGAAAATGAATGTAAGATTTTCCTACTGCATAATTATTATTTATTTTATATTTCGTTCTTTAACCCCAAAGCACATTGGAAAGGATTGTTGCTGATAGAAAGGGCCTTTGTATCCTGATTAGTTTTTCTTTGTAAATTTTATCCATGATATAACAAAGGATTATATTTAAAATTTAATCTAGCATTATATTTAAAATTTCTTACTAAAATTATTCTGGTGGTATTTCTTATCTTTCAAAACAAAGTATTGTATTTCCTTTAGGGTCTCATGTTCACCTCACTTTCATCTTTAATAGATATAAAGTAATAGCTCAAGGTTATGTAAAACCAGAGGGACTAATTTATAAATAGTGAAATATAAAATTACATTTTTCTAAACTCTTAATTTTTATTAAAGTATTTGTAGTCAAGATACTTTGATTCTAAGCTGGGTTTTGTTTATGAAGCCAGTAAGACATTATAGATGCATAATATTTCCCATTTGGAAGAAAAATCAAGTAAAATATCACATTCTTGTTAAAGACAAGTGCAGAGTATATTAGCTTGATGAGGTAAAACAGCAAAAATTATGATTAGTAATATATAAACATGATACTTAGAGTCTGATATTGCAGTGATGAGGCACTTTTCACTGGCACTGGAAAGTCAATGGTGCCTAGAAATGTAAATAAAGAAGAAGATAAATAATGCAAACCAGACTTTTACACAATGTGGTATATACATTTCTGGGCTCTACTCAAAATATGTAGTATGTGGTATTCTATCTAATAATAGAGTAATATGCAAAGTGACCATACCTTCTCTACACCAAATAAGCCTCGCCCACAAGCCACGCCCACAGGCCATGCCCACAAGCCAATCAGGAGCTATGTGCAAATTAATACACAACCAAGATGGCTGCTGTGCAGGCCGGGTGGGCTGGGGTCATGGCCAGGCAGTGAACTGCTGGAATCGCAGGGCAATGGCTGGCTGGGGTTCCCTGGCCGGGGTCCCCTGACCAAGGATGGAAAGTCTCGGCCAGAGGCTTTTGGCCTTGGGCAGGCCAGGGGTGAGCCTTCAATAGGACATCCCCTGAGGGCTCCCAATATGTGAGATGGGGCAAGTTGGGCTGAGGGACCATCCACCCCCCAGTGCACGAATTTCGTACACCGGGCCCCTAGTAGTAAATAAAATTAGAAAGAGAGAGAGAGGAAGAAAGGGAGGAGAGACTTAAAACAAGGTCAGTTGTCAAATGATTTTTGAAGAACAAGTTGTTCCTTGCACTCAAGTTTCAGAGCTCTAAACCTGTCATGTCCCAGGATAAAATTGCTTCATGTTTAATTACTGAAGAAAAAAAGAAGAGAAGGGGATTAGGAGATGTTGATTAGTGTCACCTGGCATAAAATTTATCTGTATAAATTGGCATTTTGGTCTGTAGTACCAGCAATTCTGGTGAAAGAAAAAGGTGCCCTAGGATATGAGCACAGGATATGAGCCTTGGTGCATATGCCAAGGGAACCATCCCAGTGCTGTGCAGGCTGGTTGACTCCAGCCTGTTGTCTCTAGATGTTTTCACTACAAGGATTTTCCAAAAGTGAATATCCTCCATCATATATCATTCTCTCCTGCTGAACAAAGCACAAGACATATTCTGGGAGTTTCTGTGTTTGGTGGACCTGTCAGCTTTTAATTTCCCTTGCCTATAAAGGGACTGCCAACACACATTCCTAGTCTTTGGACTACCTCTGCATTGTCCACCAAGACTTGAAATAGCACAATCTTGCCGCTGATAATCCCCACTATACTCTGCTTTCTTCCCTCCCATCTGCATTGCTCACATCAACATGAGTAGTTCTCTGAGGCCCTCGGATTCTTCTGGACCTGCTGAGGTTGGTTAATGGAGGCTAGTTATGATCCCCTTCAGTTAATTATTTTTAAAGCTATGCCATATTTAATGGTATCTATTTCTTGATTCTCTTGTGTACTCTCATTTCTCTGTTTGTGAGTATATACTGTGGAGGGATTAGCTTTATTACCTAACTTCTGACCTTTTGTTCTTGCTGTTTTGTACATTCTCTATGCTTCTCCATGCTCTGTAGTTGCAAAGATTCACTACAAAGCTAACAAGTTCATGCACTAGGCCTAACTAATTCTCTACTTTCTGTGGATGTCTCACTTTGAGGATAGGGACCAATGAGCTCTCCAGAAGTTTCTTTTATATCTCTCCTTCAATATTCTATTCTTATACATCTCCTTAGGCAATTTGAGTTTCAAGGATATATACAATAAAAGTTTATTTGCTCAATGGAGATTTTCCTATTTGGATAGTTTTCCTGAGTATCCGTTCTCCATGTGGTGACTCAGGGAAGCTCAGGAATTTAGGATCTTTCTATTTTCTTAACACTGGCATCTTCAAAACATGACTTTTAAGGTTCTGAGAAGGGTAAAAAGAGAATGGACTGTCCCTTTTGGGTTATATGGTCAGTCCTGGGAGTGTTACACACCACCAGAATGTGTGCTGAGGATAGTAAGCACATAGCTGGATCTCTGTCATATCATTTTTCTCTTTTATGCTCTGCCTGGTTCCCTTCATGTTTGTGACCACAGCAGCACATGTATGTCCAGTAGAACAGAGAGAGAAAACCTTTCTTCTCACCATCAACCGTAAGTCATTCTTACAGCTTTGATCACAACACAAAGCCAATTGCTGAACTGAGAGTTGGATGCCTGCACAAATCAGGATTTCATAAGGGAAGGAAGCGGCAGTGAATAGGTGACAGGCAGGTCAACTGTGAGTATCATAGACAGCCAGGGCAGAATGGTATCACAAAATCCGAGAGAGAAGAGAGTTTGGAAAAGATGGAATGGCCAATATTTTGTAGTTCAATTAGAGTAGAATTTTAAAGAGGCTGATTTTGGGAATTACATAGGCCTTAGTAAATTAATTATAAGTAGTCCCCCCAAAATTCATGAGGTTATTTCTTACATTATGGTTTACTGAAGAGTTCATGGTTGATGAAGAAATGTGCTCACAGTATTCATGCATGATGGTGCCTTCCGTGAACTTGACTTTCTTTGCTAAATGAATATTTTAGTGAAAATTTAGGCACAATACGATGAACTGTAGAAATAATATAAAACATTATGATACTTACAGTTCACTTAATTAAAAAGTCAGTTCTATTCATATTTAGCATGCCAATATATTACTTGTAATTTTTAACTTTAAAAATTTTTATAGGTCTAAAATAAAATATAATTTACAAAATTGAAATTACTTATGATACTGCAGATACAAACTATGCTAATTACTCTAATAACTTAGATAATTACTATGCATTCCTAAAATGGAATGCCATTAAGTTATTTTACTATGATGAATGTAATCATTTTAATAACATAAGTTATCTACACATTTTTCTAGACTAATCACAGATGCTGACCTAAAACTGTTTTAATGTGATGAATTATATTCACTTATTGTAAGCATAAAAGGGTCTTTAAAGGCTCTTAATAATCATATTTAAATTTCATCACTTAGAAGTAAGTTTATTTTTTATTTAAAATTATATACCTAAGATTATTTATTTTCTACAAAATAGATAATTTATATATAATCATGAAATGAACTAAGTAAATAATAAAACTGTTAAAAAGTAGAGATTGGAAGAGAGAAGGAAAGACAGAGAGAGAAATATCATTGTGAGAGAAACACATTGATTGGTTGCCTCCTGCATGAGCCACGCCTAGGAGGAGCCTGCAACTGAGGTACATGTCCTTGACCGGAATTAAACCCAGGACCCTTTAGTCCACAGGACAACACTTTATCCACTGAGCCAAACCAGCTAGGACTCATGGTATCTATATAAAATTTACATGTTCCTGATTTCTTACTTGGGTTCAGTAGCCTCCTACTCATTTCTCCTAACTCCAGTTCATCTTCCAAATCACTTGATTCATTTTTAAAATTATTGTTTTATTTATTATTTTGGTCTTTTTTTCTTTCTTGAAAAAAAATGTATTACATATGTGCCCTTATCCCTCCATTGCTCCCCCCTCCTACTCGTGCCATCACTCCTCTGGTGTCTATGTCCATTGGTCCCCTTATTGCCCCCCACTCATGCCCTCACCCCCCTGGTGTCAGTGTCCATTGGTTAGGCTTATATACAGGCATAAAAATCCTTTGGTTGATTTCTCCCTGTTACCCCCACCCTTCCCTACCTTCACTCTGAGGTTTGACTATCTGATCGATGCTTCTCTGTCTCTAGATCTGTGTTCATCAATTTATGTTGTTCATTATATTCCACAAATGAGTGAGATCATATGATATTTATCTTTCTCTGACTGGCTTATTTCGCTTAGCATAATGTCTCCAGTTTTATCCATGCTATGGCAAATGGTAAGAATTCCTTCTTTGTTACTGCAGCGTAGTATTCCGTTATGTAGATGTACCACGGTTTTCTAATCCACTCATCTGGTGGTGGGCACTTAGACTGTTTCCAATTCTTAGCTATGGTAAATTGTGCTGCTATGAAAATAGCAGTGCATATATCCTTTGTGATTGGTGTTTCTAGTTTCTTGGAATATATTCCTAGAAGTGGGGTCACTAGGTCAAATGGGTGTTCCATTTTTCATTTTTTTTTGGAAACTCCATACTGTTCTCTAGAGTAGCTGCATCAGGCTGCATTCCCACCAGCAATGCACCAGGATTCCTTTTTCTCTGTATCCATGCCAGTATTTGTCATTTGTTGACTTTTTGATGATAGCCATTCTGATAGGTGTGAGATGGTACCGCATTGTCATTTTGATTTGCATCCCTCAGATAATTAGTGACTTTGAGCATGTTTTCATATGTCTTTTGATTCTTCTTTCAAAATATGGAAACCCGCCATATAACATCCCTATTTTTAATACCACATTGATGGCTTAATCTTACGAAAGAATGAAAATTAAATTTCTCTGTACTGTTACCCCTCGTTTCATGTCTCATTGCTCTCAAATGCAGTGATTCTTGAACTTGCTTGTATAACTGCTATGCCCCTGACAAAACCACAATATGAACAACAAATATTCCTGAAATATTAACTGAATGTTTTTATCATAGCAATTCTTTTCTACTGTTGCCTCTATCCCAGTTGGAGTAGTTTGATTCTGTACTCTGTCTAGGGAAGAAAATATAACAGAAAAAACTGAGCGAAAGAAAAGAAAATAGAATCTTTCTTACTTAAGAGATCTTGAGCTCTTAGGGGAGCAGAAAAGATTCATGGCACAGTTAAAGCATATTAGAAACATAATGAGTTAAGAGCAAGGACACTCTTTCCCTTTACATCCAGATCAATTTGTGGGTCCAAGAATACAAGATATCTGGCCACTGTTTCCTAAGTATAGCCTTAGGGATATGACAAGACCCCAGAAAAGAAATTGCTGCATGGCATGTCTAGACAGATTGCACAGAGTAGGATTTGCCAAATGATTTCTGTGTTACCAGGAATGGAACAGAAGTAGCACGAAGAGAGCTACTGAACCAAAACAGGCCACAGGACAGAACCAGAGTTTTCCTAGAGACTTTTTTTGTGAACTATTAATGGATTGTTTTAGTGATGCCAATAAAGTCAGAGATATATAGGTTCTTATAGTCTCTTCTCAAGTATTAATATAAAATGGGAAGCCTTAAGAAATTAGGCTCAGAGGAGAAATTCAGTGACGACAGGAAAAGATAAATTAGCTACATTTCTTGTGCACATGAAATTATACTCTGAAGCCCACATCATCTATGGAAATTTATGCCTAGTTCTTTGTGTGTATTTAAGTAATGGTATAATAAAAATAATCAATTCACCACTAAGGTCCAATCATTTTTTCCCTTTATTATGTGCCCATACATTTTACTAATGTTTGATAACAAAATGAAACCTAAGATATTTTCTAACATTTCCTTTTTTTTCCTTGGCAAATGAACTGATGTTTATGCTTTTTACTTTTAAAGGAAATGATCTACATTTCTTACTTTTTCTGTAAGTAATGGCTCCAGGATAATGATGGGTTTATAATTATTCATATGTCTTTAAATCATGGGTTTATACACTCATTTACACATTGATTCTAGAATATCTACTTAGCTATTAGTATATACAAGGCATTATTACAGATGTTGGGATTACAGAAATAAAAATAGTACCTGTCCTCAAAGTGGAGTGACATAGTCATAAAAACAATAAAACAACCATAGTCAGGGATCGCCTACAGCATACTGTGGAATAATATGGACTATCAGCAAAGCTCAATTTTGAGTTGGCCTTTGAGCCATATCTGTTTGAAAAAACATATATGTGAGGTGGGAAAATTTTCTCAGGAACGTAATTTGGTAGCTTTTTCATTAAATGCAGAAGTTTCAATGCAATGGATATTCATATTAATGAATTTAATGTATTGTGATATACTATCACTTTTTGTATTAGAAACATTTCTGAAATTTTGACTATAAAGCTTGTGACTTTATGCCAACTCATCCCCTTACATTTTCTTACTGACTTCATGTTTTGTCCTTCAGCTATGTTTTAGAATTTTGTCATTTTCTCCTAGGAACAATATCTCTCTACCACTATAGTATGTCTTTGCATTTAATTCTCCTATAGAATCCATGCAAGAAAATAAAATAAAAACAAAAATGTGTTTTTTTTGTAGTATAGTATTTGTTTTTGATTGAATTATGTCCCCCAAAAGCTATGTTGAAGTCCTAGTTTCTGATACCTGTGAATGTGATCATATTTGGAAATAAAAGTCTTTATAGATATAATTAAATTAGAGTCATACTGGATTAGGATGGGCCTAATCCAATATGACTGGTGTCCTTAAAATAAAAAGAAGACACACACACACGCACACCATATTGAAATGAAGGCAGAAATTGGCGCCATGTTGCCACAAGCCAGGGGCTGACAAGGATTGAGGGCCAGCACCAGAAGCTAGGAAGGAGCCCTGGGACAGTTTCTTCTCTTTCACGGCCTCCAAATGGAATGTGCCTTGTGCAGCTTGATTTCAGACTTCCAGCCTTCAGAACTGTGAGAGAATAAATTTCTGTGCTAAGTCACCCACTTTGTGCTACTTTATTATAACAGCCCTATAAGACTAATACTGTGTTAATTCCCATTGACCTCTTGGAAACAAAATTACCCAGCCCCCCAAGAAAAAAAAGCAAAAAAAAAAAAAAAAAAAAAACAAAGAAAAAATAAAGCAATCCCCAAGTTTTGTTTTTCTTACTTATTTTAATGACTTGTGGTTGTTCTGCATGACTTCTCAAATAAATCACTATCATAGCATGGTTGTCTGAAAGCAGTCACTCAGAGTTTTGGTCATGCTTATTAAGGATCAGCAATCGGGCTAGCCGTGCCATCTGCTGGACAACATGTGTGGCCAGGTGCTCCACCTTTATTTCTCCTTTTGGGGTCTTTTCTGATCCTCTATCTTGTCTGTGGATTCCCCTAGATGCATTGAGGGAATCCTGAATTTGTGCCTGTGTATTCTTTGGACCCCAATGTCAGGATCCAGGTTCCAGGAAGTTGAGCTGGTCAGCGAATTGCTCCTATTTACTGGTATGGCAATTTTTCCATAGAATCACACAGAATTGGGCTGCCAGAATGGCCCTGTCATGCTAATTTGGGATGTTTTCTCATTCGTATTGGACAGAATAACTCAGGTATCTGGATATAGGTTCTTGACCATCTGTGTATCTAATTTCCCCTCCCTAACTTCTGAGCTGCAGTGCTGATTCCAGTCTATAGGATCCAGGGACAGTCATTCACCTCTCCTTAGGCTTGGAAGCGTGTTTCAGGCAGTTTTTTTTTTCAGAATGGCAGAGCCTATGTGTAACATGTTGTTTTACATTTATGCGGTGCCATTCCAAATGGTAAGGTTGACAAGACCACAAAATAAATTCATGTTCATGCTATTCTACATGCTCTGGATAAAGGACTTGCATTTGTGGTCAACATCTGTGAGGCATAGCAGTATCCCTTTAGAGTGTCATGGACAACTAGTATTCATGATGAACGATGCAGTGTCAAGAGCAATAATGTGAGCATCATATAGTAAATGGAATCAGAGAACTGCAGAGCCAAGAGTATCTACAGTGTTCAATATAAACAGATTCTAAAGAGCGATGGCACTGTGAGTAGTAATTGCATAGCTCTCTTTCTCCTGTGATTGGATGAAGGAGATTAGGCACAAATGGTACATTTGAGAGTAAAGGACAAAGAGACGGTTCCAGAATCTGAGCAGCAAGAGATGAAGACTGGATACTGTGAAGAAGAATAGTAAACAAATACAGAAATACTTCTGTATTCTTCATTCTAAATCTTTGTTCATAACTCATTCTACTTCACTTGAGACAATATTTTTTACATAAAAATTGTTGATATAGACAGGAACTTTAAAAGAAGTATTTTCCCAGGTTGCATATCCCCAGAGTAGTCCTGTCAATAGCTGTAGAAGGGAGGGATGAAGGGGATGAGATTGGGCTCAAGGAAAAGTTAAAACCACAGCCCACACAATGGAGTAATGCCCCTCATCTGACTGAAATGGTCCTGCCTTTAAACCACTGACTCTCTCAGTCACTGGCTCCAGTAGGGATCTGATCTGGTCAAGGTGGCCCTCTGAAAGGATGCAGACACTGAAGAAGCTCTTAGTTTGGGATCGTATCCTGTCCACACTCTCTAGTGCTGGACATCCTTTGAAATAAGGATCTGGTGGCACATCTTGTGTCTACCACAATTTGTAATGGCAGGTTCAAATTTTATAAATTTATAAAGGTTTATAAATGAATTAAATATGTTCTAAAATGCTTAAAACTAATAAACCAAAAACATCCTAATATATAAAAAGCCAGAGGCCGTCATGACTAAAACAACCAAATGGATAACAAAACAGCATGGTGAATGGGGTGACCAGGCTGGCAGGGGGGCCAACAAGCCCAGTGCGGGGGACAGGTAGGGGTGACCAGGCTGGCAATAAGGGGCAACCAGGCTGATGGGGGGCAGTTAGGGGTGACCACACCAGTGGGGGGGGGGGTAGTTAGGGGCAAACAGACTGGCAGGCAGAGGCAGTTAGACTAATCACATTGGCAGGGGGCAGTTAGGGGTGATCAGGTGGGCAAGTAGGTGAGCAGTTAGGAGCCAGCAGTTCTGGATTGTGAGGAGGATATCCAACTGCCAGTTTAGGTCTGATCCCCCAAGGGGGACATCTCCCAAGGGGTCCCGGATTAGAGAGGGTGCAGGCTGGCTGAGGGAACCCCCATGCATGAATTTTGTGCACTAGTATACTATAATGAATGCTTTCAAAATTATGAAGAGGCAGAGAAGCAAACATTAATTAGCAATTTAGTGCCTATGAATAGCTCATCATTAAATTAAAAATACTTTGTCAAAAATTGATTTCCAAATTACCAATTAATTTGAAATTAATGTTCTAATTTTCAAGTGTCTAATTTTCTTCACCACTTCTCCCCCACCCCTGGGCTTTAAAGTGTTTACTTAAATATTTAAGATGTTATAACTTTTTTTTTAACTTGCTATAAATTTTATAAATATCCAGGTCATTCATATATTTGTTTTTTTAAAAATAAAAAAATTCCAATTATAAAAATCATAAAATAGCATTTCTGTGCTGTGATTCTCCCCACCTAAATTCTCATTTATAAAATCAAGCACTTTTATCTAGTTACCTCCAAATTTCCAAAAAAAAGTTCCTTGTAACATTGATTTTTTTAAGTTTAAACTTTGTTTATTCACTTTTTATATAGACCTATCTTACCCAACTGATCACACACTTCTTTTTACATACTTTCATTACCTTTGCCTATCAATTTATAATTCTATCATCATTTTTCATTTATTCTATATTCATTCATATCCATATTACTATGGACATTTTGTTTTCAGCTAAACAAAGCAGCAATAATTTTATTTGTGCAATCCTTTTTCCTCTTGGAGACAGACATCACTCCTGAAACTCTGTTCTCCTACCCCCATCTGATCACTTGCTTTCTGGGTTGGCTGCAAGCTGTCACCTCAGAGCTTCTTTAGGCTGCATGCTGAGAAATGCCTTACCCTTCTGTACTAAGTCCAGTTTTCTGGACATCATATTTTGCTCTCCCTTCATTCATTCCCTCATTTTGGTGCTCTCCCCTGCAGGAGAGAAAACCTTTCCCTCTAAGCCCTAAGGGTTGATAGCTGGCTCTATGAAATAAACAGAAAATAGGTAGATTAACACGAGAAACGGTATACAAATGTATTCATTTTTAATACTGTGTGCACAAGGACATCACTGGGAAAAAGAAGAAGAATGCCCTCCCCTGTCCCAAGCACTGAGCTTTGAGAACTTCTGCATTTTCTCAGTATGACAATGGCAGGGGAATGTAGGCCTCTGTGGAGAGTCAGTGATTTTTATAAAAAGTTGAACGGGCCCTTAGAAGGATAGGTGGGCTGGCTGGGCGGTATGGAGAGTTGGAGACGAAGTTTTTCTCGGTGTGGGGCTGACTTCTAGTGTCCTCTGCTGTGGTGAGTCCAACTGGGATGAAACTCCTGTGCAGGGGATTTATGGCCATCGAGTTCCTTTGTGAGGATCTATCTGTAGGCAGATAAGGGGAATTCAGAGAAAGCCTCTCACTTTTCAGTTCCTTCAGCTGAAAACAATTCCATGACAAAGAGGTGTGTTTTAAGATGGCATGTACTGCCACGTCCACCGTGGATTTATGAGAATGTAGGCAAAGAAGAAGGTTTTGAGACCTTGAAATGCTGAAAAATGTCTTTATTCTTTATACCTAGATCAAAAATAACTTTTCCTCACAATGTTGCAGTATCACTACCACTGTGTCTTGAAACTTAAGGATGTGTCTGGGGCTTGTCAAGCAAGATCTCATCATAAGAGCAGGAACCACAGAAGTTTGGAATCGGCAGGGCTTTCTCTAGAATGGTTTGTGTTGTCTAGAAAAGGAGCACCCAGTGTCCTGCTTCAGCTACAGGGCAGAAGATGACCAAGTTGTCTCATGATCCAAAATTTAATTTCAGTTCATCCCTCTGTTGGCAGTGTCTCCCTGCCGCAGCTGTGCCCGGTATCCTGGAGGCCATACCCACTATGGCTCAATGTCTTTGGGGGTGAATGTTTTGCCTTCTTCCAAGGAGGTTGCATAGACTGGGAAAGAAGGTCAGGGAGTTTCTTGCTGCTGGTATAAAGTTTCAACATCTCTGTCAGTTTCCAGCTTTACTCAGGGCCTGTATTTCCCATATGCTCAGGTTCTGGGGGAAAGAACTGGCTTGCTTCTTGTGCTGGATACCCCTGCAGCCATTGGCTTTCCGTCTTCTCTGGACTGTTAGCTAGATTTACATGCTTATGCTTTGCAGTTTCCAAAATTCATCTTCTCTCCCCTGCTATCGCTCTTTTATGTTTTCTATGACTTTGTGTGATTAAAACATCTATTTACCTCCTACTGTCATTTTAGTTGAGTTTTAAGGAAAGAAGTTAAATATGAACAGTCAATGTGTCATTTAAATTGCAACCTCTGCTCAATGACTTCAAATGACATTTCTGCCTTTTCATTACTAAAAATATCTCTCCTCCTGAAATTGCAGGTATCAATAATAGACCAACGGTTCTGATCACATATGGTGGAGTAAATGCTCTTATATCATTTTCCATCCTGAAAGCAGTCCTAAAAACCAAAAGTGAGATGCCCCCAAACCATACACACAGAAAGTAAGACATGATTGGAATGAAATTGAAATCAGCCACAACTCCCAGAGTACTGTGAAGAATATCATAGGAAATAATATAAGAAAAATGCAACACATTTTGAAAGTAAGAATGCTAAGGACATATACATTTTAAAATTTACTGCAGTGTGCAGGATTTTTCCAAAGGGAACTCACTATAAATATAAAAGTCAAACTACAAGCAGCAAAATATATCATAATATCTGTTGAAATAAATTCAGGTATAAATGAGTGAGCGGTGTGAAAAATGTTAGTAAAAATGTAAAGATAGATGAAGCTGATTAGACAGTGAAAGAAGAGTCATGACATAAATAGCAAATGAGGTGGGTATTGATAGATTGTGGGATTTCAAAATATAACAAAAATATATGCAGCCTGTATGCTGTTTTAATTCTTAACAAACCCACATTTTTAATCGGCTAACCATCATCTTAATTTTCTTCATAGTCAAAGGGTATTCTAGATTGTTAGTGGGTAATTTTCAGTGGGAGTGAAATTCCAATATTATGTAGGAAATTTAAAGAAAAATAATATTAAATTTTTAGAAATGTTAATACTTAGAAAACTCATAATTTGGAGGGAAAGGTGAAATTTGGGTCACATGTGTTGTTTCAAATAAAACTTTAAGGTGTTTTAAAATATCCTTTAATTTTTGGAGTGGTAAACATGTTTTAATTTTACAAAAATAATCAGTATTAACTTTTTAATGTATACACACACACACATACAGTGGTGGACAAAAGAAGGTTAATAATACAATAATTAATTAATTAATAATAATACAAGAATAAACTATGCTTTGCATACTCAACTGTAAACCTACTTTAGCCCCTAGCTATATAATTTGTATTATAGCATATAGGTTTAGTTTTGTATACATAAATATAATAGACTCTGTGCTTTTTTTTCATTTAATTGCTCTCTTGATACAGAAAACTTCTTTTTTTTTAAAAAATCCAGAAATGTTTGATATCTCACATTCACCAAAGTTCATTCTTTTGTTCTTAGTTTTTATGGACTTATTTCTTTTTTCCCCTGCAAATAATATGAGTATGAACTGAAATTTAGAATGAAAGCATCATCATCATTGGGCCTATTTGGAGTTTTAACATCAGTAAACCACCTTAATTCAATCTTTGGGTGTTAATCACATTATATCATGTACCTATATATAGTTATGTGGGTTTTGTTTGATTTCCAATATATTTTTTTTATTGATTTCAAAGAGGAAGGGGGGAGAGAAAGAGAGAGAGAGAGAGAGAGAGAGAGAGAGAGAGAGAGAGAGAGAGAAAGGCATATCAATGGTGAGAAAGAATAATTGATTGGCTGCCTCCTGCAGCCCAGGCTTATGCTCTGACCAGGAATGGAACCATAACCTTCTGGTTTCTAGGTCGACACTCCACCACTGAGTCATGCTGGCTGGGCTATAGTTATGTTTTCTTGATTTTGATATGAGCTGTAGGTAAGTACCGAGTGATATCATAGGTTTTATTTAGGAAAACATCATTATCAAGAAACTATTTTTTTCTCTAAAAGTATATCAATTTGTCAAATTCTTATTCCAAATTCTTCTCTTTAAACTTACAAGCATTATATTTGATTTTCGGAGTACATTTAGAAGATCTCTTAAATTGCAAGAAGAAAACAAAGTCTTATAAATTATTACAATATTGAGTTTTTAGATGTCATTTGTATTTTGATCACAATAAAAATATAAATTTGTTTTTTTAATGCTTTCTTAGTTTAAACAATTTTTGAAAACATTTATAGTCATATTATTTTAGCTTGAAACATAAAGATTATTTATTTAATGCTCTAATTATTATATATTCTTATTCCAAAAAATAATTAGATTTGAGGAGGGGCTTGAGGTCCCAAGGAAATTGACATTATGAAGATTAATTCAATTTATTGACTAAGAGTTTCACATTAATTGGCTCAATTGAATGTCTAAAACTTGAATACTATTTCATACTAAGCTATATTTTATTTTCTATGTATTTTATTTTTTCTATGTATTTAAAACCATATAAAACAATTCTTACTCTACTATCTTTGAACCATTCATAGTTATTTAATTGGTAAGTCATTCAAAGATTAATCCTGTATTTTAGTAATAGTAAGTAATATATATATATATATGTATATATATAGTCATATTTCCATAAATTATAGAACTAATACAACTGGACCAGAATATAAATATTATTTTCCTCATTTTTCCATGTATACTATTATGAATGTAAGTAATTTTTCATAGGAATTTTTTTGTGTCATATAATAAATAACTATATTCATGAGTGTACCTTTAATATATGTGTACCGAATAGTGAAGATAAAAATTAACTTTTATATATACATGAATATAAGTAAACTATAGTCACCTATGTTTCATATGTACACAAAACATAATTCATATATGGTTGTAGGTAATGTATACACATTCCGTGTGTACATATAGATGTGTGTTTTTAAGGTCAAGATTAAGCAGAATACTTCAGACCACCCCTCCTCCCAGCCTTATTCCTCTGCAGCACACATTCAATTTTATTGAGTGGTTAGGGTTAGGCTGACACTTTTCAGGCTGAAAGGCAGAAGCATTTATCTTCACTGACAAACAATTCGGGAGTATTTTCCTTGGGTTTCAAGATACTTGCTCTAACACAACTCTCATTCTATTCTATGTGGCATCTTCTTACTGATTTTGCATGTAATGAACCAAAAGACACTACCAGTTGATTCTAATGTATATTGAAACATTCATGGAAAGTTTTTTGAAATTAAAAAAATAAAGTGTGGAATATTTTGCATACATTTAAAGGAAGAAACGTTTTCTTCTGATATAAATGTAATATGCGTTTCTATTGGAAACTATAAAAATATGAGAAAATACAAAGAAGAAATAATATCTATAACCTAATATAATTTTATTGATATCTTATATAGTTATGCCTGAACATGCATTATATATTTGGTGGGTATATTTGGAATCATGTAGTTTATATCTGTGACTTCTTTTGCTTTATTATAAATGACATTTTATATGTCATTAAGATATAATAAACAGCTTGATAGCTCGGTATTTAATGGATGCATGCTATTCCTTCAATACATTCTAACATGTAATCTCCCTCTATTGTTGGATAGTTGAGTTATTTTCTATTACAAGTTACAACATTATAAAAGCCATTTATACATTTTCATGCACATAAGCAATGGTTAGGGCTTTTATTTTGTGTTTTTCATCTAATTATGTATTTAACACACTTCCCATATCTCAACATGTATAGAAGAGTCATTATTTTTTTCTGTTTTAGAAGAGTCCACTTGTCTCCTAGGAATTTACCTCAAATAATTTAAAACATATTCACACCAAAGACTTGTATAAAAATGTCATTGTAACACTCAGCATAATAACAATCTATTGGAAGCAATTTAAATTTTCAACAAAAAATAATGGCTAAAAAATGTGGTGTGTTTATAAAATTCTCAACATTAAAATAATGAACTATAGATTCACACCTAAACATAGAAGAATCCTAAAGCCATCCTAATTAAAGGAAGCAAAACAACTTTCTTATAATTGCTTTCCATATGTCTAAGAACCTAAAAGTTTAAGCATGTAAAGGTAGAGACAAATAACATGAGAATAAGCAAAATGCAACTTCTGGTGGTGACAATTATGTCTGAAATGAAAGATGTCTATCTTTGCATTTTTGCTTAGTTTATGTTCACCTAACTTTCTTGTAATTTCCTTGAAGTTTCAATTCCATATTGAAATACCACCTGAAATATATCTTGTGTGTTATAAATAGGATCTAGTTTCTTTTTCTATAATATTAAATAACTAGTGGCCCAGTGCATGAAATTCATGCACATTAAAAGGGTATTAATTAGAGGAAATAATTTAATATTGCTATTTGCTCTTTATAATAAAAGTATCAGAGACTAAAGAAAATTAGTAAAATGTATATGAAAACCTTCCTCCTCTCAGAGTCTGGGGTGAGTCCCCATTCACTCACATGTGTCTCAAAATCACATGAGACCCAGACCCAGCCGCCCCCCGCCCCCTTGGGATAGATCCAGACCTGGTCAGTCCCACCCTTGTCAAGCCCAGCAGGGCAGGGGGCATCCTCTGGTCCCCGGGACCAGCACCATGACAAGGGGTCATATGGCCTGAGGTCCCCTATCAAGTCCCACCAGGTGGGAGACATAACCTGAGATCTCCTGTCAAGCCCTGCTGGGTAAGGGGCAAGGCCTGAGGTCCCCCGTCAAGCCCCACCATCAGAGGAGCACAGCCTCAGCTCCCCTGGCCCAGCACCTGGAGGGAGGTGCAGCCTCAGGTCCCCTATCAATCCCCACTGGCATGGGGGCACAGCCTGAGGTCCCCTGTCAAGCCCAGCCAGGCAGGAGGGGTACAGCCTCAGGTCCTCTGGCCTGGTGCTGGGGGGAGGGTATGGTCTGAGGTTCCCCAGCCTGGTGCTGGGGCTGGGGCGCAGCCTGAGGTCCCCTGTCAAGCCCTGCCAGGTGGAGAGAACAGTTGAGGTCCCCTAACCCAGCACCAGGATGGGAAGCACACCTTGAGATCCCTTGTCCAGCCCTGCCAGTTTGGGAGTGTGGCCTGTAGTCCCCTGTGAAGCCACACCAGTTGGGAGGCACGGCCTGAGGTCCCCCAGCCTGGAGTTGGGGCAGGGGGAGCAGCCTGAGGTACCCTAGCCCAGCACCAGGGCGGGAAGCACACCTTGAGGTTCCCTTGTCAAGCCCTGCCAGGTGGGGGGCGTGGCCTGTGCTCCCCTGTCAAGCCCTGCCCGGCAGGGGGAGCAGCAGAGGTCCCCTAGTCCAGCACCAGGATAGGAAGTACACTTTGAGGTCTCCCACCAAGCCCCACTGGGTGGAATACATGGCCTCAGGTCCCCTAGCCTGGTGCCGGGGCTGGGGTGGAGGCCTGAGGTCCCCTGTCAAGCTTCTCTGGATTGGGGGACGGTGTAGGCCTCCCATCCTGCGTGCCATGGCCACGCCCCCCACAGCCTCCCATCCACCTCACTCTCTTTGTGAGCAGGTATGCATAGGGAAGGCTGGGCCAGGCTCATTGGGTGGGGGTGATGGGGGGCCAGCATCCTGGGTGAGCTGGGCCTCACAGCCTCTCTGCTTCAGCTCCCAGCACCTCGGACCTAAGGAGTAGAGCTTTTTACAGAGGCCTGGCAGGCACTGGATATGGCGATGCCTTAAAAACAGAAGAAGCCCCCTTTAACTCTGGCTGGAAGTGCATTAGGAACTTATGTTGGGTAAGCAGCTCAACATCAAGACATTGGGTAACCTCCGGAGAGGTGACTTCCGTCCTTCGCCATGGCCACGCCCTCCAATGGCCTCCTGCCCTGGCATCCCCCTGCCACCCCACCCTCCCGCTCCTGATCGGCTGGTAGAGTAGCAAAGGTACAGTAATTTGCATGTTTCTCTTTTATTAGATAAGATATTAAGATAATTAATTATATTGTTTATTGCTTTATCATTTACTTGAAATGCCAAATAAATAGCATTTATCAATGCAAGTATGTATTAGTGTCAGATTGTTTTCTCTTATATCTCTAGTTGGCAGAGCCACCTTTATTCAGGACATTTTTCTGTATTGTATTTTGATTTCAGATTGGATTAGTTTAATATATATATATATATATATATATATATATATATACACTCATTGTACTTGTTATGCTTCTTGCTGTTACAAGGAAGAGACTTCCAGCATCATAATATCTAATTATCTGCTGCCCTGACATTTGGTTTGGTTATATTTGCGCAAATATCTCAAGAAAGCTGCTTCATTGCCTAGTTTACATGCATGGTAACAGATTTTCTTCAGCTCATTCTTATATCCAACTATTCCTTCTTCAAGAAGTGGCCTTTAATCACTCATTTGTTATTATTTTTTGGTTAATTAGTTCGATACTGGTTGGTAATATCAAAAAGATACTCTTGCCTGGCCAGAGTGGCTCAGTCGGTTGAGTGTAGTTCAAAAGGTTGATGGTTTGATTCCAAGTCAGGACACATATCTGGGTTATGGCATTGCCAGGTCAGGACACATATAGAAGACAACCAATCGATGTTTCATTTCTCCTCTCTCTCTCTCTCTCTCTCTCTCTCTCTCTCTCTCTCTCTCCTCCCTCTCTCCCTTCCTTTCTCTAAGTACCTTCAGTTGAGGATTAAAAAAGAAAAAATATATACTATTTTTAGTTTCACAAGGTTTTTGTCTGTCAAATTAGGCTAATAACCATGAAATAAATGCATAAAACAACATTTAATTCCAATTAAAGTTGAATGAAAAGTCTCTTCGAAATTAAATTCTTCTTTCCCAACGATAGTTATCTTACAATGACTCTGTTGTCCTGCAATATGGTCCCGACTGTGTCCTTCATGTAGCATACATTTCCTTGTAATATATGTGGACAATACATTTTTCTGCTTATCAGAGATATTCAGAGTATTCCTGTTTCAAATTCCTTTCACCATTTCAATGAAGATTAGGTAGGATGAAATTGGCATCTTATTTAAAATGTATTATACGTATTCTTCAGAAATCAGGGTACATTTTAATGAACATCTTGCTGTGCCCCAGGAATTAGTATACTTTATGACTTTTTTGAGTAGCTTCTTCTATATTTTAAAAGACTAAAAGTGTTTTCATAATATTCAATTTTCTCATATAAAAAAATGGGCCAATTCATAGATAACCTGGATAATGTCAGTCATTGGACATGGCTACTGAGGGAATATATTAATAATAATTTTTAATTAAGAAAATGTCTGCATCAAGGGATTCTAGATAATATACAGATAATGTATGGTTATCATCATAACTAGCTGGTTTGCATTAATAATAGGAAGAGAGCAAAGGGGAGGCCAGCCATTATAAGCATGGTGATCTGGCAGCTTCACCAGAAAGCTACCACTCCATGTTCCTCAGGGAACCACTAGTCCACTCCCTGCAGATCACTGGGGAAGGGACCAAACAAAGGGAGGAATAGGCACATGGGCAGTCAATTTGGGGTGACAAAGGGTAGAGGTTCTTGCCTGTTAGTCTAGTCTGGCGAACAAAACAATGGGTTAGCTGGGGAGTAAACCCAGTTGGAAATGTGCAAAATGTTGGAAAGTGAAAATCCCCAGGCAGAGTTCCCTCTCTCTTGCTTGCCCTTTTCACTCTACCCCTCAACCTGCTCCATGACCTGCACTGGCCCATGCACTCTGCAGTTCCCTCTCCTTGGGCCGGCTTAGGCCACATGGCTCCTGGTCATGAGGACCTCACCTGCAGCTGGAAGACCTGCTAATCTAGCCTGATGCTGGACTGGGCTGTGCAAATATGCAGCAGAAACTCTGGAGAGTGGCTTTAATCCCAGTTCTGCTGAAGACAAAATGGGCTTTTATCCTTGGTGAGATAGGGGGAGATGGGAAGGAAGTAAAGAAGGAAAGAATCAAGATTAGAGCAGAAATAAATGACATAGAGGACTAAAAATAATACCAAAAGAAAAAAAAATCAGTGAACCTAAGAGCTGGTCCTTTGAAAAGATAAACAAAACTGATAAATGGTTAACCAGATTCATCAAGAAGTAGAGAGGTTGAGCAGTTGTCCAAGTCATTGGGGTTGACCAATCTGTCCAGTTGTTGGGCATTATCCAGTTGTCCCAAGTTTCTTTTAAGCCGACATTTGAAAAAAAGGAGGAGTGGACTGTCCCGAGAGTCTCCATTTTCTAGGCTTGACTGTATAGCAAGAGTGTGGCCCGGGTGTTATCTCCTCTCCAGGTGCCTCCAGAGGCCACCCCCAGGGGGCTGTGCCCTGCCTGCTTGGCTTGGCCTCTTTCTGCTCTTAGCCAGAGGGGCAGGGGCATGCTGAGGCCCAGGCTCCCTAGGACCAGCGGCCTGGGTCCCCCTCAGTAGCTACTGCAAGGCAAGGGCAGCTGGGGCGGCTTGGGGGCCTGCAGGAGCATCTTGGCACAGTTATGCCCTCAGGCCGTGCGTGTTGGGAAGGCCTCTTGGGTGCCTCCCAGTGGAGGATGGCCTGTTCCTCTCCCAAACCTGGAGGCCAGGAGAGCTGCAAGGCCAGGAAGAGGCGCCTGAGTCCACAGCTAGTGCCCCGCTCAGGTTAGAAGGATATTTTACCTAGTCTCAAGGAAATCTCTTCCTGATACTTAACATTTCCTTTTCTGGAAAAAAAAATTCTTAATACAAGGATCACATGAATCCTTAAAACAATTTACTTGGAAATGAAAGTGATACTTGTAATGGTTAGTAGGGGTTATAATTATTTTTTACAAAGTATATCTCTCTTTGTTTTCCCTGCCTTTGGAGAATTGGAAAAATGAAGATGTTTAATGAATGTGTGGTTTAAATACCCTTTGGACATCTAAGTTGCTACCTAAAGAGGATGTATAATGCAGTTATATTCCTTTGTTTATGGAGCTAGAGGAGAGAAAGAAAGAAACCCGAGGCTAGTAGAAATAGATTGCATCTCACTTACGGAGCATAGATTAAAATAATGAATTTGATTGTGATGTCCCTTCAGAATTCAAACTAAATATCATTTACTTCTTCTATTTAAGTAATAGCCTCAGGACTTTAACAGTCATCAGAAGATAACCTAATATATCATTGATATAGTTTCTTCCTATTACCGTATCATTGACAAATATCATGTTAGCAATATCACCTTTTATATTGTTGAAATAATAAAATAGAAAAAGGCTTCCCAAGTGCATTTCCCCCCAGTAAAATAGTCCTGGTATATTCTTTATTACCTTGCTTCATTTTATTGAAATAAAAACAATTTCAAATATTTTCCTGTGCATTGCTTTAAACATTATAATTTATTTTTCCTTGCTATTATTTCTGTGATTGAAAGATGGGAAGAGGTAATAGAGGGCAATACATGTATCTGGTCCATCATCTTGAACCAGAAATATCACAAATAATTTGAGCGTATTTTAACTTGGTAAGTCACAAAATTCTGTGAAGTAACAATGTATGGGTGAAACATTTTAAATGAAATTAATGGTATAAATTAATGTGGTGACAACTTGCAGTGCATGCCTGTGTATTAGAAAAGTAGCTCGTAAGGTAAGATCCCTCACCAGCTCCTAATATTTAGTGCACACATCTCACATGTCAAGCCCTGCTTTGATTACATTTGTTAATTTCACTCGTCTACTCAAGAATCTTGTGAGTTTTGTGTCACTAATAACTCCATGCTACAGATTTGGGAAATGAACCTAGTACCATTAACTTTTGTCCAATGTGACACAGCTCCTAAATGACAGAGCCAAGAGTCAGTCCTGTATAGTCCAGCCCCCGAGGCTGCTAACTTAATTACATTAATACTGTGAGAAGAACATTTACAGAAAAATAAAATATGTGGAAATTAAAAATAACCTACTGGTTGTTTCATGGTCACTAGTATAGAAACCTTTATTTTTAATAGACTTAGGAATAACTTTTTGAGAAGAGTAGTTCAAAATATGATGTGCCTGTGTTACTTTACATGGCAAGAACCTTAGCCATAAATCTACTCCCAGTGCTATCTCACACACTAGTTTTGCAACCAGAAACAATTTATTTACCTTCTCTGCTTTTCAGTTTTCTTCTGTTACATGTTTATTTCATTCTTCATAAAATATGCATTAAGTGTCCTTTCCAGGCTCTATTCTAGGAATGTGGGAGGTAGCAATGAACAGAAGACAAAGTTATATTTTTCAGGGAATTTATATTCCAGTGGGAAAAGTAGGCCATGAGTAAATACAAACTCAATATGGACTTCTATTTCCAGCAATGAAACTAACTTGTTTTTGAACAATTCTTCTCTTTAGAACTAGGAACCTGGGAAAAATATAGATATTATTTGTTAGATGTCATGGGAGAGCTATCCAAGTAGCAAGATGTGCAGAAATCACAATCATGGAGCGATGAGAAACCTAAATCGTTGAAAGTAGCAGCAGAAGCTGTTGGACCCCTTGCCGACTTCAATTCCAAAGCAGCCGAGAGGCTGAGTAGCAGAGCAGGGACAGGCCCGGGCTCTCAGCAATGAAAAGTTGGAAACCATTAGAGCCTGCATACTGGCAAGCTCCCCTAGAAGGCCCTGGCTTTCAGTTGAGAACTTCAAGGGCTACAGCCAAGTAGTAAGACTCAACCAGTAATATCCCAAGGTCTATACCTACTGAAGATCAGTTTGCATGAGGTAAGAGCTGGAAGATCATCTGTCCCTAGCCCAATTGAATGCCAGAGTGAAGAACATATCGATGATTCTAAGCAATAAAGTTTTGGTAAAATAGAGAGTAGGAGAGGAGAATGCTAGTCCTGCGGAGGGCGTGTTGAATTAAATTATTATGGGTCCATAGTGAATTGGGAAGGGATGAAAGCAAGAAAGGGTTCAGACTGGGATAATAGGAATGGCTTTGAAATAGGAAATCATGGTAACTGGGTACAGAACATTGTGGTCAGAAATCTAGTGTTCCCAATGGAACAGTTGAAGGACTAAATGGTGGCAAAATAGCTGCTGAAGTGAAGAAGGTAATTGAACAAAAGGAAACCATAACTAGGTAGTCAGAGAGGTGATCCAATTTGAATGATGCAGTTGTGTGAAATGTTGGCAGGAATTAAATTAAGAGGAAGTCAATGCTTCTCTAACTCAGAAATATTTGAAAAGTTAAGTAATTTGCATTTTTCTGAGGCTATTTCAACTTTAACAGGAGAAACATTCAGAAGGAAATTCTTGGATTAAGGATCATTTTTTTGGTCCTCTTATCATTATTTTTATTCCTCAACCTTATTTAAGAAAAAATAGACATAATTTGAGAAAATCTAGTAAAAGTATTTAGAGAAGAAAACCTTAATTTTCATAACTAATATTTTGTTATAAATATAAATAAATTGCTATTTTTCACAGTCATTTTTGTCAATGGAATAATGTCCTAAAGTCACTGTGTAACATCTGGTATGCCTTCTGTAGGCTAAAAATCAATTATAATTTTTAATTATTTTTGTGTAACATCTGCATAACAATTTGATTCAAAGCCAAATTAAATGTTCTTTCTGGTGATGGTGTAGAAGATGCCTTCATGGTTTAAGAAAATGCTTTTTTCTAGAGTGTATAGTTTTAAATCATTTAGCTTGTCTTTCTTCATTTGGTTATCAGATTTAATTCATGTAGTTAATAGTATACATGCTTTATCTTAATATATTGTAAGGGCCAATATCATAATTTATTGCTTAATTTTCTAAATATTTTAACTGTAGCACTTGACTTTCTTATCAAACTATTTTTCAGACTTGGCAAACAGTTTAAAATAATTCCCATATAATTAATTGCTGATGATTTGATTTTCATCTTTCTGGCTTGTCTTGAGTCACTGTGAGTGCTTTTTAAATCTTCTGATTAGGAGAGTCAGATGCAAATAGAAATACAATGGAGTGACCAAAATCTCCGGAGACAAAGTTGGATGCTCTTTTCTAATCAACATAGATTCTAATCAACTCAGATGTCAGTTTTTAATCCTTGATTAATTATAATAATCTTTGACAATCATTTTTACAGCTCTGTGGTAATTTCTTACATTCCTGTTCTTCAATAGGATGCTATTATTTTAAAAGAAAATGCAAATAAAACTTTCACCCAAACTGACAATACTCTGCAAATGACTGGTGCATGCTAGTGACCTTTATTCTAAATATTCTTGATTTGGTAAATTGTAGCCACTTCTCAATGCTGAATGCTCAGCCATTGCTCTGTACTGCTCTAAAATTATTTTGAAATTTTGAACTATCTGTTCTTTGTCGTTATAATTGTTTTGGAGATCTCTTTTTTCAGGTATATTTTGTAGCTCATGTATCTGTGATTTCTTCTTTTTCTCCTTTTTTCTTTTCTTTTTAAAAAATATATTTTATTGATTTTTTACAGAGAGGAAGGGAAAGGGATAGAAAGTCAGAAACATCAATGAGAGAGAAACATTGATCAGCTGCCTCTTGCACACCCTTCAGTGGGGATCTGCCCTTAACTAAAGTACATGCCCTTGACCGGAATCAAATCCAGGACCCTTCAGTCCACAGGGCGACGCTCTATCCAAGCCAAACCGGTTTGGGCTCTCCTTTTTTCTTTTAGAAATTTTAGTTCTAATTTTGTCATAAATTTGTATGCACTTTTGTTTAGGTGGTACAAAAAACTGTGATTTCCAAAGCATTTTAGAGACTTTGAATAAATAGGGCATTTTGATAATAAGATGAATATATTTAAGGAATATATGAAAACTTTAAAGTTTAGGCTAATTTTCAACAGTGTGTAGCAAACTTTACTGTTCATGCTTGTCACTTGGGCATTGTGTTAAAAAGTCAGGTTTAGATTTAGTAGGAATGAACTGGGCTCTAATAAATTCTCAGATGATGCCTGTGTTGCTGGTTCTTGGACTATAATTTGAGAAATAAGGATATAAATAACTTCTTGTTTTGATATGTTTGATTACTTTTTCACCAGGTAAACTTTGAATATTAAGTGAGTATATTAATTTTCTGTAAATAATATACTATTATTCTATCCATTCACCATAAAACTGTTTAGAAAAAACAGCCTAATCTTGTTTATCCAGTTTTCCATCAACACTTCTGGGTCCACTTACAATCAAATTTATGCCCAGATTACTTTCATGACTATTCTCTCCATGTTCTGTATCAATCTACTCATCTTCAAACCCGAGATTATGTATCCTCATTGCTTATAGAAAATTACGGGGTAGAGAAAAAAGCCACGTTTTCAAGGAGACCAGGAGCTTTCTACATCAGAGTAATTGTGACTAGAGAATCAGACATTGGTACTTAGAGTTGAACATGGTGTTTTGGAAGGGAAGAAATCCACGTGCCAAGATGGATATCATGGGCTGAACACCTGCAGCTACACATGAATATGTTCTTGTGCCACCAGACAGTGTCAAGCCATTCTAGAAGCATTCATGCTAATACCTCAGTCTTACTTGTAAGGATTACTCTATGCACATTTCATATATATGTAGCACATATACATTTCATGTCATTATAAACGGTATCAGCTCAAGTTTATTTTTCCCTTGGTCAATTGTGAAGCATTGGACAAGTTATGATGTGCAGCACAGGTGAGCATCTAATCATTATTCCTTTATATGCACATATAAACATGCACACATATAAATAATGACCCACCAGTTTCTACAGTTCGCCTTCCCATTTGAACACTGAGGTCAATGTATGGTTAATCTCCATGGCTGTTATCCATTTTCCCCATTAGTCCTTCTCCTTATTAAATCATAACATTCTTTTGCATTGAAAAAGGGCCTAAACTTTGTGGCCCTTTTCTTACTTCTCCTATAACCGAATACCTCATGAACTATCATCCATCAACACTGTGCTACTAGTTTCTCTAAAATCCTTGAGTTATACCTGCTTATCTATGAAATGAGTGAAGAGAAGAGACTGGCTAGAAGCCAAGTAATACCCATACTCCTGATTGGATGCATTAATTTAAATATCACAACATTACCCGTGAGTTTGTATTCTCAAATAGCACACAGTAATTTTTATGGTTTACAGGATTTTCTGGGGAGTATAATTATATGGATACCTTGAAAATAAGCTTAAAGACATAAAATTGTAGTCTAATATTTTTATAAATTAATGGGTATTTATTAAATTGTTTTATATTTCTTGCCTTTTTTTACCCATTAAAGATGCATAGTGTCCTTATTTCAATTGCTGATTAAATTTTCACAAGTCTGACATTGAACATGATCAATTATAGCTTCAAAAGGAAGCTTCTTTATATAATGATTTTATGTCTGATTTTTTTCCAGTAACTTTCACGGTAAGCACAGGCTATTTAATAAAATGTTGACACATTATTGGTCTGTGAATTCTCATGCCAATTTCCAATTGCTGGGTTTCAAAATAATTGCATATTATATTTTTATTCATTCACTTGTTCATCAAATAAATTGTTCTGAAATTCTTATCAATGTTATGGTTTATTTTCACTAGTCAGTACACTATAAATGGATATAGCTCAGTTACTCTGGGTGCTCCTCCTGACTTTATGAGGTTAAAATTCATCTATACCACACTCATTTTTCACAGATAGTAGCTGCCTGGCCTTGTTAATCATTTATTAATCTTGGTGTGTTTTACCTCCCAAATCCTCCTTGAATTGTAAAATGAAATTTCCGATGATGAGCATATACCAGAGACCCATAAAACAACACAGTTGCTTCCTGTGTTTTTCATACTACATTTTAATTTCCTTTTACATTTTATTAAGAAATTCATTTTTCCAAAGTTAAAAAATTCAAGATACAATTTTCTCTTTCTTGTCCTTAGCTAACTATAATCATAAACACAAAATTTAATATATGCTACAAAGAGTATATATTTCAGTAAGAGGTCAGTATTATATGTTTCTTATGGAAAAGAAAAGGGATTTTTTAAATTAAAAATGAAATCTTCCCTGGCAACATAAGCCCAGATGGCTAGAAGTATGTAATTGATCTAAATACTCAGCCTGACTCGAGCATCATTATATATGCTCAAAATCTTAACCGAGCATATTTTAATCATCTTCATTTCATTCAAGGGTCTTTGGCTCTAAGAAACAGAAATCCACTCAAAGTAGATTAAATATTGAAGGAAACACCAGTGTTGTGGAAATGAAGTACAGCAGGGCATCGTGGAGACAGGTGCTGAGATATTGAGGAGAGAGAAGATGACTCTAATTCTTGCTCTCTCCCTGGGGCCTCCGGCTCTCTGCTTCATTCTTCCTTCTGTATATTTGCTCCTGTCTCCTCAAAGAAGAAGGGGATTCTTCTGCTTTCATTATATTTTTTTTCTCTGCAGTAACTAAAACTTACATAATCTTGATTATTGTAAAACAACTCTGTATGGTCAAATCCACACCTCTACTCCAATAAACTATGATAGGAAAAGAGGCAAGACATATGATTCAAACAGCCAAAGAACAATTCATACAAAAGAGACTGCTTGCAAACAAGTTTTCCAAACATGACCACTCCTGTAATCTATTTGATCTACATATGTCATAGCAGTATAATAGGTATCTATATATATAAAAGCCTAAGTGACCATTATGACCAGTCACTTAGGGTAACTGGTCACTATGATGTACACTGACCACCAGGGGCAGACGCTCAATACAGGAGCTGTCCCCTGGTGGTCAGTGCTCTCCCTCAGCAGGAGTGCTGCACAACCAGAAGCTGGCTGGCAAGCGCAGCTGTGGTGGCAGCAGCCTCTCCTGCCTCAGCAGCAGTGCTATCAAGCAGCAGCAGCGGCGGCGGCAGGCACAGCAGGGTGAGGATGAGCAGGGACAGTGCAGGGCCTGGCCCAGGCTTGGGCTCTTCCCTGGCTACCTGTGGCTTTGGCACTGCTACCTCCCCCAAGCAGTACCTGATTGTGAGAGGGTGCAGGCCAGGCTGAGGGACCCCACACGTGCATGAATTTGTGCACTGGGGCTCTAGTTTATAAATAATGTTCTCTTTAATGAAAAGAGCATAGGATCTTAAAGGTCTAATATAATTCAATGTTGATGATTTAAATCTTAGAAATGATAGTATTATTACTAAAGGAAATTATTTCAAGAGTGACAACTACTTTATAAATGAATATCAAATGGCAAAAGTTAAGGTGCTGTTTTAGTTTGGGCTTCTATTACAAAATACCATGGACTGGGCAGCTTATAAATACAAGACATTATTATTTCAGTTTTAGAGGCTGTAAGTCTGAGATCAGGGTGCTAGTATGGGTGGTCAAGTTCTGTAAAGTTGACAGTTATAGACAGTCAACTTCTCATTCTATCTTCATATAACAGAGAACAGAAAGAGGGAAAAAGCTGTCTAGCGACATTTATAAGGACAATAATCCTATTCAGGAGGGCTCCACCCTCACGACTTCATTAATCTTATTTCCCAAAGGTTCTACCCCCTGATATCATCACATTAAGTATCAGGGTTTCAACATATTAATTTGGGGGGACACAAACATTAAGTCCATAACTGGTACTGAGCTATCTATATTTAGCCCCTGAAATTATATCAGCTAATAGATATGTATAGTGTGAGTTTATTTTTTCTTATATTTACACTAGAAGCCTGGTGCATGAAATTCATGCATGGGTGGGGGGGTCCCTCAGCCTGGTCTGCACCCTCTCTCAATATGGGGCCACTGCATCCTAACTACTCACCTGCCTGCCTGATCACCCCTAACCAGTTGCCTGCCTGCCTGATTGCCCCTAACTGCCCAACTGTCTGCCTGCCTTATCACCCCTAACCACCATTGCCTCACCCCTGCTGCCACAGCTTCTTCGGGAAGTACATCCAGAATGACATCAGGAAGGTCATTTGGCTGTCTGGTCAAATTAGCATATTATGCTTTTATTATTATAGATTATTATAGATATCCCTCATAAAGTTTAAAAAATAAATATTTAAAAGTTTTAAAATTATCCAAACATCTTATAAAATATGTATAGTAAATTCTTATTTTATGATGTTACAAATAAAATCTAGGGTTTCATATATTATTTTAGGGAAAAATGTCACTTTAATGAAATAAGAGTTTTTCTTATTTCAAGAAAACAGATTTTACTAGTTTTAATTTATGAAATGGAGACAACAAAAAACGTTTTACCTGTTGATATTTTAGAGAGATCTTATTTTGGGGGGAAACATTAGGTATATATAGTCAGCTTTTTCAGCCCTTGAAAACTTGTTATTTTTTCATAGATGACCAGAGTTCCATCTCATATCTTTAATATGTACTATTAACATAGCTCAGGAAAAATTAACAATAGTTGTCTAAGTAACTTGTGTGTTTTATTATGAAAATCAAATTTTAATTATTTCTCAGTGTAAATACAATTTTAAGAATCCACATTATTTTAAGATTAAAGTGATAAAAAATGAACCACTGTTCTTTTGTGCAAATTTTAGAGTACTATCTTCAAGTGTTCTTTCTGTACATCTTATTTGCCATTGTACTTCTTTCTTCTACAATACCTTCTCTAGATCATTTTCATCTGAGCAAATTTTGGCTTTAGTTTATGGCAGTGATTCATTTTTTTATTACTATTGTTCCATAAGAAGACATTATTTGGTTCTTTCAGGAACTCTTACAAATCCGAGAGGGCCAGTGCAGAGCACAGGGTTCTATTCCAGGCAGCGATGACAGTTCTCTGCGGCTTCCCCCAAGTTAAACCAGGGGCCCACAGCTTGTGCTTGCATCCCTCAGTTCTCCACCATTTGGTAGCAAGTTATTTTCTCTTTTGTCAAATAACAATAGTGATTTCTGATCTATAGTTTGATTTCAGCTTTATTAATAAAAAAAAAGAAAACCTATCTAAATAGTGGTAGTTTTCATTAATTTGCATACGGTCAATTTGTACTCTTCTCAATACTTTATGCTGAAAAAGCAAAATAGAAATTATTATTAAAATATTCTCTTCATATAGATTTATCAATAAAGAAGGAGTAATTTTATTGTGTTTTCCTTTAGAAGTGATCTTTCTTTACTCGTCTTTTTTATGATCAATTTCCGTGTGCAGTTAATTTATTTGACTATATTAAATTGAATGCACTTGAATTGATCAAATATATAATTTTATGTGTAAATTTTTAATGACATGTTTATATTGTTATTCATAGTAGTGAGATTAGAGGTAAAGTAAGTTATTTTCATTCTCCTGGCTCTTTTTATCAACAACTTCTTTTTCTGTGACCTAATATTAATTGACATTGTGATCATGTATGCTATCACGATAAAAATCACAGTTGTTCTGCTGATGATTGTACATAAATATAAGATTGATGTGGTATATCCTGGTATCATTATATATCTCATTACATAATTCTCTTGGAGGTGTATGTAAGATTTAATTACAATTTATGTTGCCAGATTATTTATCAAAAGAATGAAGTGGTTTATAGACAAACCAACGAAGTATAGAGTGCATTTTTCAAACCCCTTGCCAGCATTCATGTTATTGTTCTTTCTAACTTCTCCACTTATAACACTTAGAATGAAAAAGTGTTCATTGCTGTTTTAACTTGCATTTCCTCTGCTAACAGTGAGATAGACCATCTTTTGACAAGTGTATTCATGATGTATATTTCTTCTTCTGTGAAAGTTCTGTTTGTATTGCTGCTTTTTTTTATTAGTTTGCTGTTATCATATAAATTTATACGTACTCCTTGCCACTCATTTATTTATATGCAGAGGTTTTGCAGCTTTATCACCCTATTTAAAACTATTTTACTCTTGAAATACTTTTGAAGAAAGAATAGCTACCTTGTAGACCATGGTACCTTTAATACAATTCAGAACCTTCTCTAAGTATTTCCACTTTATAGTCAGATGACTTTCCACCCTGTATTGTATCCTGCCTATAATATTTTTAAAAATATATTTTATTGATTTTTTACAGAGAGGAAGGGAGAGGGATAGAAAGTCAGAAACATCGATGAGAGAGAAACATCGATCAGCTGCCTCTTGCACACCCCCTACTGGGGATGTGCCCGCAGCCAACGCACATGCCCTTGACCAGAATCGAACCCGGGACCTTTCAGTCCGCAGTCCGACTCTCTATCCACTGAGCCAAACCGGTTCCGGCCTGCCTAAAGTATTTTTAATGTCACAACAGATTATATAGCTTGCTTTTATGAGGAACACTTTGTTTTTAACAGCCAGGTGTTGTAGGGAGAAAAAGGTTATTTTTAACAAGTGGCCCCAAATTCTTCTTAAATTTTATTTTATTGTTGACAGTATTACAGGTGTCCCAGAATTTTCCCACCCTTTACCTCCCTCCTTCCAGCCTCTGCCCCACCCCCAGCCTTCACCACACTATTGTCTGTGTCCATGGGTTATGCATATATGGCCCGGGTTCTTTGTATACAAGAGCATTCTCTAATTGGAAGATGCCGAGTGCACAACTGTCCTCATGAAACCTGAGGCCCTAAGGTCAGGAAGGGATGGGAAAACAGCTGAAACTGTGCTGTGTCAGAAGTTACAGGGGTCCAGCATCAGGATAAACTAAGAGAGACATAGAAGACAGGGCTCTATAAAAGCAGGAGGTTTGGATATTCAGTTTTAAGTTGTTTTCTGTGCTAGAGAAATGAATTTTAGAAAGGACACTGTGCGTATGCGTTGGCATCCTGCTCAGTGTAGTGGACCACATTCAGCTGTAGGACTTCACTGCTTATTTCTGATGATCAGTGAGAGTGTTATTATTTGTTTTGTGGAAGACTAGGAATGCAGCTTACTTACTCTTTTGGTTCAATCTGTTTACATTTTGGCATGGGAGAATATTGTTCTTCAATAAGTACAATGTTCCTTTTTATTTAAAAGTTCTTTGTTTAGGCACCGATGACTAATTACATAAATAGATGGAAAGTCACTTTCTGGAAGCAATACTATCAATGTTATAACACATATTTTTAAAAAAGGTGATATGGAACTATAACTCGAATGAAAAACTGGAAGAGGCACATTAACATTTATTGAATGTTATTTCATTTTTTATTTAATGGCAAATTGATAGCTCCTGTCATTTTAGCAAATTAGGCAATTGTTTCAATATCTTATTTCTGCTGTTTCACATATGAGTACTGTAAATGCAACATAAAGTAGAATGTGTTTTACAGAAAAAACTAATATGCTATGTTGACAAGTAAATTAAATGGACTGCTCTATTTCAGATTTTTTTCTTCTTTTTTTGCCAATAATACATTTTCCTGGGACGGGTTGGGCGGGGGGAGCAAAACACGCCCCCCCAGATGAATTAAACACATATCGACTTATCAGTGTGCAAAAAGTCTATATCTACTTTTGAAAATAATTAGTTATACTGAATCCAAAACACAAGTATATGGTACACTATTCAATATTTTCTCAGATGTTTGATTCTGGTTGGCAAATTGTCTTTAAATATTCATTACAGTTGCTCTTGGAAGTACCAGCTGTGCTATAGTATTTTTCCAAATTCCTATTAATTACTTAGGGTCTTCCTTAGCAGTAATAGAAAATAGAAAACCATGTTGCATTTTCTCCCTCAAATGCTTATATAATGTTTTATACATTTCTTAATCTTTACAGAAGATTGAAAATAAAGGGAGTATGTGTGAAGACAAATAATAAGAGTAGATATGGGTTTTTTTTAGATAATTGAGGTTGAAAAACACACCATTTTGTTGCAGGTTTCAGTAACTAAATATTAAAACACCTTATACATTGCCTTTTGTAAAGAAAAAAAATGAGTTTCTATAATTTTTTTATCCCCAAATTTGGTTCTCATTATGATTTCTTTAAATGATTCATGTAGACAATGAAAGAAGAAATAATGTTGGGGAAAAAAAACTGTATTTCTCTGATTTTTTTTTCTTTAATTCTCACCTGAAGATATTTTACCATTGATATTTAGAGAGAATGGAAGGGAGGGAGAGAGACACACAAAATGAAACATCAGTGAGAGAGAGAGACATATCAATTGGTAACCTTTGCACATGCTTCCACCAGGGCCAGGGATTGACCCTGCAACTGAGGTACATGCCCTTGACCAAAATTGGACCTGGAACCCCTCACTCTGCAGACTGATGCTCTTTCCACTGAGCCAGACTGGCCAGGGCTCTCTGATATTTTTAAAACAACTTGAGATGTTTTGTAGAAACTGTTAGTGAAGATATTCAAAATTGTAGGTTTCAAAGTACAGCAATAGATCACAAACAAGATGACTGCAGACTCTTCCACCCACCATTTGGCTAAAGTAAAAAACACCTGCCATTCAAACATTTTATAAAAAAAAACCCACATGGGCTAATCTTACTGTGGAATAGTAAATTTTAATAAGATATAAGTCAGTGTGACAGCCAAATTCTGATGCTCTCAGTCACCCAGCCAGGTGCCTAGTCTTTGATCATATAGTATTGGCTCAATCTATCTGAATTGTTTTTATCCTGCTAGTTACTTACTCATTATTCGAGTTTTTGTGTGATCAGCATGTAATGCCATCTTCTGGGAAATGTAGTTGTGTTACTGACTTTGGAGCCTTCCAACTGCAGTGGGAATTACTGTGACTTGAACAGAAAATGAGCAAACAATGGCAAGGTTTCAGAAGGAAATTGAGGTGGGGATCACAGTTGCCCAGGTTATTTAATATTATTCTGGAAAAAAAATTAACAGATTTTGTAATATTTCCTATCCAAGAGAAAGTATCATAAACTAGATAGAAAAGAAAGAAAGTGAAAAAACAAAGTAAAAAAAGAAAGAAAATGAAAAGAAAAGGGAAAAAATACCAGATGTGTGTTAGGCAGGCCTTTGAAGGGAGGATTTGGAAAAGGATATTATAAATGTAGGTGATCTCTTCTTGGAAGAAGGAACTTAGCCATTTCAGTAACTCATTCATCAGCATTGTTCACTGATGTCTTTAAGGATTTATTGGCAGCTAAGAAATATATTTTAATAGTAATGAGTCCAAATAGTATGTGTTTTGGTATGTTGGAGGAAATATGGCTAAAAAGATCTTTTTCTTCTTAAAATTAATAGTAGCCTTTAAAGGACTCTTAAAATAAAATATCCTGAATTTTATTCATGAATGATGATTGTCCAGAAGAATCAAGACTTGTTCGAAGACAACTAAATATAATTATATATTTATTGCTAAACATAATCATTTTATCCATGCAACTTCTAGCAAGTTGTTTCCCCTTTAATTTCACTCTTTCTAAAATACAGCAATGTTTTCTCTTTTTGGAGGTAAAATACAGGCGTGTCAAGTAAAGAAATTAATTTGTAAACATTTATATTTGCATAAGTTTAATCTTAACATACAATTATTAGAAGTGACAAAACTGCCAGAACTGGATTGAGTTATAACTCTTGTTCATCACAAGAAAGTAGTAATAAACAAGATTAAAAAGGACTGTGTTTGAAACACTTATTACTTGCCCCCTTCCATTTTTGTTCAAAGAAAAGCATTTAAAGCAAAATCTACACATATTATATGGTTTACAATACATTCATATTCCTATGTTTTAGGGTTTACATAGAAAGAAATAGCACATACAACTCAAATGGTCATTAATTATAGCAGTCTGTTATTTGAAATATTGCAAAAACAATTTTTAGTAGACTATTGGCTAATATTTAAAATAAAATCTTACATTTTAAACAGCATAGGATTACAGTCATACACACAGTAAAATCATAATATAGTGCTTTACTCACATGTTTGTGGCAATGCAGTTGTAAACAAATCTATGCTGCCAATTATATAAAACTATAGCACATAAAATTGCAGAAGTAGTGCCTAAACTTCTACTTCTTGAATTATAATTCATTTGATCCCAAATTTAGCTTTTTGATTATTACTTTCTAGATTTTTACATTGGTAGTGCCCTACAGTTCTAACATATTAAATCTTGATAAAAATATACAAAGAGCAAGTATTTTTATTTTATACTTATAAAATATGTAGATTTTAAAAAGGAAATAGATTGGTATCAGTTATGTTTCAAAACCCATTAGTATATAGGCAGTCTTTCAGGTTTGTTCTATATGTACACTTATAACTCTAATACATGGCTGAACAAATTATTTTTTTGCAATGTTTACTTTAAAAACTTGGTACATATAATTTAAACCCTTCCATTGTTTGGGGCATTTCACCTCTAGGATTCATTCTAGCTTGTCTTTCATTACATCACTCTAGGGAAGTGGCAAAAGTCTGGTTTGGAGATAAAAAGGTGCCCTAGTTATGAGGTTTGTCAAATATTTAAACTATTGGTGCTAAATCAATTTATAACATTTGATCATATAAATGGCATAATACCATGTAGAACATTTTAAATGACATATTTAGCAACAGTTTTTTCTGATGAACACTTAGTTAACTAGACTATTCTATAGCTATTCTGTGCACACCACTTTAAGAAACTACAAAAAACCAACAACATTCTGTTACTTTAACTAAGTAATTTAAAATAGTATTTATACTTAATTAGGATTTTTATAGCTATTCTGTTTGTACTGCTACCATTGTATAGAAAGTTCTAAACTATGAACTAAAGAAAAATCTTATTGGAAATGAAATAATTGTTGATATTAGGAGTAATTTTATGCTACCTCACTTAATAAATCCAATAGTTTTATAGAGTTTTAAAACTTTTTAAGATTCTGCATTTATTATAGTCTGGTATGTGCTAAGTTTCATGCCAGCTTTTAAGTGTTCAGACATTAAAATCTTGGCCTCCAGGAATTCCTAGTAAGAGAAGAAACTAATAACTTAATACAACTAAAATTCTGAATATTAAGTGCTATAAATGCAAATAACAAGGAAGAAATTCCTAAGTGAGCCTAAGGGTAGAGTTAATGAGAGAAAGTATTTTGAAGGGATGACCATTGAATTGATTAACTTATTCCAGGACTTGGAGATGAATTTAATGGTAGAAAGAAAGTGGATGATGATGAAAGGAAGCAAAAAAAGGCCTTATTTTTGAAAGACCAAGAAATGTAAAAAAAAAATCATATGGATATAGAGTGAACTACAAGAAACTGGATATGTTGAAGCAACATGTAGTTGTATAAAAAGATTTGTAAGAATCTTCAAACATTGTTAGAATAAAAGGTACATGTGAGAGAAGAGATTAAAATGATAGAAAGAGGCCAAATCACAATTAATGCTGTGTGATACCCATAAAAAGAAGTCTAAGCTTTATTTTATAGATAATTTAGAGTCATTGATGGATTATAAGCAAAGGGATGACACGCATTTTAAAGAAGGACTAGAAATTGTTAATGTTGGAGGCAGAGAGACAAGATATAATAGAAGTTGTACTGAGGAGGAATGATATCCTTCACTAAGGTAACTTCTTTGGAATGAAAGAGCCTAAAGCAAAATAACATGATCTGAGAAGCAAAATCTAGATTGAATATTACAGTAAAAAAGAGTATTAGTGTCTACCTTGGTTCATCAAATGAATGGTAGTATCATTCCTTCAAATTAGAAGCACAAGAGGAAGATGGTATGGTGGGGATGGGGGAGACAGATAATGAGTTTAATGCATGAAAAGGGAGGATTACAAATAGAAAATTGGATATACCGTATTTTCTGGCATATAAGACTACTGGAACTGATGATGATAGGAGGAAAATAACAAACAATAGAGAGAGAGCAAGTGCCAGGCAAGTCCCTGGTGAGTTAGCAATGTCCATCATAACTGCAAGGTATGGTATTTTTACACCTGAAGTATAATATGACCCCTGACTTTTGAGAAGATTTTCCTGGGTTAAAAGTCATCTTATACGCCAGAAAATATGGTACCTATAAAGCTCAAGACAATTGCTTGCACTTTAAATATGTAAACTTGAGAGTAACCTGGTGTTCTTCCCATGGATTTCTATTATTAGATAGATATGGAAGAGTATGATCCTCTGGAATATTAAAGTTATCTACTCATTGTAAAATTATTTTTTAGTTAAGCAATACATTATATATCAAAAGCACATGAATTATTTAAATACTTTCATTTAGTTCATTTCCTCCTTTGTATCTCTATTAATAGAACATTTATATGTTGTCTAATACGTATCAGTCAAGAAGACACATTCTTACTTGCTTATATTAACAGGAAATTGAATGTGCACCATTAAAATGAAGGCTTATAGTAATTTAATATAATGATGAGTTAGACTTTTGGAAAACTTTAAAATTATTTTTTAAGTAAAGAAATCATCACCTAAAATATTTGTGATTTTTTTTCCTTTTGACATGAAAACCCAACAGCACAAAATAATGACATTGTCTAATATTTCTTATTCATTTTGATAAACTATCGTATAATATTTAGGTATCAGAAAGTACAATAAATTCACACAGCAAGTTTCTCACATAGTAGAACATTACTATTTTAGATTTTTTTCCCCAAATTTAAATGATAACCAATCAACTTTCTTGAAATGTAAAGACTTATTGCTGGTAATATTTTTTCAAATATTATTTATTAGGTTTGTAGATAAAAAATAAAAATATAGCAGATTATTTAATTGATCCAGAAATTCTATTTTGTGAACAAAAAAGAAAGAAAAAACAGAATTCTTACTTGATTGTGGTCATGTATAAAGCTTCCTCAGTTCTGCTGGGCTAATGAAGATTATCCAATTTCTTCAAAATAGCAGAAACTTCTGTCACAATGTGGATGAGCAAAGAGAAATGTGTCTGCAATATGACTTTATATACCATCATGAATATATCCTCATATTGGAACTTGGCTGAATCTCTAGGTATTTTATTGGTAAGCGAATGAAAGTGGCTAGAAAATTTTAATGTTAGAGGTTGAGAGATAAGATATAATAGAAGAAATTATACCAAGAAGGAATGATTTCCTTAACTAAGGTAACTTCTATATTTATAAGTTTAAGTTTTTCCCATCAAAATTGACTCCTAATTCTTTCAATATTATACCATGTGGATTGCTGGTAGTCAAAAAAATACTTTTTTAACTTGTAATTGGTGCAGATGGGACTGTAGCTGTACTGTAGTAAAACACGTTTCTTTAGCTGTATCTGTGACAGCTCCACTTCCAATCTTTCCTTCCCCAAACCACTATTAGGTCAAATGGCAGTTCCATGTTTAAGTTTTTGAGGAAATTCCATACTGTTTTCCATAATGGCTGTACTAGTCTGCATGGCCGCCAGAAGTGTACTAGGGTTATCTTTTCTCCATGTCCTCACTAGCACTTGTTTGTTGATTTCTTGATGATAGCCATTCTGACAGGTATGAGGTGATAACTCAATTGTTTTAATTTGCATCTCTCTGATGGTCAGTGACTTTGAGCATTTTTTTTCATGAATATTGGCCTTCTGTATGTCCACTTTGGAGAAGTGTCTATGTAGGTCCTTTGCCCATTTTTAAATTGGATTGTTTGCCTTCCTTTTGTTAAGTTTGTCCTTATATATTTTGGAAATTAACCCCTTATCAGATGTATCATTGGCAAATATGTTCTCCCATGCCGTGGGTTCCCTTTTCAATTTTGATGATAGTTTCCCTTGCTGTGCAGAAACTTTTTAATTTTATGCAATCCCATGTGTTTATTCTTTCCCCTTTTTCTCTTCCGCTAGGGCTAGGCAATGTATCTGTGAAAATTTTGCTACTTAAGATATTTGGCTTTCTACATTTTCTTCTAGGATTTTTATGGTTTCATGACTTACATTTAAGTCTTTTATCCATTTTGAGCTTATTCTCCTGTATGGTGAAAGTCGGTGGTCTGGTTTCTTTCTTTTTTTTGCATGTTCCTGTCCAATTTTCCCAACATCATTTAGTGAAGAGACTCTCTTGACTCTATTGTATGCTCTTGCCTCAGATGTCAAATCCTAATTGAGCATACCATGCCCCTACCAGGCTATTTTGATTACAATGGCTTCATAGTGTAACTTGATAGCTGGTATTGTGATCCTTCTAACTTTGTTCTTCTTTCTGAAGATGGCAAAAACTATTCAGGGTCTTTTTTGGTCTATATAAAATGTCCAGTGTTTGTTGTAGACTGTTAAATATGCTATTGGTATTTTCCCTTGCTATTCTTTTTTCAGATCTGCAGTTATGAAACTTTACAAATAATAATGTTCCTATCCTACTTGATGTTCCTCAGCCAACGTGGTAGTCAAAAAAAGACACATTAACTTGTAAAAGGTCATAGCATTTGTTATTAAATAACATGCTAGAAAACGGCTGCTTTCCTACAAAAGCCATAATACCTCCATTTCAACAGGTTTTACATATAATGGTAGCAAATTTTTGTTTCACAGTCTGATGATCTTTATCTTCCAGGCTATCGGAGGCACTAAAATATGTGACTTATGCTATATTACATTCTGGAGTTAAATTTGGCCTTTAAAAATATAATTTTGAAAATTTTTACTCATTGATACTTCTTGGAACACTTCTACAAACTCTAATTTTTGTATTATTTGCCAATGTCAATTAGTAGTATCTTTTTGCAATGTGTTTCAAGGGAAGAAAGTGCCTCTGACATAGGAAAACCATGAGGCTCAATTTAGGAAGACATTCCAATATATATTATAAATGAATAGTTATTCAATTATTATAGTTTTACATCTATTACATTTTAAATGATCACTACAGCTAAAATTCATGGACCCATATCTCTTATTTATGTTTAAAATTTGATTTATATTAAAAAGTAATGCAAATTAAAAGTTTTTACCATCAAAAATTTAGGGTTTAAACATATGAAAACAACTTAAAAGGTCCTCTAATTCTAGATATATAAAAATAAGACTATGCTTGACTTTAGGGTGAGAAATATAACTATATGAAATCTATAGAATGGTATTCACACACATACACATATACATAATCATAAAAATGGCTCTACCTAATTTACTCATATTTAAAATTAATATCTTTTTATTTGAATTCATCTAGTATTTTATCTATTATGCAGCCTGTTAGTTTAGCTTTCTATTAGAAAAAATTAAAGGATTTATAATTATATATGCTAATATTTATTCTGAAGTATATGCTTGCAAAGTTAGAACTTGATAAAAGCTACATGGTCAATAGGACAAACTATTGGTTAAAAAAATGCAAATATATTTAACAAATTAAATGTCTGTGTCCTTGTCCTACCCTTTGATGTTCAATATCCTGTGAAGCACTTGTCAATTGTAACAATCAGGGTCATAGAATAGATGACTCTTTTGTCACTTTTAACTTTAAAGTTCTATTGAGAACTAGGGTAAGTCCTTTTTCACAACAAGAAACTTCAGGTGCAGATGAGAATTGCACTAAGGAGTGAGATCAGAATTTGAATGGCGCTAATGAAGCTCCTTGCTGTGCAACACAGAGCCAGCGATTTCAGGAGGCTGATGCTAAAGGATCTCTAAAATGGAATAACCACTTTGTCAAGCTGAAAGACTATATCAGATAGCACTCAGAGACCATTTCTGCCTCTTCTGTTTTGAAGACAGCTTTTCTGACAGACAAGTATAATATATGGTAATGTATTTTAATAATTGTGAACACTACATTAGTCTGCACTTAATAGATATCACCCTCACCCATCACCACCACCACCATGCTTGTCTGAGTTATTTTTTTCCTACTTTTATCTGATTAGGGAAAACAGCGGAAATCCATTTTCTCCCTACTTGGACAAAAGCACCCAGTGTATCTATTTCTTCTTCAAAGATTAACCAATCTTTTGTTTCCTGGAAGCTAACTTGGAAGTAAAAAAACAAACAAACAAAAAACACAAAAAAAAACCTGGTGTAGTGCAATTGTAGCTCTGCTTTGTGGTATACATGTTGTTGTTTTCACATGTGACTTATAATATTTCCTCAGATCTAACATCCATGTCTTACTTGACACCTGACCAGATGCTGCATGTTAAGGTTCTGTATTGACCTTGGTATAGTTTATGGAATGATAATGACAACTTTGACCATCTGGAAAATGTGTTTTTCCTTCTCCATTTATTTCCAATACCTCCATTTATGTCTTGTTTGTGCTCATAAGCTTTTAATATGGCAATATACCTTTAAGGATGTTTCAATTTGCAAAATTTTAGATTATTTCAGACTCTCAATATATGTTATTGCAATTAATCATTTTACGTTTATTTCTAACTCCTTCTGTCTTGGAAGTAGGGCATTATAAGATATATATCTGAGACTTAATAGGGTTGAACACATAAGAGACAATCAGTAGATGTTTGTTGAACTGAACCAAACTAAACTTTTCATTCTATATAAAACTTAATCTTAAATATACACTGAGTGGCCAGATTATTATACATTCAGAGATCATAATAATCTGGCTACTCAGTGTATGTGCTGTTTAAAATTTATTGTCCAGTATTTTAAAAGTACTTTTTAATGACTGAATAACCTAAGAATTATAATAATATTGGAATTTACTTTGTTTTATAATATACACTAGAGGCCCAGTGCACGAAATCCAGCATGGGGTGGGGAGGTCCCTTCAGCCCAGCCTGCACTCTCTCTAATCTGGAACTCCAACTGCTTGCCTGCCTGCCTTCCTTATTGTCCCTAACCACTTCTGCCAACCAGCCTGATCACCCCCTAACCACTCTCCTGCCAGCCTGATTGATGCCTAACTGCTCCCCTGCCAGTCTGTTTGCCTTAACTGCCCTCCTCTACAGGCCTGGTCACCCCTAACTGCCTTGCCTTGCAGGCCTGGTTCCCCCCAACTGCCCTTCCTTGTAGGCCTGGTTGCCCTCAACTTCCCTCCTCTGCCAACCTGGTCACCCATAATTGCCTTCCCCTGCAAGCTTGATCACCTCCAACTGCCCTCCCTTGCAAGCCTAGTCCCTCCCAACTGCCCTCCCCTACTGGCTTCATTGCCCACAACTGCCCTCCCTTGTAGACCTGGTCCTTCCTAACTGCCCTTCCCTGCTGCCCATCTTGTGGCAGCCATCTTGTGTCCACATGGGAGCAATCATCTTTGACCACATGGGGTCAGCCATCTTGTGTTGGAATGATGGGCAATTTGCATATTATTCTTTTATTAAATAGGGATAGCTAGGATAGAGGCCTGATGCATGGGTGGTAGCCAGCTGGTTTGCCCTGAAGGGTGTCCTCGATCAGGGAGGGGGTTTTCGTGGGGTGTGGGACAGCCTGGGTGAGGGCTTGTGGTGGTTTGCAGGCTGGCCACACCTCCCCAGCAATCCAAGCAGAGACCCTGGTATCTGGGATTTATTTATCTTCTATAATTGAAGCTTTGTAGCCTTAAGTGGAGGCCAAGGCAGGCCAGAGCAGATGGAAAGCTTGGCTTCCTCCAATGCGGGGGAAATCCGAACCTCCTGCTCTCTCCATGGCTGCAGCAATCTTGGTTGGGTTAATTTGCATACTTGTCCCTGATTGGCTGGTGGATATTGCTTGTGGGTGTAGCAGAAGTATGGTCAATTGGCATATTACTAATTTATTAGATAGGATATCCATATCTGTCTGTCTGTCTATTATCTATCTATCCACATACTTATCTATTTAATAATCTATCATCTTTCTACCTACTTATTTAGCCTATGGTTTTAGAAGGTTTCTTTGATCTTCAACAGTCAATATTTGACATATAAATATAACTCTACTGTTAAATAAGAATAATGGATGTGTTTCCTGGGGAGAGATAAATCATATATAAATTTTAGGTCATAATCTAGAAGGATGATATAATTTAACTTTGGAAGCATGCAAATTATAGGCTGCTAATCCATCAGAACTACAAATAACAAACTCAAAAGAATTCACATTCTCATCTATGAATTTCTCTTACCTCCAACATAATGGTCATACAATTAGTTACAACTCATTTGGATTTTGTGGTGAAAAATTTAACGTAATGTAGTTACTTTCATTATTAATATCATTGTTTTTTTTGTCAAACATAATAACAGTTGGAGTTATCCACTGGAAAAAGTTAGACAAAGACAGATAGGTAACTCTTTATTGTCAATTAGTTTAAGAAAAAAAATGCATCTTTTATTCTAGCATATATCAAACTTGACACATTTTACACTTCTTAGGATTACTTTAAAATGTTTTATGTGGGTGTCAGAAGTTTAGGTAATTTAATTTTAAGATAGTTATAGAGCTAATAGTTTTAGAATTTTCTTGTTATAGCACATAAAAATCTTTGTACCACCCATAAAGGCATATGACATTAGAGTAGAAATATGTATTTCTAGACACTAAATAAATTATATTGCTACTTTAAGAAGCATACTGGACTTTTGATTCCAACTAAGCCAGCAAATATTAGAATTTAAACATTTTGAGGTTTGTTTGACTATATCCCTGAAAATATTAATCAACTAATCTTTGTAGGTAAATGGCAAGAGTAACTATTGTGCAAATTAGATAGCAATTTTTATTAAAGTTGAATTTATTCTATAAGTTATTACAGTTATTATCAATGATATATTAAAATGTACTCTGATCAACATTGTGTACTATATCAGTGTGCTTTTGTGCTTTATTAATTACCTGCTAAAAGTTAATGTTCATCATGTGTCTCCTCAAGAAAGATCATTTTGCTATTCGCTGCCAAATCACAAAAGCTAAATTGCCAGCAGCATCTTTGTATTATTCCTTATTTTAGAAAATTCAAAGATCAAACTGATAATGTGTCAGATAAATAGAATAATACATTTTAATTTAATAATAAGGAGGGCAATTGCATTTTTCTATGGGGAATAAAAACTTGATTGAAAGCCACAGAGGTTGTAAGCTTTTGGGTAATGGCGCAGAGCTTTTATATTCTGATTTGAACCCTGAATAATTGTGCAGCGTCATTATCTCTCTTAAAATGTGATTTATTTTAAGGTAGTGGTTTCTTAGGACACTTAACAATTTGTATTAAAATAGCATTTTAGCTGTGCATTTAAAGGTTGGTTGTAGCCTTTATTTCAGAACATGTTCACTTTTGAGTACACATCCTGAACCCCTCTAAAATCTGAGGCCTCTCTCTCACCTACATTTCAGATGATACTGACATTTAAGAATGTGATTAAGCAAATTTTCAAAAACAAAACAAAACAAAACAAAAAAGAAAACCAGAGTACAAAGTTTTAAATTTGGGTGCTCATTTACTTATTTTTGACACTGGAGATAATTGGTAAATTATGGTTAAAGACTCTAAGATCTACCCAATTATCCTAATGGGTAGTACCATATAGTATTGGAAGCTAAAAAAAAAGATTTGTGAAAGTAAAAGGCATGAAAGGGAATAAGCTCTCAGATTGTATACATCAGTTATGAAGAAAATACAGCATAGTTAATGTTATTAGACCTTGGAAATGAAGTACACTTTCATAAACCAGATTCCATAGTCCCTAAGCAAACTTCTGATTACTTGACAATCCTCCCTCTCTAGTTTCTTCCCTTGTGGTGACAATATCTCATCAGCTAAGCAATGGGTAGCCAATCACTTCCCTGCTAATGAAAGGCCTGGAGGTTACAAAACATTTCTCTGCAACTTGTCAAAATAAAATGGCCAGAATGCAAATATAAGGTACTACATTTCAAGATATTAAACACTGACTTTTAAAAACAGGTACATACAGAAAAACTGGTATGAGAATCTGCTCAGTAAGTGATGAGAAGGTTTTCCAAATTAAAGTTAGCAATTCATTAAAACCTACATGCAGTAGAAGAATTTGGTGTGTAAACTCTGATTTATTGTGAAAGGTATTCCTTTATTTATTCATCCATTTACATATTTCTTTGTTAAATCAGTACAAAATTACTGCCTGCATTTAAAAAAATATATACTTTATTGATTTTTTTATAGAGAGGAAGGGAGAGGGGGAGAGAGTTAGAAACATAGATGAGAGAGAAACATCCATCAGTTAACTTCTGCACACCCTACTGGGGATATGCCCACAATCAAGGTACATGCCCTTGATCAGAATCAAGTCTGGGACCCTTGAGTCCTCAGGCCGATGTCGTATCCACTGAGCCAAACCAGTCAGGGCCTGCTTGCCAGTCATTGAAGATACAGAGTTAGTTATATATTCCAGAGGTCAGCTTCCATGGAGCTTTTAGTCTACCTACGACATATGTAACATATATGAATATATGTTTTTATGACTTTCTCTCCATTCTTAGTTTATGTGGTAGCAAGAGTTCTATAAAAATAAGACTTAAGAGCTTTCTTTCCCAAACAGTTGTTAAAGATATACTGAATCACATGTACTAAAACCAAATAAGCAGTAATTTCTCAATTTTAGAAATTGGCCAGAAGTTATCATTTTAATTAAAAATTTTAATTTGATATTAATATTTGAGAGAATCTTTTTTCCCCCTCTAAGGTTAATTTACTTCAGTGTCACTTTTGGTTAATAATACATAGTAACTAAAGTCCATGAACTTTTTTTTTCTCTCCAAAATCTTGACAAATGCCACAATTGTATTTAGTAAACAGAAGATATTTCTATACATTCTGCAAATTATTTTCATTAAATAGTGTCCAGGTATTAGAATTAATAACAATATTTTATGTTTTTGTTGAGTGGTGTTTAATGCCTTTTGAGGTAATCAAATTAATCTTTCATAATAATGTATCAAGCGATATGGTATTGGTTACAGAGGCAAAACTGCCAGATGCCAGCCTTACTGGGATGTAAAATTCGGAATACTTAGCATTGATGATCACTGGAAGAATTCCAGATGATTGAATACTGTGAAACCATTTGACCTCTGAGACTTAAATCAAGCATTATAAGAATGATCTGAATTAATCTCATGAATTGCTTCCTCTATGTTCTATTTTGTAATTTTAGTTCAAAGGAAAATTTCAGATGAAAGCTGATCAAGATCTCAATTAAAATAAGAAAATTAGAATTGCATGTACTCTTTTTTGGTAGGGGGTGTACAGTCTTGTTTCTGCAATGGGTTCTAAAGAAGAAATATAGCAACATTTTGGTATGAGTTATCATGTTTCACAAACTTTGGTGGCAAAACAAACTCTGTGGACAATCTAGTTACTTTTTGCCTTTGAGGATGGAAAGTTGACCTTTAGAAAGCATTAGCTTTATGTCATCAAAATTGAGCAAATAGGTATTGGAAAGGTTATGTCTCTTCAGTGTCATTTTGTTATACTATCAAATACTCATGATCTGTTTATTTGTTCTTTAAGAATAGACATAATTAAAAATACATTTTTAAAAACCCAGTTTATTTATAGCAATATGAAAATATAAATAGCCTGATGTTACTGAGTAAAGGAAGAACAATTATCAAGGAAATATTTCTAGAGGGCTGAGTGAGAATGGTATACTTTTTTTTTTTTTACCTACTATCTTAAATATTAACTATCCTACATAATAAAAGCCTAATATGCACATTTCCCCCCTGAGAGTTCGACTGGGAGTTTGACCACTCCCTATGACATGCACTGACCACCAGGGGGTGGTGCAGAACTGGTGGGCATTGGGGCGCTGGCAGCAGGTGGCAGTAGATATGCTGCCAGCCTTGATGGGCCTCAATGAGAACAGGACCACATTTGGATGGTGGAGCAGGTGAGCGGGCAGCACCAGGCCAAGGCGAGTGCAAGTGCTGCCCAATTGCCCCTCGATTGCCCAGCAGACTGCAACCAGTGGAGATGGCAGAGGGCGGGGCTGATGCCTGGCTCCTGATTGATTGTTCCACAGCTGGGATGGTGGAGCAGATGCGGTGGTGCCAGGCCAGGCTGTAGGACTGCGGGGCTGGGGGCATGAGCTGGGCTCTGATCCCTGCCAGCCACCCTGAGAGACCCCGCCCATGCATGAATTTCTACACCAGGCCTCTAGTAGATAACATAATTCCAAATTATAACCAGGCTTATTGAAATAAATTATTGGCTAGAAGTTCACCCATAAAATTTGTTTATCTTTATATTTTTCTGTTAATTTAATTTGATTGTATACAGAACATTGGGAAACCAAATATCATAGTTTCCCCCATCTCTCTATGCAGATAGGATAAATACATAGATCTGCAAGCTGCAGATGGAGAGCAACAGTGCAGTTTCAGTGTGAACCTGAAGGGCTAAGAAGCAGGGGAACCTACAGCATGAATCCCAATGAGTGTAAAACTGAAGGCAGGGTAAAAATGCCCTGTCCCAGCTTCAAGACAGTCAGGGAGAGAGAGCCAATTCTTCCTTACACAGGCTTTTGTTCTGATCAAGCATTGACCAGGTTGGACGAGGCCTGTCCATGCCCAGATAGGCATTCAGCTTTACTCAGCTACGAGTTCTGAAGTTTGTCTCCTTCAGAAATGTCCTCCAGATACAATGTTTAATCCAATATCTGGGCACCCTGTGACTCAATCAAGTTGACACATAAAATTAACCATCACAAGTCCTACACACACACACACACACACACACACACACACACACACACACGATGCAGTTTGAAATTGCAATATTTTAGCTTATTGTCCGTCTGTGAGGACTAGAGGATCTCGAGGATCATCTACAGTTCTCAGTCATAGATGATCTGTGCCTTCTTTTGACTCTTCCTTTTTCCTAGGTGTCTCAGAACCATCAAGGTTAGAGTTAATTTTGCCTTATATCCGAAAAGGCTTTGGAACCTCTGGGTAAGCGCTGAGGAGGCATTCCTTGTCTATTTGCTTACCGAATATTTATTGAGCTCTTCAGTCTTCAGGCACTGTGGCAGGCACAGCATCTGCCTCATCTGGCTAAGTGGAAGCATAGGTAAATTGTCCTTTCAAGACTAAGTATCTTTCAGTTATCAGCTTTATACACCCACTTGTTGCTATGTTTTAATTGTTGATGAAAATATGGTAAATAGGAACAACAATGTACTGTTGATGGAAGTAAAAATTCTCTGAAGAACATTTTGGCAGCACTTAGTGGAATTAATCACACATATACCTTGGACTACAACACCCCAAATTCTGCACAAATGCAAAGGCATACCCTCTCTGTCTCTATATATGTTTGTGCATGTATGTTTTCATTACAGATCTAGAAGTTAAATACCACTTTAAATGTTCAACTCTGGGATATATGATGGACTGTGTATATCCAGAGTTCTAGCCTTGGCTGGTGTGGCTTAGGTGGTTGGTGGCACCAACAGGTTGCTGGTTTGATTACTTGTCAGGGTCAGGACACATGCCCTGGTTATGGGCTCAATTCCCTGGTAGGGAGTATACAGGAGGCAGCTGGTCGATGTTCTGCTATCACATTGATGTTTCTCTTTCTCACTCTCCCTCCCTCTCTTTCTAAAATCAATAAAAATATTTAAAAAGATAAAACAAAATAAAGAGAGGGAATATTCTGAGTAGAAGGTATGGTAAATACTGTTTCCAAAACTAGTTATTGAAATCTTGTGAGCTGAGATATTTGGGGTGTGGAAGAATGAGGGCTATGGAATTATACAAAACAGGGTATGGTTTGCTAACATAAATTGCAGTTCTCAGTATTCATTAGAATGTTTAATGCCATACAGGGGCTTATTAAATTAAGCTCTCATGCATCTGCATTTTTATAATAAATTTCATTTAGAGCAATGCAAACTTCATTGAGATGCGTGGCATCTCTCTTTCTTTTCTCCTCTTACTCTGCACCTCTCAGTGCTAGCACCAGAAGACAACCATTGATGGAAATCAACAGACCCTAGTGGATCTGAAGCAGAGTGCATGTGACTTACTTTACATTCTTCTTAATTCGCCCTTTAATGCATGGCCGGTTGCAGATATCTTCTCTTTTCTGTCATCAGTCCTCTGGAGGCACCAGAGGGTGAATACCCATCACAAGAGCCGTTACTCTCCTTAGCAACTGGATGCCCATTTCTCAGAACCAGGGCATGCAGTCTGCTTGTCCACGTGATCACAAAGGCCGTGTAGGTCATTACATAAATGTGGCATTTATGTTTTGCAAAGGTTTACTTTTTTTTTAGTTCACCCGTGAAACTCCCTCATTGTGCTGTCGAAAGGCATTTTGGGGCATTAATATATGAAAACTTATTAATATAGCAATCTCAGAGTGTAATTTATGTTTATAGCAGAGAACCTGTGATTGAAATTATGTTTGAAAACACCAGTACAGAAATTACTGGCAGTATGTTCCATAACATTTTGCCCAATGGTAGAGTAGATGAGCGAGGGAATCAGTCTTTCCTTCGAACTTCTTATTACTAAGGACTATGCTAAGTTCTTTTACAAATTTACATCAATTTTTAAAAGAATCCTTCAACACTGGCATTATTAGAACCATTTTACTGATGAATAACATCAGAGTTTCAGAGTAATAAATTGATTTCCTCAATATCAAGTTGATAGACTTAATCTGCAAGTATGTATTGCACACATACTGGGGGCAGTTATTCTCATGAGATGATACACACAATAAACAGTTGCAATTCAGGTGATTTTCCAGGTGAGAAAAACCCACCAGCGAAAATACTAACATTGTTATTAGAAGTAAATCGTGTATTTGGATTTTGGAGGTTTTGCTCATTGGAGCTATATATTTAAAATAAAACACACTTTATTTTGCAAGTATAAACATGATACTCTGCTAACAAAATCTTACAGTAAATGATTTATTATACTTTTTTTTAACATTACAAAATATTAGTTCAAATTTTGTAAATAGCTGCAGTTACGCATTACAGAGTACAGAATTAGAATAGAACTGTAGGTAATGAACCACCTATTGTGTTATTTGGTTTACAAAATGGATGTTACTGTGTGCAGTTATCACAATAACTATGAACTTTACAGTATTCCCCCTTATCCGTGCTTTCACTTTCATAGTTTTGGTTACCCATGGCCAACCTCAGTCCAAAAATATTAAACGGGAAATTCCAGAACTAAATAATTCCTAAGTTAAATTGTGTGCTGTTCTAAGTAGTGTATGAAATCTCCCACCATCCTGCTCTGTTCTGTCCAGAATGAGAACCATCCCTTTGTCCAGGGTATTCATCTTCTATGCACTACTTGTCCCTTAGTCAGGTGGTAGCCACTGTGGTTATCAGATTGACTGTGGCAGTGTCACAGTGCTGTGTTCCACTAACCCTAGTTTTATAGGAGAGAAAAATATTAAATATGGTGTTTGGTACTACTCATGGTTTCAAGCAGGACCAGGGAATATGTATATCCCTAATAGGTAAGGGCAGAATGTGTGTGTGTGGTGGTGGGTGGGGGAGGGGGGGGAGACTAATATAATCCCTTTTGCCTGTGAGGAAACCTGAGATCAACCTTGTTAATGGACTCTCAGACACACAAGTAGTTAAGTGGCACAGTGAGGTTCAAATCCACTTCCTCTAGTGCTATTTTCAGAGCTCTTTTCAAGTCCCCCAGAGAGTAGGTAAACTCACATCCTGCTCTGTGTATGGGAAGAAATATCCTCCAGCAAAGTGTTCTGTCTGCTTTAATTTAATGATGAAGCAGATTATAGTATAAATGAATGTGTTTGGCATAGTTAACTATTTCTTACTTACTTTTCTTTCCCTATGGAATATGCTACTCCACAGGAACCTTTATAAAAGGGAACATCCCATTAACTCCCTTAAACAGAGGCAGGGAGACACAAACAGCAGGGAATAGAACCCTCAGGCACCCTGAAAAGATGCCACTTCAAACATATCAGAGCAGCAATGATACAAGGAAGGTGGCAGAAGGGGGAAACTAGAAAATAGGCTTGTTTACTTTTTCTCCAAATGTGTTCTGCTTAGCCCTGGCCAGCATTGCTCAGTAGATAGCGTGTGGACCTGTACACCAGCGGGGTCTCTGATTGGATTTCCAGTCAAGGGCACATACCTGGGTTGCAGGTCCGATCTCCATCGATCCCTATCCCAGGTGGGGTGCATGTGGGAAGCAACCACTCAATGTGTCTCTGTCACATAGACATTTCTCTCTCTCTCCCCATCTCCCCTTCTTTCCACTCTCTAAAATCAATGAGAGAAAATATCCCCACTCCTCGTGTGAGGATTTAAAAAAATCCGATCTGCTTCAAACTTATTCAACATGCAGATTCCTGAGGTTCAGCCCAATCTACACAAACTGAGTCGCACATCAGGGTTTCAAATATGCCATTTGGTGGGGGAGGTACCAAATTAATTTATTTGTATTCATTGGAATGAATACAAATGTGCTGTTTTTAAAAGCTCCCTAGGTGATTTTTTTTTTTTTCATTTGGGCACATTAAAGATCAGGACTCTGAGGGTCTGTCTAGTCCATACTGAGTCAGCATACTTTGGTTAGAGTACTTTGTCTGCAGTAGCATACTCTTGATAATTTAATAAACTGGAATTTACTGAGAGCTCTCAAAACTTAGTTGAGAGGCAGAAACAGCATGGGGAACAAGAAGGGGCCCAATTGATCCTTGGAGGTCTCGGAAGAACAAACTGCAGCATGAGCAATTTGTCCAGGACAGTGCAGCTCAAACTGGATGGACAGCAATCAGTTTTGGTGTCTATGCCTCCCAAGTGTTGCTGCACCAGTCCTATAGGCAGCTGGGCCTTTGCAGCACAGGCTGGGTCCAATGGGGAAAAAATTCCAGGGTGGAATCTGGGCACCATTAGGAAAGGGAATTAATGCTGAGCAGGTCAAACACAGCTGCACTCTCTACAGCACATAGGAATTCATTGTCATCATTGATCAAGCCCACTATTTGCATTCTTCAGGCAACTCTAATAAGACCTAGCCCGGAAGAGGCTTCCATTTATTGGAACATGCCATCAAGTAACAATGAGTGCCAAAGCTTTAAAAGACCCCCGTGCAGCCTGCCTCGGCCCTTTGGTGGCACTTTGAGTTATACAGCTTCTTCTTGTGCACACCTAATGAGTTCCCTACTCTCACCAACAGAGAGCCTGTCAGGTTTCCAGCTATAACCCCCTAGTTTGATTAATGCAATAATGTTTGGTTATAAAAAGGTAGCAGAGATAAATCACTTTGTCTATGGCGCATTGCCCACTTTAGTTAGTTATTGATTGAAGTTTAATGATTCATATATCCATAGCTTGTCTGCCATTAGGTTTCCATTGCTGCCCTCTGCCTTAACACTCCTGCTTCCTAGAACATGGCATTTTGGGCTCCGAGTTATCATTAGTATTTCAGCTCAAATGAAATTTTCTCAAGGTGTCCTTTTCCAATGATTAAATCTCCATAATCTTCCTCACCCCAGTCCACCCTCTGCTTTCCACCCTGCCCTCGCTGCTTGATCACTCCCGAGTTTATCACCACGTTTCCTCCTTAGCTCCTTTCATTCTTTGAGATCATTTCTTGGTGCATTGGTTTCCTTGTCTGATATATGTTAGCATATTAACCCCCCACCCCTCCACTCACATCCTCTATCTGTCCATCTTCTTCACCTTGGTATGTGTAAGACTCACTTATTCACAGTAGAAGTTAAGGAATTTAGATTTTGTATGGAATACATATGGATCTCATAATGCCATTCTCCTTTGCAGGGATGTTGAAGGCCCTTCTTTTCAATCCTATCTTTAACCACTTCTCACCATTCATCTCATGTCTTAAACAAACCACTGTGCATAGTGTTTGCTGAATATCTATATGTGCTTTTCCAATTTCCATGAAGATTTCTGTTTCTTTTGCCTCCACCAAAATGATAAAGGAGGAAGGGAGGGAGGGAAGGCGGGAGAGAGAGATAGAGGAAGAGATAAAGAGTGAGAGAGAGAAGGTCACAGGATGGACTGGGTTGTTAGACCTTTAGACACCCAATTATCTTTGTCTCTTTTGTTAATTTTTAGTTTTTGCAAAGTTTCTTCTCCAGATTTTCTTGTTTTTCCTCAGTAAAACTTTCACTGTGCATTGTACAAGTCAATAATTTAAACACAATTAATCTAAAAAATAATTATTCATTTAAAAACTAATTCTAAATGATAGTTGGCTCACATTAACAAAGTTAAGCATCTTATTTTAAATTGAGCATTTTTTCTAAATATAGTCATTTTAAAATAACTAAAATTTACTTTTAAACTATAAGTGGAAAATTATTACAACTTTAAAGCAAGATATAAGTTAGTTTTACCACAATTCAAGATTGTTTAAATTTTAGTCAGTGATTAGGAAAGATGCAAGGTGTTAGACCTGAAGAATTATAAACCAAGTTAATTAGAGTATATTTACACTTTTATTGATATAACTAGAAGCCCAGTGCAGTAAACTTGTGCATGGTGGGAGTGGGGGTGAAGGGGGTTACCCCTCAGCTCAGCCTGTACCCTCTCCAATCTGGGACCCCTCGAGGGACGTCTAACTGCCCGTTTAGGCCCTATCCTGGTAGTCAGACATCCTTCTCATAATCCAGGACTGCTAGTTCCAAACTGCTCACCTGTCTGCCTCCCTGATTGCTTCTAACTGCTTCTGCCTTCCAGCCTGATCACCCCATAACCACCCCCCTGCCAGCCTAATTGATGTCTAACTGCTCTCTGGCCAGCCTGTTGGCCCCTAACTTCCCTCCTCTGCTGGCCTGGTCACCCCTAACTGCCCTTTCCTGCTGACCTGATAGCCCACAATTGCCCTCCCTTGCAGGCCTGGAACTTCCCACTGTCCTTTCATGCTGGTCATCTGTGGTGGCCATCTTGTGTCTACATGGGGACAGGATCTTTGACCACATGGGGGCAGCCCTCTTGTGTGTTAGACTGATAGTCAATCTGCATATTATTCTTTTATTAGATAGGATAGAGGCCTGGTAGGTGGGTGGGGACCAGCTAGTTTTCCCTGAAGGGTGTTCTGGATCAGGGTGGGGGTTTCCTTCTGGTGTGGGTTGGCCTGGGCGAGGGGCCTATGGTGGTTTGCAGGCTGGCCATGCCCCCCTGCGACCCAAGTGGAGGCCCTGGGATCTGGGATTAATTTATGTTCTACAATTGAAACTTTGTAGCCTGGAGCAGATCCAAGCCTTCTGTTTGCTCAGTGGCGACAGCCATTTCTATTTGAAACTTTGTAGCATGGAGGCCTAGGCTAGTGCTATAGAAGTTTGGAATCTTCCATTACCCTGGCAACCCTAGCTTCTTCTCTCTCCAGCTCCATGGCTGCTGACATTTCTGTTGGGATTATGTATCTTCTATAATTGAAACTCTGTAGCATTGAGTGGAGGCTTAGGCTGGCAATGGCAGGCAGAAAGCTTGGCTTCCTCCATTGCCAGGGAAACCCAAGCCTCCCTCCTGCGCTCAGTGGTGGCAGCCATCTTGGTTGGGGTTTATTTGCATAAGTTGCTCCTGATTGGCTGGTAGGTGTGGCTGTGGACATAGCTTGATCAGAGGTACAGTCAATTTGCATATTACTCTTTTATTAGATAGGATTCTACTAGAGGCCTGGTGTATGAAATTTGTAGACAGAGGAGAGGGGTCACTCAGCCAAGACTACACCCTTGGGGGATGTCAACTGTCAGTTCAGGCTAGGGATCAGGCCTGAACCAGCAGTTGGACATCCCTCTCACAATCTGGGATGATCCATGAACTAGTGACCATATTTTTCATACCTGTGAAAGGCATCTTGCTATTGTGTGGGCAGCTACATTTTTTTGCCCTGATAATAAAAAGTAGATGATCCCTCTGAGGCAGTACTACCATTTTCACCATCTTATGGGTAGAAAATCTGAAGCAGAGAGAAGTTAAGTAACTGGCTTTGTCACACTGTTATAAGTGTCAGAATAAGGGCTGACTAAAAAATGTACAAGCCAGAATCCATGCATGTCATTTTTTTTTCAGTGTTAGAGTAGCCTTGCTAGGTTTTAATTTTTAAGTCTAAGAGACTATTCCCAATATATAGGGGAAGGTTCATAGGCATGGCTGGCTATCAGGGCTAATCTGTGGGGCACCCAGCTGTGGGGCGATTGGCTGCATGGGAAGGCAGAAAGGTAGCTCTGGCCAGAGGGAAGGTGATGCCAGCAGCCAGGGGAAGGAAGGCCCATTTTTGCATAAATCTTCGTGCATCAGGCCTCTAGTTCGATATATAGTTAGGATTCTGATAGCAAAAAGGAAAGAACTTAGATTTCTTGATTTAATTTTGAAAATTAAATAAATAATGAATATTTAAATTGGTCTTCATTTGTGAGTCAATGGATTGTGACTATGAGCTATCACGGTTTTCCATGGAGATACTATAAAATTTTTATTAAATTTTATGCTAAAGTTATTTTATGATTCTATGCATTTATAGAATTTGGTAGAAAGATCAATGAGCATAGTTGAAGTAGGTTAAGTGTTTTCAGATTTCTGTTAGTAACATAATATTTAAACTCAATTTATCAAATTTAAAAGATAATCTCATCAAATTTTAATTATTTCAATTTTGAATAATAGTACTTTTCTTAGAGAATAACACAAAGTACATATCACTTATTTTCCATGTATATTACTGTGAAATTCTTGGATGTGAAACAATTAATGTAGAAATTTCACACTTCAATTCATGTGATTGGCATCCTATAGTGAAAATAGGATACTGTGAACATATGGTACCATTTTAAAGAAATGTACATATTAAAATTACAGTAATTGCTTTAATTAGGAAAAATAAGGTTGCTGGCATTTTTAGCTAATTAGGAGTCAGAAAACAAACAAATGTGTATATTTCATTTAAAAGGTATACTATAGTTTCATAATTAGTAGTCTAATATTTGAGAAAGGCCTTTTTTATGTATTTAAGTCATTCAAGTTATAGAGAAACACTATGCAATCACAATCCAATAGAGCTTATTACCTATTTGGGGAACTGCACTAACTCACTGATAAGATAAATAACAAGGCAAATAATACTTCATAAGTAAGGGGAATATTTTATATAAATTTCAATCTGTTTTTAGAAAGGAATTGTGTGCTATTGGAAGACGTTAATGCTAGTTTGACTATGGTGAAAACCTTCATGATAGATGGAAGGTTTTTAATGGCCATAGAAAATTGTTCAATATCGGGAAGTAGAAGATTGATGGATGAGACTTTTAAGCAATAGTTGATAGAAGGAGATAGAAGAGGAAATAGAAATAGTCCAGGAGACAGAGAGGATGTGACTATGACTGAAGAGAATTACTTGTGTAATTGAGATATATTTCAAAAGATAGATTAGACTATATCATAAGGAATTAGTATTGTAATTATATATTTTAGCAAAGGTAGGTCATTTAAAGATTTTTTAAATCTTTGGAAGATATTTTGGAGAGAACAATTGAATATGTTCATTTTCAAAGTGTGTCCACAGATGAATCTTCTCATAACATTATCTAGGAAGTTGTTGAGAACTGCATAAACAACGCCCCTACATCCCAGTCTTTTGACTTAGTAAATCTTGAAGATCCAGGATTCTGTGTTTTTAGCAATATCTTCTCCTCTTATTTCACAATGAAGTCACAGAGCCACTGCAGGAGAGACCAGAGCCAGTGGAGCTCTACTTTGGGGGTGCTGGACCCCAGTCTCATGTTCCTCCGCAAGGTTTGTCTTCATTGTGGATCATCTCAAACATTCTAAGTTAACACTACACCTGAATAGTTGTGAATGTCTACTAACCTGTGTTCAGAGCCTAGGCCCTCAAAGAATATTATTTAATTGTCACCATATAAATCAGGGCTATTGGTTGCATGAAATAGAATCATGGGATATATAGACTAAGTAATTCCATTTTTCTAACTATAGAATATATTTTACACTTTTTAAAATAAGTTAGGAGTTTCACCCAGGCTTTTGTTTTCAGGCTTTGTTTGTTTTGTCTTAAGTATAGGTAAAAAAAGGAACGTAACTTCATATTTTAACTGTAAGTGCATTAATTTGAATTATTAATATAAGGTTATGTGTAAATTAGGCACATATGGAATGTGAGTGACAAATAATGAAGGCCTCAATTTGTAATTCAGAAATCTGTGATTATTTCTCCTTCTTTATTTGCCCTTTGGAAAATCAAATCAGTGATCCTTGTTATATACCCAAAGGAATTGAATACTTATGTCCACACAAAAACCTACACATGGATGTTTATTTATAGTTGCCAAAAACATGGAAGAAACTAGCATGTCCTTCAGGGCATTACTGGATTAGTAAACTGTGGTACATCCAGACAATGGAATATAATTCAGCACTAAAATAATAGTGGTCAAGCCATAAAAAGACATGCAAGAACCTTAAAGTATTTGGCTAAGTGAAAGAAGCCAATCTGAAAATGCTACATACTGTGTGCTTTCAACTTTATGGCACTCTAGAAAGGGCAAATCGATGGAGATAGTAAAAGAATCAGTGATTGCTAAGGATTGTTGAGGGACAGATAACCACAGAAGATGTTTAGGGCAATGAAAACACTCTTTGTGTTACAATAATGGATATATGTCATTATACATTTGCCTAAATCCACAGAATGTACACCATTAAGAGTGAACTGTAATGGTGATTATGATAGGTTATTATAGGTTTATCAATAGTAACAAATGTAGCACTCCAGTGGGGGTGATATATTGATAATGAGGAAGGCTGTGCATGTGAGGGGCACAGGATATATGGGAAATCTCGGTATGCCTCTTAATTTTAATGTGAATCTAAATCTGCTCTAAAAAATAGTCTTAGAAAAAAATACCATGTCTTCCATTAGCTCAGTTTTGATATTTGATATTCAAAGAGGTTGAACCCTCTGACTGATGAGTGTTGGGGTGTCATGAAAGTTGCCACATAAGTTAAATGCTGACTTTGTATTCTCTGTGAATTGATTGCTAATGTGAAATCAATTTCCAGCGCTGCTGATGTATAAGATATAACCTATAACCTATCTGAACTCTTTGTACTCATAATACTTCTGATACCAAACATGTAAAGATTTCCCTCCCCACACACACATTACCTAGTTGTTAATCTATCTGGGCACCACTGATTGGCCTACAATTCAATTCAGTTCTGATACTATCCAGAGCTCACATCCTGGTAGGTTAAGGGCTCAGTCTCATAACACAACCCCCATTTCAGATGCCAGTCACAAGTTCCATGTTGCCACCTGTATTTCTGGCAAGGCTATAAATTCAGGAGGTTCCTACAAACCCCCTCTTCTGGTTTCCTAATTTGCTAGAGCAACTCTCAGAACTCATGGGAAGTTCTTTACCCACTATCACTTACTGTTGTGGTTTATGGTGAAGAATCACTGGAAGAGATACTCAGGTACAGCATGGAGGAAGGAGTATGATCTTCTAAACTCTTTTCAGGCCTGTCACCCTCCCACAGCCTTGATGTGTTCATGAGCCCAGATCCTCTGAACCACATCGTTAAGAGGTTTTTATGGGGATTTCATTATGTAGCCATAATTAATCATTAGTCAGTATTGATTAATTTCATCTCCAGCCCACCTCCCCTTTGCAGAGATCAAGTGTGGAGCTGAAAGTTCTAATCCTCTGATCATGCCCCTATATAGGGGCCACCAGTAACCTCATCGGCATGCAAAAGACACTCAGTATTCTGGAGATTTCCTGGAGATTTAGAAGCAGTGTGCCAGCAAGCTGGGACTAAGTCGAACTATATATTTATTATTGTATCACACGACTTATCTTTCCTTTAAAAAGATGAAACAATTGCTGGTTTATGGTGTGTATAAAACTTTTTTCACTATGCTGTCACCAAATTGAAGGTAACATTTTTATGGTTTAGTTTCACCTGTGAATTCTGGCTTCTGTTGTAATAGAGAAAATAAAGATAGACAGGTAACATATTAGAGAACTCTGAAAATATTCATGAAGCATATACCTTTAGGCTTATGTGAAGTAGGCAGGGATTTCTTATTAGTATTCTAATTTTATATGATGTACCTGTTTTATATTGTGCTCTTTTGTTCCATTGTCTAAAGAAATGGTAGCTTTCTACCTAGCAATTAAACTAGCCTCTTTTTTATGGAGAATGTGCATTTATTTTATGTACTTTGATAAATAATTTAAATGGATAAAAAGGCAAACTCTTCTAGTAATAAATTTTTAACCAGAAATAGGTTAGGTACTTTGAAAATCTATAGTAATGCATACAAACTGTATTGATTAATATTTAAAACTGACATAAAAATCATAAAAGATGTGTTCATCATAATCCAAGACATACCAGAGTAAACATCAATCAATCTACCCTCTTTTCAACCTTAACTGCCTCAATATTCAAGTTCTGTAACAAAAGATATATTCTCGTGTGACTCTTAGACATTGATTGGTCTATTATCACTAGAGTAGTAGTCTTCCTTTCTGGTTCATGTTGAACAATGTAGTGAACTAATAAAATTGAAAGGTACTTCATTAGATGAATTTTGAAACTTAATTAGTAATTATGATTGCATTAGGTTAATTATGAAACTTAATTAGTAATTAAAACATATTTATACCAATTTAAGGAAATGCTTTTTCTGAGAATCTTGAATTTTAAAAAAATATCTGAAAATCTTATAGAAGTTAAAATAGAGGAAAAATATCTGCATTCTGAGTTTTGATTATCAGTATTCTAAATGACAAATCCTTGTACTTGAACAAATTATATTATGGTAATTTTTTCCTTTAAAGAGAGAATATCAACGGTGGAAGAATAATTCTGGCTATTTATCATCATATTTGAAAAAGTAGAATAACAATAAAGCCCATTTAGGAGACACATTAATCTCCCTTGTGACTCCAGAAGCAAGCTGAATTTTAATAAGCATTTTCAGAAATTATTTGAAACAGATCACCTCTCTTCTCTAAGAATATATCTCTAACATTCTTTTAAAAAGTTAAGACATTTAGGCTAACACAATGCTGGATGCTTATGCTTTAGAGAGTGACAAAATAGAAAAGTGTGGAGGCAGTTTCCTTCCGGGAGCCTTGGAAAGAAATATCAGTAGGAGGCTAATCAATTGCTATGATTCCAAATCATGTCTTCCTTCCACACATTGCTATGTACGGACTCTGACTGCAGAGTGTCAGGGCCGGGATTTGAACCCAGCTCTGTATGAATAAGTCCCCACACCTTGGACCACACTATCTTAAGAAGATATTTTGTTAGCCAGATAACCAGAGTTCAAGTCCCCATCTCTATACTAACCAGCTACATGATTCTGGACGCTTAAATCCTGTGTCTCAGTTTTTCAGCTCTAAGTGGAAGTGATAGTAATAGCAATAATACTTACCTCATAAGTTTGTTATGAGGATTAAATGAATTCATACATTTAGACCTCTCAGAATGACTGATGGAACATAATAAGTGCCCAAGTCATTTAGCAAGTAGACCAAAATAGTTACCTAGGGGTATGTTTGTCGTCAATCTTAAGAGTGTTTTCTGTAAATTTATATTGATCATAGTTACATATTCCATTCCTTTTTTTAGATGAATTTATTACCACTTGAGTACAAGTTCAAATAGTAGAAATATTTTTTTTGTACTTTTTGCCATTTAGGAAAGTAGTAAGTATGTTTCTGATTCAGAAACAAGTTTGTCTTTGTAGTTCTCAACAGAGGCCAGATTTCTTCCACTTTTGAGTCTTGGCACCTAATGTTGCCTGGCCAATTATAATTTGCCTGGATGTTCATAGTGTCAGCTCCATCTCATCATTCCAGTTTCCTCTCCCTGGTACCTCTTCTGTGTGTAGCCTTTCCTGACATCCAGTCTAATATTTTACCACCACCACAGCAACCCCATCTCACCATTCACTCTCCCCCTGCTGTGTATTATTTTCTTCTATCATTTACTCTAAATTTCATTCTCAATTATTATAAATTAATGCCTAAAAATAATTGTTTGTTATCTAACTTCTCTGCTTGACTATAAGCTACTTGAGGGCAGAGATCAAGCCCTGGGCAGGCCATGTATTGCTGATCTTACCTCCAATTCAGCAAAGCTGGAGGGAGTATGATGGTGCTTTTCATGGTATTCTGGGTACAAGTCAGACACATGTACTCGTCTGTTCCTCACTACTTACCAAAAACATGGTTATGTGGAAAATACATTTTGGGAGGTCTCTGATCATTTGTAGTTCTATCTCTTCTTGTAGGTATTTGTTTTATTCAAATTTTTACCAGCCATCACCAACCTGGGTATCTGACACCATTTTGCTACTTAGAAAGTGGTAGAATTACTTTCAGTAGAACTGTGTTTCCACAGTGTGTCCTAGCCCACACTGAGAAGTTTTATGAGAAATAGACTTATAAAACTTACCATTATTATTTCAGATGATGTGCAACTGAGGATTTAACTGGTGTCCTCAATATATGTGGTTTAAGAAAACAGAAACAACTTTAGTTAAAACAGAAGAGAAGCACCCTAGTCTGTCTCAGTGGATACAGCTTTGGCCTGCAGACTGAAAGGTCCTGGGTTCGATTCTTGTAAAGGGCACATATCTTGGTTGCAAACTTGATCCCTGGTCGTGGTTGAGGCACATGTGCGAGGCAACCAATCGATGTGCCTCTCTCACATCAGTGTTTCTCGTTCTCGGTCTCTCCCCCTCCTTTCCACTATCTCTAAAAATCAATGGGAAAATATCCTTGGGTGAAGATTAACAACAACAACAAAATAAAAGAAAATAGAAGAGAAGGAATTTAAATGCAGGCCAGTTACATGGATGATGGGAACACTGAGAGGACAGATGACACAATGAGGCAACTGAGAAAATTGACAGACTGGCTACCACTGCTAGGCAGCAGGGAGTAAGTGAGTAGATGATGTTTCTGAATCCAGAGAGTGAACATTTCTGGAAGGAAGAAGCTGTATCTGTGCAATGAGATGCAGAGCCAGGGGCATGCAGGCAACACAGCAGCTTTTAGGAACTTCAGATTAGAAGCTGGGAAATACTTATCCTGGCTGCTCTTTTTCTGTCTCCCTCCAGTCTCCAGCCAGCATTTGCCATTGGCTGAAACCAGCTGCACGTCAGCTCTTAGGGGACCTGGAGGAAACTGACTTTCATATCCTGTAGCATTGAGCAGAGGAAAGAAGTGAGGAATAGATTTAAAGGCAACCTGGCTCAGAACGGGCATACCCACTCCATGAGGAATCATCGTTCAAATTGTACTTAGTCTCCAGGATGGGAAATAGGTGTGGCCCTTCATGGCAATCGATTTGTTTATATTTAATAGACACTAAAATATGCTACCCATCATGATTCTCTCCATGTGTTAGTTTCTAGAACATAAAGTCATATTTATGGCTGACTTTTGGCATAGTGCACAAGAGTCTTCAGGAATATATTTTGAGTCCTAAACTTATTCCCAGATTTATTTCCTTAATGTTGTCAATCACTTGGCTAGGAACTGCAGCTACAGCTGAGGGTTAGTAACACATATATAGTCCTTGTTGGCAATGGCTCTGAGAAAGAGACTACTGTGATTCTTGGTGCTAACCAATCTAACCAATCTGTCCATTCTCTTTATAGGTAAGGCTGTTGAAGGGACAAGGTGAGCAATCATTACATACTGAATTTCTCTTAGAAGTCTGGTTTCTGACTCCCAAACTTACACTCTTTTATTTATACTGACATTTTAACATTCCTTTCTAACTTTTCTCTAGTCTTTAGCTTATGTATTATTTCTCTGAGAAAGTTATTGCCTTATTATATCTGTCACAGCACTTAGAATGCTAGAGTAGGACATTCACCTTGCTCTCTTTCTCTTAGATACATTGAGGGTAGATGCATTATTATTTATACCTTTATTTAAGCACCTATCATAGTTTTTAACACATGCAACATGCACAATAGACATACTTTAAAAATCAGTGAATAAGGAAATAGATGAATAAATAAAATTAGTATATGGTTAAGTCGGTCCAGTTCCCTTATTGATGAGGTAAATAACATTTGATATTTTTGCTGGTGGCATTTATTTAAATACAGATATTACCAAAATTCATAATCATCTAAACCACCAGGAGAAAAGTAATGTCACTCAAAACAGCAACAACAACAATAACAACACACCAAACTGAATTCAATTAAAACTAGTTATGGGATATAAAATCTGCAAATCACCCAAATAAAGAAATAGAAGCTGAAAATTACAAGTAAAACACAAGTTGTGCTGATCTACAAGTCATATAGTTATGTAAAATAAATGCCTGCTATGCTATGCATTGTGCTATGATCAATCATAGGCATTTACATTTTTAAACTAATTTTCTAAATCTGGTATGTACTTCTTTGATGAAACTGTACACTTCTTTGGATAATGTCCAAATAGATGGGCAATAAGAGTCACCATAAGAGTCTAATTTAAAGATAATAAAGAGACTAATCTCTTCAATGCATAAAAATTGCAAAAGACCAGCTGTACTTTTAGGTGCACAGAAGAGTCATTAATAGGTGGAATTTGCTTTGTGTTCTACTAGACTCCTGGGAGGAATCTGGAATCTCATTTAGCTCATGGTGCTATTTGTTACACTCTTAACATTTGGATCCTGACTTCATAATAGAAGGCTGCAAACCTAGATGCTGAGAAAACGTGACCTCATGAATGAGCCATGACTATTCATAGCTATTCATAAATTTGGGGGAAAATGGCTGTGATAACACTGAGAGATGAAAATTCAAACTAGTATGAAAAGAGCAACACCTTCTTCACTGGCTGTTGAGGTAATTCAGGACATGACAATATGCACGAGGCAATGCTGAGGACAATATACTTTGTTATTTTTGGATAGAATTGTGAAAAGTACTACACTTTTTCAAATGCTATAAATTTCCACTGGTGACATTCCTGGATTAGAGGGAAAGAGTACTACAGCTTTGGGTGTTGGTGATTTAAGCAATAAGAAAAGAACTGTGTTAATGATAGTGAGTAGTTCTTGTGCTGGTTTGTGGTATGAAAACTGGAATGGAGAGGTTAACTTTAGTGTAAAGATAGGCTATACTGTGTCTGAGGCTTAAGGTATTTATACAATGGGTAAATTTACTATATGGAATGTCCTATTGACACACTATTTATTTGTATGTCTGATAGCTCATTCATTTGTCTATTACTTCAAACAGTCAATTACTGAGTTCCTTTTATTTTTGGACACTGGTAATAAGGTGACATGATACTCCAAGAGTTCATGGTGTAGTAAAAGAAAGGGCCAACTAATAATACAAGTTGAAATTGCTAACACACTGGATAAAACTGCTCTGAGAAGAGAAAGCAAGAATGATTACTTTCGTGTAGGAAATTTTAGAAGTCAAAGGGAGAGTCTTTATTAGAGATAATTCTACTTGAGCAGAGGTGTACATGATGAGTAGCATTCCTCCAATTACTGAAAGAAGAAAGCCTGTGGATTGGGCCTAAATGGGCGGTAGGACATCCCTCAAGGGGTCCCATATTGGAGAGGGTGCAGGCTGGGCTGAGGGATCCCCTTATCCCTCGTGCACAAATTCTGTGCACCAGGCCTCTAGTTCTAGGTATAAAATTATATTAGCATAAAAACATTTTATATTGGCTTAGAACTTTAATATTAAATGATAATGTTGATAGTTATCACTATAAAATTTCGATTTTAATTGAAATAATTTTAAAGTTTTGTTGTTTAAAATTATATTTTGTTGATTATGGTAAATAATAGTCATTATATTTAAGTTATTTTTGATATTTTTATTTTTATAATGTTTATGTGATGAATGCATCTGTTAACTAGTGTTAATATGTTCTTGAGTGATTCATTTTTTTTCTTTGACTTTTACCCCTTCTGTGGGAAACTTGTGAATTTTTCTTTGCTTTAAACTTTTGTTTGTTTTTTGTAACACTTGGACTTCAGGAATTTGGTAAGAATATACCTTATGTTAATTTGTTCTCATTTTTGTACCTTCATTGATGATCATTTCTATCAGAAACTTCATTCTTTTCAAACAAGTGAAAAAATTTTTTTGTTTCATTATTGCCTTTCCTGCAATACTACTTCTTCCTTTCTTCTAAAATTCGTAGTTCAGTTTTTCTGGGTTTAACCGTTGAGCCTCATATTTTTATCCTCATGATTAGTCCCCTAGTGTCTTCGCTGTATGTTTTCAGATATTTCTTCCATTTAATATTCCAGGAAATTAACTGGTCATGATTATTATTCAATTCTTTTTCTGAGCATTTTAAATTCTGATTATTTTTTTCTTTTTAGTTCAAACAACAACAACAACAACAACAACAACAACAAAAACCCAGTTCTATTTTGTATGGAACACTTTCTCTCTAATGGAGATTCCAAAGTGGTTATGAACAAAGTTAAAAAAAAAAAAGATAAGATTTAACTTCTCAATCCATACACAAAGACTAGCTCTAGATAATCTTAGGAATGAAATGTCAAGTGACATTTAAAACTTTTCATAGAGTTTTAAAGGTAGTTGTCTTTTAAAATATATTTTTTATTGATTTCAGAGAGGAAGGAAAAAAGAGAGATATAGAAACATCAATGATGATAGAGAATCATTGGTAGGTTGCCTCCTGCATGCCCCCTATTGAGGATTGAGCCCACAGTGTGGGCATGTGCCCTGACTGGAATCAAACTGTCACCTTCAGGTCCATAGGCTGATGCTCAACCACTGAGCAATGCTGGCTGAACTAGGTGAATTGTCTTTTAAAACTTGGTAGGGGGTAAAAATTTCTTAAATAAGATATGAAAACAACTATAAAATAAGATATTGGTAAATTTGATTATATTGGGTTTAGTAACTTTTGATCTATAAAAGACACTTTAAAGAAATTAAAGATAAATTACAGACTTAAAAAAGTATTTTGTTACACACAACCAACAAAATATTATCAAATATATAAATAAATCCGACAACTCAATGAAAAAGCAAAAATAATCTAATTTTAAAATAGGCATAAATCATGAATGAATGGCACATTACAATAAACATATGGAGAAAATTTTGGACTTCATAATGATCAGAGAATTATGTACTATACCATAATGAGCCTATTTTACATTCATTTGATTAGGGGAAAAATAAAAAGCTCAATTATACCAAGTGATTAAGAAGATGTGAGTCCTCAGGGTCTCACACATTGTTTCGCTAAATATAAATTAGTACAAATGGTTTGGAAAACATTTTGGTATAGTTTTTCTTACCAAGTGTAGTTTTTCTTACCTAATAATGAAGTAATTTGGGCTATAAATTGAGGAGAAAAATCTTTCTTGTGTACACTGATTACAGGTACAAGGATGTTCAGAGCAGCGATCTTCACAATAGCAAATATGTGGAAGCAAATCAAATGCTTCCACAGCAGGAGGGTGACTGAACGTAGTGGAATAGACTGTTTTAAAGTAGTAAAATAAATAAACTACAATGCCTTGATGCTTAATTTCATGTGTCAATTTTACTGAGCTAAAGGATGCCCAGATAGCTAGTAAAACATTACTTCTGGACTTATTGTGAGAGATTAGCATTGAATCTGTAGACGAAGTAAAGAAAATTGCCTTAACCTATGCAGGTGGGCATCATCCAATCCATTGAGAATTCAAATAGAACAAAAAGGTGGAAGAAGGGCAAATGTATCTCTCTGCCTGAGCTGGAACATCAATTCCTGCCTTCAGACATCAGTGCTCCTAGTTCTTAGGCCTTCAGAGTCAGACAAGGATTTACTCCATCCCTATTCTCAAGCCTTTGTACGTGGACTGAGATTTATACCATCAGGTCCCTTGATTCTCAGACCTTCATACTCAGACTGAATCACATCACTAGCTCCTTTGGTTTTCCAGCTTATGGAAGACAGATTGTGGGACCCCCATGGCCTCCATAATTGCATGAGCCAATTTCTATTTTAAAAATATCCTCTTATGCTTATTGGTCCTGTTCTCTGGAGGACAAATTCTGCATACCATGGTGTAGAACCAAAAGTTGCTATTATTTACTCCAATGGTATTTTTCTAGAGATCAGTTCCTTCTCATTTGTTTTGAGCACTTGTTAGGAGTATGCTATTAGTTGTTTACTCAGGACTCAGGTAGAGCTGCTGGTGTGCCTTTATGGTGGTGATCCCTACAATGGTGAATAGTTCATTTGTTCCTTTAGCTTTTTGATTTAGCAACAGGCAAATTAAGTCCCTTGTTGAAGCCTTTAAGTGAAAGCATCTTGGCTCAAGGGAAAGCCTCTTTATAGTCCTAGCCCTAGTCAGATAGAGAACCTTGCAACCCTCTTCAGCCTCTGAAGTTCAGCCTGGCTAGAAACACTAATATGACATATGACACACTGCCCCAAATCTGAGCATGTCTGTAAACAAAGTTCTTGCCAGGATATGTCTCTTCCCATTCTAAACCATGAGGCTCTGTCTGCCCTGAGGGGTCAAGCCAAGCCCCAGTATCGGGGATGAAGACTCAGCTATCGCCTCTAATTTATTCTTCCCCTCTGGCCGTAGCAGCTTGGCCCAGAAGAGGTAGACTTGTTGGACTTTGAGAGCTAAAGGGAAGCCAGGAGATTATCAAAATTACTTTCTCAGAAATAGACACTGTCTGAAAAGATTCCTTTAACTACAGTTTTCATTTTCATAGGATTGCCAGCTCAAAATTTCAGAAATTTTCTATTTTCCCATTTACTTATCTATCCATTCATTCATTTGTTAATAGTATTTATTCTTCTTCTCTTGCTAGTCTTGAATATTTTGCAATTCAAACTTTGCAAAATAAAAGAAAGAAAAAGCTCCAGGAATAGCAAGAAAAGTTTTAACATTTACAGTTGGCAGAGCAGATTTAAGAATACTCAAAGTTTTTGAATGACTACAAAGGGTGTTAATTAAGTAGCAGGTGTTTTATCACCTATGTCTATTTGAAAAAAACTGCAGCACAGATGTAGCTATCTATAGTTTGTATAACAAAACTCTATATTCATTGGTTCCATCTGCCACACTAACCTCAAACCACACTTAGTACCAGCTAATTAACACCTTGATTAAGCTATACACCAGCTGCAGTTTTAGCAATGTAATGAATTAACTAACTTTTATATAAAAACTCATTGTAATACTTAGATTAAAATAGAATAGTGAAAATGGGAAAATAATTAACATATCAGTCTTAGCATGCTCATAAACACACACACACACACCACACACATTCACAGACAAAGAGATATGTACATTACTTGTCTCATCTCTACTTCTCTATTTGCCATTCTCTCACAAATGAGATATTTAGTTGAAGTTCTTCCAGGCTCAGAAAGCAATGAACTGTAAGTAGAAAAGAACATTTTTGTAGTCTCTCAAATCAGATTTGTAAAAAAATCCCAGGCAAGTAATTTGATTTGCGTAGCTTAGGTCACATGCTGTTCTGAACAGGATTGGGTACCCAGGTTGACCCAATGTAGATGAGCTTTCTCATCCTCTTGCCACAGAAGCAATAATCATCGGGGAGGAGCAAGGGGCCAAAATATTTCTGGTTGGAAAATAACCTAAATGAAGAAATGAACCCTATTGGACAATTGATGCACGTGTGTATTGTTAGATGTACAGTGTAAATTCTTTCTCGTTTTTCTTATAAAACCTTCGTTGCTCACTTATAAATTTTGAAACAGATTTTATTTTTATATTGGGGGAAGGACACTGATTGTCCACCACAGAAAAGTAAAATATCAGTTAAAATATTTTTGAGCAGAGAAATGACATTTTGATTAGTCATGATACGACTGTTAAGATCATCCAGATATCATGATATAAAGGGAGGAGAGTTAGAATCAAAGGATAGACCTGTGTTTCTAGAGGAAGGGTCACAATGAGGGGGTAGGTGGGTGATGAGTAGTCCACTCTGCTTTGTGACTAAAATAGTTGTGGATGAATTTTTTTCTCAACTGATCATGATAAATCATTGCTCATTAGGATTAAAGAGTCAAGTAGAATGCTGGAAGATAGGAAATGCAAGAACAGCAAAATAAATTAGAGTAAAAATAGATTTGATTTTGCACAGTTCTTTTTATTAAGAAGCTCATTGCAAAGTCAGTGACTCGGGACTACAAGAAAGGATTCATCCAGTTATTCAGGACTCATCATCAGAGGACATTTTTAATAAAAGGGCCCAGAAACTGTTATGACCTTAAGTATTATCATTTCATTCTATTAAAAGAAAGAAAACGAAGTTCCTGGATTTCATTATGTTCTACTCTCAAGAGGAAGAAAGGCAGTTTTTAGCTTAATTTATTTCATGTCTACTAAAACTTATTTAAAAGTCCTTTACTTGTTCTGAAATAGTGTATGGATAAATGTAAAAGCCTAATAAATAGTCTCTGAAATGTAATGAAATGAAGGATTTGTAGCAAGGATTTGACTAGATGGAATTTGTGGGGCTGATTAAGTAATCTCTGTAAGTCTGTTTCTTAGCATCTGATGCTGGAACTTAAATTTTAAGGTTAGACAGCTGGGAAAGGAAGATGAATGTAATTGAGGGAGAGCAAAGACAAGATGCAGCCCCATAGGCAGGAGCTGGAACCCATGAGGATGGACTGGGCATGTGTTGGTTCTCATTGCTTCCAGATGTCCTGTGAGAGAAGCTGGCACTCTCTGAGTCAGAGCTAAACACACACCTGGCCCAGGTACTGGAGGAGGAGCTAAGGGAGGCTAGAGCAGTTTTTTACCTGGGGCTACCTTTCCAGAGATGAGCAGGCAGATTGATGACCAAATGGATGACCTACACATTGAACCTGCCCTGACATTCTGAGATTAATAATTAATATGCTTTACTCTGTCTTCAAGTTTTTATGGGAAAGTATACCTCTTTTGGCCCACGCTCATTGAAAATACACAGAGAAGGAAATGCCGGCAAACAGTTCAATCTGGCCCGCTTGACATATTTTACAGCCACTGTAGTTCACAGTTTTCAACCTACAAGCTCTACCCGTAGAAACAGAGGAAGACTCAGAACTGTTGGACATTGAAATTGGGACTCAAACATTTTGTTGTTATTATATGTTTATTTCTAGTTTGCAGAGGCAAGATTCTTTTAAGAAAAGAAACAGGAAAAAATAGATAAAGAGGCAAAGAAGCATTGAACAGACTGTCAAACTACAGCAGGAGGGCAGGGGAGGTTGGGGATGTGTGTGTAGAGATCAACCGAAGGACTTGTATGCATGCATATAAGTAGAGTTTTCAGTATTGTACTGATGAAGGTCAAGAATGAGTCTTTTCACCCAGCTGGTATGGCTTAGTGGTTGAGTGTTGACCTGTGTACCAGGAGGACAGGATTTGATTCCCAGTCAGGGCATATGCCCTATTGGGGCTCTATCGCCAGTAAGGGGTCATGCAGGAGGCAGCCGATCAATGATTCTGATCATTGATGTTTCTATCACCCTCTCCCTCTTCCTTCCTTTTTGAAATCAATAAAAAATGTATTTTTTAAAAGAATGAGTCTTTATACCTGGAATATCTCCCATGATTAAAAAGATGTGGTATACTGTGTGAATTAGCTACTCAAAATCCACTTAAAATTCTTTTATCCTTTGTCTTTCATTATTTTACAGAGAGGAAAGCTTAAATTATCTGTTTTCCAGAGTTCCTTACGTTTAGGCTTACTCATGATTTCTGGTCCTAAAGTGGGGTTTTCTTCTGAATTAAAAAGGCCTCAATTCACCAGGAAAATATTTTGCCTTTCCTCCTTTTTCTGCTATAAAATCTTATTTATAAGACTACTTCTTCATTCTTATCCTGAGCCCTCTCCTCTCTCTGGCCCTCACTTGCTCATAATACACCCGGAGCATGCTTCTCAGTATTCCCCTCCTGTTGGTTTCAGTTTCCTAGTTTCTTCCTCATGAAGCAGCATCCCTTCTTCCCAAACTCCTCCAGGCTCGGCCGGGCTCCTCCTTTCTTGTATTTCTGTATAGCCCTCATCACACTCATCTGCCTTGTTTATCCCAATGCCATAAAGAGCCAGCATTTAATAAGCCAGACTATGGGACAAGCACTGTTCTAACCACTGTCCTTGTACTAACTTGAGCTTGGTCATTGTAATATCCTATTTTACAGATGGGGCCATTGAGATAGTGAGAGTTACGTAGTGGGTCAGTGTCAGAGCTGGATCTAATGCAAGTAGCTTGCTCCAGAGCCTCTGTGTTTAACCAAGATGGTCTGCTGCCTCTCTAGCAATGTGCTGCAGAAGGAGAGAGCTGGACTGCTTTGTATGGGAAGCACCACAAAGAACCTTTCTGTTGTGCAATAAGAGCACATTTTAAATATTTAAATTATTTTTGTACTCTATTCTTATTTAGCTGTATGAAGGTAAGGGTCCAGTAATCTTAAGAAATATAGATCCCAACTGGCTAAGTGATAGAATGGGTTCACTGATAAACCTTTAGACAGCAAACATTACCTAAATGAATATGAACAGATTTTGTGTGTAAAATTCTGTAATTATAAAGTTAAGGTATTCATATGATCAAAATTTTAACATATAGAACATTCTTTTAAAACATCCTAGTGTCTGGAGTTATTATTTTTATGTTTTGATTTGCTCTGCATGATATAACTAAAAATGATACTGTGAGTGACTAATCAAGGCTCCAACAAAGTGATTTTTGATTCACATAACAGCCCACTGGCTTGTTATACATAGTTAAGCACAGTAAACAATGCCATCTCAAAATGAGGCTGATGGATTTTCTCCTATTTTAGCAATATGTTACAGTTTATATTTTATCCATTGTGTATATATTGCACTTATTGAAGTGCTGTTAATTGCATTTAACTCTGTGAATAAGCAAAATTGAATAAAACTAATTGTTTATTAATGTGTTTTGTGTATGCATTCATGCATGCACATAGGTATGTATACATGTGTGTATATATTTAAGTAGTCTGTGGTTGGTGATTCACCATTGTCTTTGTGTAATATTATACACCACTTTCTATTTTAAATGTTTGGTGTGCATAAAGGTTACCTAATTATGAAAATAAAAGTTGGATAATCTTTGTGCACTATGCCTTGATAGACTTTAAATGAAAGTCTTCATACATGTTTATAAGCGTTTCCCTTGGTTGTCAATGATATTGTAGATTGCTTTCTCACTGAATAGAATTTTTTTCAGAGTGGGTTAATATTGAAAAGAAAGAAAATATTTATATTATGATAATTGTAATGTATATTGTTTAATTAAGATAAACATTTAATTTGATAATCAGATTGTATTCAAGTATTTGTCTTTCTTTAAAATATAGTAATATAAATAAACACATTGAGCTTCTCTATCATATCTCAATTTATTCTTGGTTTCACATAGATTGATCAATATTTTACATTAATATGTGAAAATAGAATATTTTTATTTTCTTCTTTTTTATTTAAAAATGGATTTTGAAGTTCTAATGACCAATGTAGGCTTAAAGTTATACTACCACTTTATTCAAAACATATCCTTCATAATTCAATTTCATCTTTTGTTTAAAAGGTCATTTTCAGCAATGACATTTTAATGACAATGGAATTACTTTTCCTTGAAGGATAATGGTAATTAATTGAAATCTTTAAAACATTTTAGTTTGTGTTATTTATTTTTAGTTATCAGTGAATAAAATATAGATGATAATTTCTGAATTAATCCGCATTGCAATTATCCAGGAGAACTTGGTTTCCATATAAGGATATTTTTTTTCTTCTCCTCCTCCAAGACCTGCTATTGTTACACCATCATAGTATTTAGGTTATTATGTATTAATCTAGATTATTTTCTCAGGGTTTATAATTGATATCTAATATGTATGTATGTATGAAATTATTTTTGCCTAGCCACTGATTCAGTCAATAACTTGCTATAACAATAAAGCTTATTCAAAACCTTCTGTAGCAGCGACACCACTCTAGGTGCTAAGATTCAATGGTGTTCACATTAAATAGTCTCTTTAGTCACTAACCTTACAGAATTGGTGGGTCATGTGTGGGAAGATAGACACCAATCAGTACAAGATTAAGTAAAGTACCCTGAAGCTCTGAAGCATGAGTAGCAGTGAACAGTTTGAGGATGGGGTTAATATCTCCCAAAGGAAAGGACCAGCTTGTGAAAGATGTGAAAAACCACTTGGAGAGTGAGCCCAGACTATTCTAGGAACTGAATTAAAGCCATTATGGAAAAAAAGTCCAAGACCAAAAGGCCAGGGGCGACAGATGAAGCTAGAGTGCTTGGCAAAGGCCACACTATGAAGTTTCAAATGCACTATATTAAGGATTGGGGTTGCTATCTCAAGAGCAAAAGAAAGCCTGTAATTTTAGCAGTACAATTAAAAATTTTATTTTAGAGTATCTAAAATAAATTTAATAATTGCTGAAATACTTACCTATATATCAAATACTAAATAAGGAGGCTTCATTTGAAATATGAAGACAATGCTTAGGGCAAATTATTTAATAATGTGTATGTTCTTTCATGGCATTCAATAATATTCATTTTCTTAAGGATTTTATAGTTTAGTTTAATTGAGTAAAACATATACAAATAAACCTTATTTAATACAATATTTTAAATATTAAAATTATGACAGATTATTAGTTGCTGCATTATCTAAAAAGGGTTTCTAAAATAATATAATTGAATATTTCAAGCGGTTCTATAACCTACATTGTATATGGGTCCAAGAATGAATAAGACAAGATGATTCTGGGAAGATGGTGGAGTAGAAAGCACCAGGAATCTGTCTCCCCATTTAGACAACGATTGTTCTGCAGAAACTGTCTATATTTGGAATTATAGTCTATTGAAGTCTTGCAACTTCCAGGGGAGGTCTTGGAGATAAATTGTGGTTAATTTTGGTCAATTTCAGCTCTTAGCATCATAGTGGCTATCCATCCCTGACTTCCCAGCCCATGGAAGACAGTGATGCATAAATTACTTTTATAATGGATTAAAAAAAAAAGAAAGGATATTTTATACTGAGCTCTTAATCTCTCCTGGGTACTATGACTCTGGCCCTTCTAATTTTTTAAATCAATTATGGTATTACATTCTTATACATTGTCTCAATTTAGCTGTATAAGAATATATAAAAATTTTGTTGATGTGATAGCATTCAGCATTTTCAAATAATTTAACCATTAAGTGATCTTTAACGATAGTAAACAAAGTTAATTAAATTTATGCATTTTATATATGCAATTATCTAACATTTTAAAAATGAGATTAAGGCTTTTTATCATTTTAAACCTAGTGAAGTATTTGCTCTCAAACACACACACACACACACACACACACACACACACACACACACACACACACATAATGGTCATTGCTTTTCTGAAAAGCAATTTGATAATGTATGTACCAAGGATATAAAAACATCCATCCCATTTTACCCAGTAATTACATTCTGACAGTATTTTATAAGAAACAGTAAAACATTCTTATAGTGATTTATTAATCAAAATGTTTTATGAATTATTTTCATTTCTTAAGTAAAATCTAACAATAACCTAAATATCTAAAATTACTGAGTTGGATAAGAGAATAGCACATTTAATGGTCTGTTATTCAAGCCATAAAAATAGTGTGTACAAAGGCTTTAATGGAATATAAAAGTTTCATGATATTAACTGAAAAAATGTAGGAAATTAAACTCTATCCATGGTATAAACAGTGTATCAGTTTTCTATTGCCCTTAACAGAAATTGCCTCAAACTTAGTAGCTTTAAACAATATGAATTTATTATCATGCATTTCTAGAAGTCATAAGTCTAAAATCAATCTCCGTGGGCTAATGAGATCAAGGTGTTGGCAGGGTCAGTTCATTCTGGAGGCTCAGAAGGAGGATCTGTTTCATTGCCATACAGCCTTTAGAACCTGTCCCAATTCCTTCACTCATTGCCCCTCACCACATAGCCAGTTCTCCCTCTTCTACCTTAGCACATCTTTGTCACTGACTCTTCAGCCGCATTTTTATAGGACCCCTGTCATTACATCAGGCTCACCCAGCTAATTCAGGATTATCTCATTAATTACATTTGCAAATGGCTTTTGCCATGTAGGGTAACATACTTATAGGTTCTTGTAATTATAATGTGGACAACTTTGGGGGGAGGGATATAATTCTGCCCACCACACATGGGATGGCCATATTTATCACTGAAACTGGGATACTTTCTTTTTTAAATTCCAAAATATTTTTATTTATTTAATGTTCATAGTATTATAGTTTCCCCCATTTTCTTTCCCCTTGTCCCTCTCTACCTAGCTCCCACCCCAACCCATACTCTTGATAATGAAAGAGGATACTATTAATAATTACTTCAGGGCAACAGAGGTAAACCAGAGCTATTCTTGAAAATTCTAGGTAGGTGCCCAGGTAGGTATATAACTAGAGTGATAAATGACGGTCTGTCTTAATTCAATCAAATTTTTATTTTTGAAAGGGACCTATTTTTGTTATCTTGGAAAAATTTAATATTTTCATTTCCTTATAGTTTATTATAATTAAGCATATTTAATTAAGTACAATTCTATTTTAAATAAGTACTTCTTATCCATATTTAGATAATATTTTGTTTTAGCATTGATATGGGTTCTTTTTTAAAATTCATTTGCTGTTGGCCTTAGAGACACAAGGACAAACAATAAATTATATTAAAATAATTCAGGGACTCATCCATGCATGCAATAATTATGATTGTGAGCATCCAAGAAAAATTAGTGTGTAATGTCTTAATTAAAGTTGGGCAACACAGTTTTATTTACAGATTGAATTCTATTAAATCTTCAGAGTGGTATATTTTTATTTTACTCTGATGTAATTAATATTTAGTATAGCTCTTTCGGTAGCACATTGCATTATTAATTCACATCTTGTGAGAAATATAATAGTATGTAAAAAAAATCCCTTTGAAAGATAGCCCATAAATTTTGTTATTATATTAAAATGCAAATTTTGCCTCTGGCTTAACAATTTAAAATACTTATGTGTTGCAGTTATGCTTATTTAGAGGTATTAGCTGAGAAAAAATTATTAAAATCTGTTGATTTTTTGCATGAGGATCTGTTTTCACATTTTTAAACCAGAGTTGAGAATCTTTCCCAGTGGCATTCTTAACTCATAGATATGATGTGAATATTATGTTTACTTTAATCCTGCTCTTATTTTCTTTAGAAAAACTGTGATTTGTATTAGTAGCATACTACCAAACCTACATGGCTATTAAAGTTTGAGCCTTAGGACAGAAGAGTACAAATTTTAAACTTTCATTATTGTTCTTGTCAAAGGAAGTTGTTATGTTGGCTGTGGTATTCCCTCTAAGGGAGCCTCCAAGAAAAACACCATTTATCTTAGTTTAGCTCTGAGAAATCCGCAGGGATCCTTTCTACATCTTTAATAATAAGCTTTCAAAAATATTCACAAACAGAAAACTATCTTTAAGCACAAACTCTAATATTTGGGAAGACGAAATAGGTCTTCTGCTGAGCCTTTTTATTAACAAAAATGATGAAGGCAAAAATAAAAACTCCCTGAACTTTTTATTCCTCAATGCTAAAGTAGGACGATATGAATCCTCTACCAATCCTGATGTTTCTTGGATTGGGAGTGAAAAACCTGAGTTTAAGGAGAGGTTTTCGGTGGGGATGGAAAGAAAGTAGATTGCCTAACTCTAGAAGCTTATTAACAAAGTTTTGTTCCCCAATCAAACATCATTGCTCCCTTGGCTCTCTTGCTTGCTCTCATTCATTCTCACTTCCTGCATTAGACCTGTCTCTGAGTGAGTGAGTGCTCCTGGGCGCAACTAGGGAAAACCAGCCTTTACTTAGCTACACCTGAATGCGTGCTGCTTCCTCTGGGATAATTAGATTTACAAATTGAACATGCCACTTTCCTATTTTTCATTTGGCAAACATGTTTTATCTAATTCCTAAAATACATCTGAAAATGACTGTTGAATAGGTAATCATGTATTGCGTAAAATAATTTCATTATTGTTAAGTACTTTTTAAAAACTAATACTAGTAATTAGCTTCATATCAAAAAGTTAATGCTTCTCATATACTCTTATATTACTCTTATAGAATTCAAGGAAAGGTTTATATTATTTTATTTTAAATAACTTATTTGTGTTTTTTGTCTCAAAGGATAATTTTCTAGTGGTTTTTAGCCCTTTCAAAATCCAAGTTGTTCTCCTTGTATTTAAATGTATAGTATGCCTTATGCATCCTAGGAAATATGAGAAACTTTTTTACCTATTGATAATATACACATTAATATTCAAAGCTACGTCTCTACTGCAGACCATTCGCTTGTTCACCCTATGCATACAAATATAAAACTCCCTTGTGTGTTACTCCTAGTTTTTAAATATGTTTGTAATATTTTGGAATGTTGGGGTTAATTTTGGAATGTTACAAATCAGCAAACATAATAAAGTTCATTAGAAAATTAAAACAATTGGAATTTCAGGATAGAAAGACAAGTGATTCTAATATGATAAACTGAAGGTCAGAATTATTTTTCCAGTTATTTTTAAGATCCTCCCCAACAAATCAGGAGTCACCACATGGATACTACAAAGTGTCTTTATTTGTAGAAACAACTATGGAAATGATTCACTGCTGTCATTCATACTCAATTCCTAGATTATTTTCAAATTAAAAGAGGCCCCAAATTATATAAAATAATTTTAAGGGAGTGTATGGAATAGTCTTCTTTTTGATAATTGTGTCTTTAATATACTAAAAAATATTAAAACAAAACTTTTACTGCTGAAACCAGTTTGGTTCAGTGGATAGAGCATTGGCCTGCAGATTGAAAGGTCCCAGGTTCGATTCCAGTCAAGGCCATGTACTTTGGTTGCGGCACATACCCAGTAGGAGGTGTGCAGGAGGCAGCTGATCCATGTTTCTCTCTCATCGATCAGCTGCCTCCTGCACACCGACCTACTGGGTATGTGCCCGCAACCAAGGTACATGCCCCTTGACTGGAATAGAAGTTTCTAACTTTCTATTCCTTTTCCTTCCTCTCTGTAAAAAAACAACAAAGTATATTTTAAAAAATTATTAACATTTAATATACAACTAAAAATATTTGTAAGTATTAGTAACCATAGGTATTAATAGTTTTCAAGGAGCCGAGATTTCTCAAAGGTCTCAGGAAGAAACATATCACTGGGGTGTGGGTTTTAACAGTAGCTAAGACAGCTCAGAGCTGCCACTTTGATCACCTCCTCCTGGAGGCTGACTTATCCGTCCCCTTCAGCAACTGCTGCCTCCCATTGTTGTCTCCTCCAAGTGTCTTTCTTGTCCTATTCTTTCCCCTGTGTAGTGAGGGATTCTGGAAGCTGAGCAGTTCCATTATCTGCTGTCTGTCAGCTGGGGATTTAGGAAAGCTGGTTCTGCAGTTCATTTGGAGAACCTGAGAACGAGGGGAGCCGATGGGTCAAGTCTCAGTCTGCAGGTGGGAAATGGAGCTCCCAGCGCAGGCACTCAAACAAAAGAAGCTCATTCTCTCTTCTTTTGCTTTTTCTTCTATTCAGCCCTCAGAGGTTTTAGGTGCTTGTCCATGCCCATTGGGGAAGGCAAACTGCTTTGCTGACTCTACTGATTCAAATGTTAATCTTGTCCAGGAACACCCTCACAGACACTCCCCAAAATAAACAATAATGTTTAGACCAAATATCTGGACACCCAGTGATCAGTGACGTAGACATAAAAGTAACCATCACGACCTCTAAGTTTGGGGAACCTTGAGTTAGGCGCCCCACTCTTATTTTACTCAGATATGGCCGTGGTGATGCAGGAATGTCAGATTTAGAGCTGTGAGCAAGGCCCATGCATTTAGGCAGCTGTGAACTGAAGATGAGCACCCAGCGTCTCGAGGACACCATCAATGTCACTCCTGGGGAAATGGAAGCCTAAGAATACTCATAGAGCAAATGAGCATAAATTCAAGACTAGAGCCCAGTTTTGATTAGACCAATTACGAATAAAAAATTATCATCATTTACTTAAAATATTTATTGAAGATCAGTAGCACATAAGATAATATTGACTAAAGTGATTTAGACACAAAGGGTATTTTCCTTTATGAAACTAATATATAAAATAGATCCCAGAAATGTGGAGAGTCAATTAAAGGACTGTAGGAAGGAATGGCATATTAGAAAGTTGAGATGAAGTGTTCAAGATCAATTTCTAAATCTGCTAAATTACTTAGACTGTTTCTCAAATGAAAAACTAGTGGTTTATTGTTTGTTTGTTTGTTTGTTTGTGTTTTGTGGGTTTCCTTTCTCTTCCCAGAGCCCATTAATAACATGTGGGACCTTTGTCTAAAATTCTCTTCTTTTCCTGCCCAGTCCTAACAGAATTTAAATATATTTGGTCCTAACAAAACAAATACTTCTCTCATCTCTCTCCCACTTTTTAAAATAACTTTTAATATTGCTATTTGGTGGTTAACTCTTCCTAAGTTAAGATGTTTTTCCTTATAAACTCTAGCACCATGTTTATTTTTATTATAATAAAACTAGTGGCCTGGTGCAGAAAATTAGTGCACTCAAGGGGGGTTCATCAGCCTGGCCTGCACCCTCTCACAGTCTGGGACCCCTTGGGGGATGTCCAATTGCTCCACCAGGGAGCAGGCCTAAGCTGTCAATCAGACATCCTTAGCGCTGCTGCGGAGCCAAGAAAGGCTCCTGCCACCACCGCCAAGCTTGCCAGCCTGGCTTCTGGGCTTCTGGCTGAGCGACACTTCCCCTGAGGGAGCGTACTGACCACCAGGGGGCAGCTCTGTGTTGAGCATCTGCTCCCTGGTGGTCAGTGTGCTATGACTGGTCATTTCACCTTTCGTTCGACTTCCATATTAGCCTTTTATTATATAGGATCAATTTATTACAAAAGAACAAACTAAGGAAAGAAATGTTGAACAATACCTGTAACTTTAAAGGCAGTACTCATTTCACCCCTAGTATTTTAATTATTGTGATAATGAAAAAAAGTGTCATATTATATTGCATTCAATATAAAATGTTAACAGCTCAAATATTTAATAGTTGCAAGCATCATTTATAAATCATATATATTTTTAATTATTTTATTACCTTCACTTTGTGTTTTAATGTGTCTAAAGTTTATCATATTACTTAATTGAGACATATATATTACTTGTCTTTACCTGGGAATTGTTACAAATTTTACAGATTTAATTTACTATATGCATTTCATTTGAATAGAGAGCTTAAGTAATAATAACAATAATAATAACTCTATCAGTCAAAATGACAAGCTATGATTGCTTTGTAGTTATATTACTCTGTAGTTTGAAATTTTATCCAGTTCTCTAAGCAACATACTTGGTTTTTTTTTATTAGATTTTGGAGCAAATAAGATGTGATAATTATTATTTTAAGACATTGTAATCTAAAATTTCCCAGGCTTCACAAATCTTGCTGCTTGTATTCTTTTATCTATATACCTTCAGAATAATAGTCTCTCTTATTTTATGCTGGAAATTCTCCCTTGTTTAAGACTGCAAATCCCTTGTTGTCTAGCCTTCATCCACTTTCACTTTTCTTGCTTTTCTCTCCTGACCTCCAGCTGCCCATCGACTGCTCCCAGAGCCACTCTGGGAGGATGCTATTTCTGCCCAAAGTTGCTGTCCTTTGAGTACCCAAAGCTGAAAAACAAAAAGATTGTAAATGGGCAATATTTTCTTATGGTTTTCTCTCACCAGAGCTCTACTTTTTCTAACAGAGAGATGGGTGAAGACACCCAACTCTTCAGTTCTTCAGCCCATACCCAGCACAGGCACAGGTCCTTTTCCTACAACCACCTCTAGGAGGGCTTAGAAAAGGTCTGGGAAGAGGCTGTAATGAGAAATGCACCCCTTTCTGCTGTTTCTATTTCTTTCTTTCTTCCTGTCCTGGGTCCTTGCTTATAGGCATATACTAAACATCCTCTTTAGTCCTCCTTAATGAAGGAGACCATCACTGAATACAAAGCAGCTCTTAAAAATGCATATTGCTCACACAGATCTAAATATCAATTAAAGCTTAGCCTGGAGTTCTATGACATGAAACAGATGTATAAGTTTGCTTGACATTATTTATACACTGTCATCTTTAGAGGGAACATTCTCTACCTACAATTTTGTTTGTTTGTTTTGCTTTTGCTCAGATTTTGAATTGCTATTTCCAAGAACCAGATAATTGAAAATTACTATTCTTTTGCAGTATTGCAAATCCGGTTCTCCAAAAAAGTAGTTCCAACCAAATTAGCAGTACAATTTAATTTAAAATTGTACTGCTTGTACTGATATTAAAAACAATTATAATATTGTCTTACCTTCTTTCTTTACATTTAACAAAGAGCATGGAAATTGTACATACATTTAAAATGCTAAGCATATTATCTAATAAAAGAGTAATATGCAAATTGACCATATATCCACTATACTCATAAGCCATGCCCACCAGCCAATCAGGAGCAAATATGCAAATAAACCCCAACCAAGATGGCTGCGGCCACTGAGAGCAGGAGAAAGGCTTGGGTTTCCCCAACAATGGAGGAAGCCAAGCTTTCCATCTGCCCTTGCTGGCCTAGGCCTCCACTCAATGCTACAAAGTTTCAATGATAGAAGATAAATAAAAATGACGCCAGCCAAAGAGCGGGAGAGAACAGAGGCTAGGGCTGCCCCCAGCAATGGAGAAAGCCAAGCTTCTGCAGCCCAGGCTGGCTTAGGCCTCCACTCCAGGCTACAAAGTTTCAATTATAGAAGGCAAATAAATTCCAACAGAAATGGCTGCCATCACAGATCAAGCAGAAGGCTTGACTTTGCTCCAAGCTACAAATTTTAATTATAGGAGATAAATAAATCCCAGATATCAGGGCATTCGCATGGATCACTGGTGGGCGTGTCCAGCCTGCAAACAACCACAGGCCCCTTACCCAGGCCATCCCATGCCCTAAGAGAACCCCTATCCTGATCTAGTACACCTTTCAGGGCAAGCTGGCTGACCCCCTCCCATGCACCAGGCCTCTATCCTATCTAACAAAAGTAATTTGCAGATTGACCATCACTCCAACACACAAGATGGCTTCCCCCATGTGGTCCAAGATCCTGCCCCCATGTGGACACAAGATGGCCACCATAGGCAGCAGGGGAGAGGAGTTGAGAGGAACCAGGCCTGCAAGGGAGGACAGTTTTGGGCCAACAGGCCAGCAGGGGAGGGCAGTTGAGGGGACCAGGCCTGCAAGGGAGGGCAGTTGTGGGCAATCAGGTTAGCAGGGGAGGGAAGTTGGGAGGGACCAGGCCTGCAAGGGAGGGCAGTTGGGGGGGGACCCAGGAATGCAGGGGAGGGCAGTTAGGGGTGACCAGGCCAGCAGAGGATTGAAGTTCGGGGTGACTGGGCCTGCAGAACAAGGGCAATTAGGGGCAACCAGGGCTGCAGGGGTTAGCTATTCGGGGGGGGGGGTCTTGCAGAGGAGGGCAGTTGGGAGGGACCATGTTTGCAAAGGAGGGTAGTTGGGGGAAAATAGGCTGGCAGGTGAGCAGTTAGGCATCAATCAGGTTGACAGGGGAGTGGTTAGTGGGTGATCAGGCTGGTAGGCAGCAGTTAGAAGCAATCAGGAAGTCAGGCAGATGAGCAGTTGGGAGCCAGCAGTCCTGGATTGTGAGAGGGATGTCTGACTGCCCTTTTAAGTCCAATCTCACCAGGCTTAATTGGGCAGTTGGACATCCCTCAAGGGGTCCCAGGTTGGAGAGGGTGTAAGCTGGGCTGAGGGGAACCCCCCCCCCCCCCCGCCAAAGCATGAATTCTATGCACCAGGCCTCTAGTCAATGGAAAATATTTTCTCCACTTTCTAAATCTTTTTAATAACTGTACTTCACAATTCACTGTTTTCCAGTTGTTAGAGTAGCCAGTTAGTTAGATAATTGACAAAAGAGGTGGGGGCAAATGGAACAACCCCCTCCAAGGGGTTACTGGCATCATTGTTTGGTTGTTGTTTTTCTGGATTAATGGGTGAGGGAGAAATTTGTGAGGGAGGATTCCTTTTATTAAGTGAATGCTCAATAGAAGGCAAATGACGAAGCTAAACTATGAAGTATGTGCAGTAGGAGCCAAAATAGAAATCATGAAATGAGGAGAAGATTAGACTGGGGAAGTCTGGGAAAGAGATCTGATAGGGGGAGGGCACAACCCAAAGAAAATCCAGGAAGAAGATTGAATTGGGAGGGCAGAGACACAAGCCCCAGAAAAGCTAGGAAAGAGATTAGATAATTTGAAAGAAAGCTTATTCTTTCCCAAACCCAAGAAAATATAAAGAAATCTGACAAAGAACTGGGCACAATTTCTGCTTGGGCTACACCCATGCCCTTCCTTCTCTCAGGCACATGTTTTTGCCTGCCTTTCTCCTAAACTCTAAGAGTATCCATGAGACTTGTGTCCGGGGGAGCAGTGAGTAGAGGCAGAAGACTCTCCTTTTTCTTCTGTAACTTCCTGTCCATGAAGCCGCTAACCTGTAGCCTGCCTGTGCCCTTTGCCCCAAGTGTGTACTCTTTCCACGCCAATAAATCTGCCACTATCTCTTAAAACACCTCCTATATGAGTGTCCCTGAAATTCCTTTCTGTCCATACTGCTGAAGAACCCATTTCCTCTGATTTATGGGTTTGCCATTTTATATATGATAAAAACATTGATAAAGTTACTTTGGTAGAAGTATCCATTAATTTTGTGGTTGCATGATACTTAGGACTACATTTTTAAAATCATTGTGATAAGGATATTATTTTAGAGACACACAGACTCTAAAAATGTCTACTTTAATTTTTTTATTTGGTTTTCAACAAGCAGGTGAGATACTAAAGATAAAATGTCTGGAATGGAGTCTAGGCATTAGGGCTTTCACAGAAAGCCCCTATGATCTTCATGTATGTACATAAAATGTTTTAATCACCTCCTCCTATTCGCCCTGTCAGTATGAAAGGGATCCCTTTCTTAAAGAAATCTTTAAGAAAGGTTTGTGGGAATGACCAAATACAAGATCCCTACCAGACACTACTGGTTAGCTCTGCAGATTAATGGGTGAGGGAGAAACACTCCTGCCAAGGGGGTGGAAGAGAGTGAGGACACAGTTCCCACTCTGGGCCACATGGCAGTTGAGTTCAGGAACAGAATGAATAAGTAGGGGCTGGGGAAGGCAGGCTTTGTAGTATTGAGGGTAAGGCTACCTTTGATTCTCAAGTGCGCCATTAAGCCATTCAAGGCCTTCCCAGTTTCAGCAGACATCAAGGCAGCACATAATATCAGGCTTGAGTTTCAGAACTTTCATGTTGTCTTTTGATTATGAGGAATACATATAATTTCTGGTAGGTTAAAAATATGTTTAATTATAAAGGCAAAACAGAGACTCTTCTGGGAATCCCAGCCCAGAATTAAGAGAAGATATCAGGAAAAAAAGTATGTGTCTGTGTGTTGAAGAATGGTCCTTTTCCCCCCCTTTCCTGGATGATCTATTCAACTATGTATTTCTGGTCTTTGTTCTATATATTAACTCTTTTGCTACCAATTATCTTGGATGCTTCTCAAAGGAGTCACTCTCCTCAGCCATAGTGGTTCTTGACTTTCTAGCTCTGATACTTGCTGACAATTAACAACCTCTTTTTATGCTTATGGTTCAAATTCCCAAGACTTTTGCATTGTGACAAAGGCATTAATACCAGGCCAAATTATATACTTATGAAAATCTTATGAATAAGCTACTTCTGAGAAAGTCATCCACTCTACTATACTTAACTTAGCTGACGTAGGTATATACCAATACTGAGGGAATAGACATCCTCGCAAGGAAAGGTGTAAGAAGCAAGACCTTCTGACATGTACATAGCAAAATACCTCAGGGTGTCAAGTCAGTGCTCCTGAACAGTTTTCTCTTTCTGAAAGTAAAACAATTATTTCTCAACTACCAAGTCAAATTCATGAATTAACCTGCCTTCTATGTTCTTTCTTCTGCACACCTCCCCACCTTTTTTTTTTTTTTAGTTTTTATGCATGAAATATGTTGTTTCATTCTTTTTTGTTTCTCTACTAGAGGCCCCAAGAATGGGCCTTCCTTCCCCCGGCTGCCAGCACTGCCTTCCCTCTAGCCCTGAACTGCCTTTCTGCCTTTGCTCCGGCCCGGAGCCACCTTTCTGCCTTCCCGCACTTCCCAGAAGCCTGGAGCTGCTGGGGTGGTGCACAACACTCCCAGCCACTCAAGACCTGCATATGCAAATTAACCCACCATATTTGTTGTGTTACTCACTCCTGATTGGCCAGGGGGCATTGTGAAGGTATGGTCAATTTGCATCTTTCTCTTTATTATTGTAGATTACTTTGAAATATACAGTCATTACCTCTTCCTTCATAGTAGGTCAGTTAAAGCTGTTCTCTGATACCTCCAGACTCTCTCTCTGCTAGCCACTCCTATACCCAGCCCTACAGGGTTCTGATGAAACACTAATCTCTATAAGTTACTTTACATATCTCCTTATTCCTCCAGAAATCTCAAAGCAAGGCCTTTAATTCATTTCTGTGTTTTTATGTATCTTCCCTAATTCTTCATAAAAGGGGATTGTGTTTATACAGAATTTTACATCTATATAAACACTGGAGATATTAGGTAGGAGATTAAGATTTTTTAAAAATAAAAGTGATAACATTTTTAGGTTTTGTTTTATTAGTCTATTTCTCAAACCAAATTATAACCCCTTGGAGGATACTAATGAAGTCTAATGGGTTTTGCTACTCCAGTACCCATTTAATAATATATAATTTGAAAGAGATGATATTATTGATTTCATTATGCTTTGAAAACATTTATAGTGAGTTATTTGTATTGTTTATTTGATTCAAATTCTTATTAGAAATTAAGTATGGCTATTGTATCTTCTTTAATGGTATTACTTTAGAGAAAAAACAATAGCTTGTCTTAAATATGGATGTGCAAATGCATTAAAAAATTTCATCCTGACTCTATACTGGACACATTGGATTGATAGCTGAAAGGTGTCAGAATTGCCTGTCATATTGAGACTAAGGAGTACAAAAAGGTTTGCAAAACCTTCAAGTTCTCTAGTTAATACTGGCATTTCACTAAAAATTAATTAAGCCACATTTGCTTGTTAATAAATAACAAATTATCAATCAGTTCTATCACAACACATGACTTGCATGTTATACTGTATGTGTGCATATTCATGGTAAGGAAATGAGATATTGTGTCTTTTTTTAGTTTATACCCTTGACATGCAAAAGAATGTCAAATATTTTTAATTAAAATTGGATCAGAGCATACATACAGCCAAGACTAATTTTAGCATTTTCCATAATTAAAAAAATAGGGGACAATATCTCTTTTCTTTGAAGACCATTCTGGAATTGATTTTATACTTAACTTTCATACGTATTCACACATTAGAACAAAATTAATTTCATTTATAAAGTGAAAACAGGTCACTTTGCATGTCCAACTTAGTACAATATCAGAGAGTAAAAAATTTGTTAAAGTTTTCCTGAATTAATTAACCGTGTCCTCATGACTTTTCTCTCTCATGCAGCAATAATAAAAATATCCATGTGTGCCCATCACAGAGTGTCCTCCGCTGCTCTCTCATTTTCACTACTGCCCTCCAGTGACTGGACACCTTAGCCTCTTTAGACTGCTGGCTCTGACTACTCCTGAGAAGACTGTTTATACTTTCTTTACATAGCTCATGTTCTCCTTTAAACCTCTTCCAATCTGTCATTCACTCTGGAATTCTTTTTTTTTTTTAATATATATTTTATTAATTTTTCACAGAGAGGAAGAGAGAGGGATAGAAAGTCAGAAACATCGATCAGCTGCCTCTTGCACGCCCCCTACTGGGGATGTGCCCGCAGCCAAGGTACATGCCCTTGCCGGAATCGAACCTGGGACCCTTCAGTCCGCAGTCCGATGCTCTATCCACTGAGCCAAACCAGTCTCGGCATTCACTCTGGAATTCTTATCAAGTCACCAATATCCATCATTTTATTAAATCTAGTAGTTGATTTTTGCTCTAAGTGATCTGGCCCCCATAAATATTTGACCTCATTTCTTACTAATATCCCTCTGAGTCACCCCACTACATCTATTTTTAATTCTTCAAACACACTATGCATGGTTTTACTTTAGAGCATGCACACTGGCTGTTCCCTCGGCTTAAACTGGTCTTCTTCTGACATCTGCCTGCCTAACTTACTCCCCTCTTCTAAGACTTCTTATTAGGCTTGATTGCCCTACTCAAAATTGCAACAACTTATTTTTATAGCCACTCTCTGAAGATGAGCCTCAATGGAGCCCTGCCCCTTGAATATGAGCTGGTCTGTGACTTATTTGTAATCAATACGATATATCAGATGTGACAAATCTGGAACTCCTAAACTTCACTCAGATAAAGCTTTCTATTTTCTTTCTTTTTTGGGGGGTTGGGGGGGGGTACGGGCGCTCCCCATAGGGGAATTGAACCCTGGTCTTCTGTGTGACAGGCGGGGATACTCACCACTATGCAAATGAGGACTTCCTTGGTTTCTTGAAATACTATTATTCAGGATGATCACTGACAGCACACTCTCTCTTGGAGCCCAACCTTCATGCTGTGATGCCAGCATCACATAGAGAGGCCACTTGTAGGCAGTTTGGTCAATAATCTTAGTGGAGCTTCAACTGCTGGCCTTGTGAGTGAGTCATCTTGGACTTATAGCCCCAACTAAAACACCGACTCATACCTTTCTGCAAGCATATGAGAAACCCCAGTGGGAACAATTAGCAAAGCCCCATTAAAGCACAGTACTATAGAAAATAACAGTAAGTTGTTTTAAGCCACTAAGTTTTAGAATAGTTTATAAATAAGGGTAACTAGAAGTCCCTTTTTCCCTGTTTAATTTCAAATGCCTTGCTCTACTTTATTTTTTCCCCTGAGCCTTTATTTTTATTTAACATACTGTATGATTTACTAATTTATTATGTTCAGCATTTGTTTTTTGTTTGTTTGTTTTTTTGTTTGTTTTTTGGTCAGGCTGTTTAAAACCATGTTAAAAACTCTGCTGCATTTTTCTTCATCACTTTTTCTGTCACACATGCATTGTTCTTTCTTTTAGTTTGACTTTTCTGGTATTCTCACAATTATTTTTCTGTTTTCTTTCTCATTCTCATTTAAGACATCTTTCTCACTGCCAGGTTATTCTTCTTAGTTTTCATATATTTTTTAATTTAATCATTATTATTGTTAGTAAAGAGGGGAAGAAGACCACCCTTCTTCCTGGAAAATAAGTTTCCTTGAAATAATGTAGTGACAGACCTCCTAGCAAACACTAATATGTGCTCCTGGGAGGGTCCTTATCTATGGACTGCTGCAGCAGATGTCTTGGTACTTTGGAAAACAAACCAACAATCTATGGACTTATATGGCTTGACCCCCCAGAAATATCATGTACATTATGTCACACTCTTAGTATAAACTGGAAATGTTTCAGGCCAAACAGCTCCCTTTGATTAAAACAGGCAATCATACACATATATCTCAAGTTGTCATTTGTAAACCTGGGCCAGTGTGTCCTCATGATAAAACTCACCTGCGAAATTGTATTAATAATTTTAAATATTTCCCTCCTTTGTATATACCACTCAGTTATCTGTGTCCTTAAAATCATTGGTAAAGCTTGATGCTGGCTAAGTCTTATTTGTGAGTCTTATTGGACAACTAAAATTTTTTTGTTTTATCAATAGATTAGAGGTCTGGTGCATGAATTCATGTACGAGTGGGGTCCCTCAGCCTGGCCTGTGGGATCGGGCTGAAAACAGCTCTCTGACATTCCCCAAGGAGTCCTGGATTGTGAGAGGGTGCAGGCCAGGCTGAGCAACCCCACTGATGCATAATTGGGGCCAGAGAGGGATGCAGGAGTTTGGCCAGCTGGGGAGAGACTATGGGAGGGCTGCAGGGTGTGTCTGGCCCATCTCAGTCCTGATCTGCTAAACCCAAGCAGCAAGCTGACCTACCAGTCAGAGCATCTGCTCCCTGGTTTCAGTGCATGTGATAGTGAGTGATTGAGCAATCTTAGCATATCATTAGCATATTATGCTTTGACTAGAGGCCCAGTACACAAAAGTTCATGTATTGGAGGAGGAGGACCCTCATCCTGGCCTGCCCTCTCTCACAGTCCAGGAGCCCTCAGGGGTGATAGGCTACTCAGTGATTAGGGGAAAGTGACGCCCCAATCAGACCTCTGTTGCTGCCACTGTTGGCAGCACAAACCTTGGCTGGCCCTGTTTACCTGAGCCTCGGCTGGCCCTGGGTGGCTGGGCAAGTACCATCCGAGGCTTGCCTGAGCCTTAGGCCAGTCTTGGGCAGCTGGGGGGCTGAGGGAACTGGAGGACTCCTGAGGCAGGTGTGGAGCAGCTGGGCTCACCTGGGGGCAGGCCCAGTCGTGCTGCGCACCTGCCACTCTGGTGGATCTGAGGGGACTGGGCACCACCCTCTTGTGGCTGTGAATGCTACCATCTTTGAGGGCGTGGCAGTTAATTAGCATACTCCCTCCTTATTGACTGTGGGTGCCACTATCTTTGTGAGCATGTAATGGTCAATTAGCATATTCCCTCTTTATTAGATAGGATTGGTTGAACAGTTGACCAGATGACTGGACACTTAGCATATTAGGCTTTTATTACACAGGATTTGATGGCATTCCAGATGATTGAAGTTCCTAGAAATCTACCTAGATATCTGAGTCAATACTAGGCTATGTTCCCAACAGAGTTATCTGTAATTATTACAAATTCCTTCAGGGCAATGTATTATCATATGTAACTCAGTGAAGAAACATGTACATATGCATAAGATGCAATAAGCCATAACATCTACATGTCTGAGTCTGCATAATGTAAGAGCATACAGCAGTCTAACCACTGACTTGTTGGTATGGAGCCTCAAGAATTTTTGAGGGTTCAAAAAATAAATAATTTATTAATTTAGAATGTATTTAAAAATTATGGAAATATACATATTTCTTCACTGAATTACATATGAGCCAAATTTACAAAGGGGAAATAAGTGTTAGCTCTTTTTCAAATATCCCATCTTTTTTTGAAATTTGTAGCTTAAACTAATATAGATATTATGTATAAGAAGTAGAAATATAACATGCCTTATCTGTGTCTTTTTTTGTTTTTGCTGCTACAATGAATATTACATATTTCTCGAGTATGCTATTTTCCAGACAAATGTGTACTCCATCATATTGTAATTAGGACCATAACATTTCCTGGAATGTTGCTTACATCTTAATGAAAGGATAATCATGCTAGGAAGGTGTATATTTGGAACCTTACATTTTCTTCTCAGTGATTCTTTAACTTTGTAGAAATAATTTTCATTCTTTTGTGTTTTAGTTCATCATGTACCAGATGGACAATAAAGATATTCTTAGAGAAGGAGACTAAGTGTTGCATGTTGATAAGAATCCTCTCTCCTCCATTTCTTTTGTGTATTTTTAAAATCCTTATTTCCTTTTACTAAGTATTCCTTGTATATTTCTTCACATTGCTTTTCTTTCTTCCTCTCTGCAAAGGTGACCTAGTGTGGAGAGGATTACAGTCTCTAGGAACTTGGGAATCTAAAAAGCCATGTGGGCTCCAGAAAAATGGAGTCAATAACCATTGCAGTGCAATAAAATAATAATCGACCTTTGTATAGTCTTTTTCACTTTTCAAATTTAGGTTATCATATAATGATGTTTCTATTATATAAATATCATCTATAGCACACAGAACCTATTCTCATTTATTAAATTATAAGTGAAAGCAATCTGACAAAATTAAAATCTCAAAATGAATTTTATTTTAGCTATTTCCTGTAAGGGACCATTTCCTTAGTTGACATAGATCAAGATGATTTCAGATTGACCCTAAATAAACCAGCTCCTCATGGAAAGTGAAGCTCAATGTAGTGCTGCCACTCAAACCCACAGAAGCTGGCTTTTTTTTTTTTCATCTGTGTTATTGTTTCCCTCTATGCTGTGCCCTTCTCTGCAACGTTTAGATCTGTCCACAGGGTGAACTCAGGCGCACACATGTGATGTGCTTTGGTCACTGAAATATGAACAGAAATGAAGGAAGTTACTTCCTGGCAGAAGCTTTAAGAATTAGCACACTCTTTGCCACTCTCTCTTTTACTCTTCTCTTATGACAGATATATTTGACATGACTACACTGCAGCCAACCAGATGGACATATATGATGAGTAAGAAATATATCCTGTGTTTGATACTGAAGCACAACCTAGACTGGCTTGACTGATGGGTTTTGTTAAAATTACTAGGTACTTTATTATCCTATTTTCTAATATAGTTATTCCAGTTTTATATTCTGGCTTAACTGCGATCAAGACAGTTGATTCTCCATTGACAAGCGAGCACTATTGAAAAGACTACTGTCCCCACCCAGCCAGAGTGGCTTAATAGTTGAGCCTCGACCTATGAATCAGGAGGTCATGATTCAATTCCAGGACAGGGCACATGCCCAGATTGTGGGCTTGACCCCCGGTGTGAGACATGCAGGAGGAAGCCATTCAGTGATTCTCTTTCATTATTGAAGTTTCTATCTCTTTCTCCCTCTCCCATCCTCTTTGAAATCAATAAAAATATATAACAAAAATAAAAGACTACTGTCCCTTAAATATGAATAGAAGGCATCAATCACAACGGGGGTATTTTGTAAGTTTGTAAAAAAATCATTAAGCAAGCTCCCAATAAAACCAATTAAAAACAACAACAACACAAACTCTAGGATTGATGCAAATCTCATAAACTTTGGCAGGGAAAACAGATATTTGCCATACAGAGCAGTGACTTGAATCTATCTCGAGCAATACAGATTAATTGTAGGGAATATAAAGAAACATGCTCTACTTTACTCTTTGGTGCTTTGGCAAATCGTGTTGCATTATGCTGCAGATTTGGCAGAGTAAAGTGTGTCATTTAGGAAATTGCTGCTGAGTGTGGGTATTGCGCACGACCACAGCAGAGATTTCCCAAGTCACCGCAGCGCGGAGGTGGCAGGGTCAGCAGGTGTTAGCACTTTCAGGGCTCTTTGTCAGTCTGCTGAATAGCTGACATCAATTTCAGGAGGCAGAGAAGGGCTGCACTCTATTTTCACTTGGCAAAGCTCAGAGTTAACGGTTGAGTGAGAACAACTTCTACTAACTTACTTGTACTTCAAGAACTCTATGATGTTTCTTGGAGTGTTGAATTAATTGAGAAGGCTAAAATAATTGATTTTAAGTTTGTACTTATTATCATGCTAAAAAATATCCCAGAAAAAAACCCATATTTTAGTTAAAAATATCAATAAGTGTAAGTGGAGCAATGTAGGTTAATACAATACTAAATGTGTATCCCAGTTTGGGCACTATCACATTCTCCCTGAAATACTGAAATAGTCTTCATTTTGCCTTTCTGAAATCTCTCTATCATGGATTGATGACTTGATTCTGTGTTCCCCAGTATCTTGACTTTCTTACATATCTATCACACTTATTTTGTATGATTACTTTTTCCTATGTATATGCATTAGTAGTCTTTGAGATCTGTGAAGGAAGGGGTATTGCATATTTTGTTCATCATTCTGCCTCATTGCCCATTCTGTATTTAAAATGTAGAAATATTTGTTGAATGATTAAATGATTATACAAATGAATGTAAGAATAACTTGATTCTCAGTAAGTGGCATTTAATTTACTTTTGATGTTTTGGAAAATGGATAAGATCTAATAGCTAAACTCACCTATTCATAATTTTTATTTAACTTGTCTCTCTTAATAAACATTAAAAGACAGAAAAAAAACTCTAATGCAATATATCAAGACTAGGATTTTGTTTACTATAGGGTAACTGGTAATCTGTTCATTATAAAAATACATATCCTATATTTTTCTTTCAATGATTAGTGACTAATGAAAATAATTTTATCTTTCAAAGTTATAGATTAATACTCTGACATTTGAGAATCAGCACCTTAAGATTTTCTACCAAATTGAAAAATTGATTTTTCAAAGTTGTGAAATTATAATGCTGTGGTTAAAATAGACTGAGTCAAATTTTTCATATTTTTACATTCCAGTTTTAAAGATGAACAAAACATCTTTAGCAAAGTATAATATTGTTATTTAGCTTTAAAAAAATCACTTAAAGCCCTAAATGGTTTCGCTCAGTGGATAGAGCATCAGCCTGTGGACGAAGGGGTCCCAGGTTCGATTCTGGTCAAGGTCATGTACCTTGGTTGCGGGCACATCCCCAAAAGGGGTGTGCAGGAGGCAGCTGATCGATGTTTCTCTCTCATCAATGTTTCTAACTCTATCCCTCTTTCTTCCTCTGTAAAAAATTAATAAAATATATTTTTAAAAATCTCTTAAAGATATTTCTATGAATTTAAACTGTTTATATTAAATATGTTAATCCCATAAAAACATGTGACTAAATGTAATCAAATAATTATTCACATTAAGATGCCCTCCTCCACTTTGCACTTATAGAAATGATAGACATGACTAGAGGCCTGGTGCATGAAATTCATGCACTGAAGGGTGTGGATCCCTCAGCCCAGCCTGCCCCTCTCACAATCCTGGAGCCCTCAGGGGTGGGAGGCAACCCAGCAATCAGGGGAAGACAATGCCTCATCACACCTCTGCTGCAGCCATTTCTGTCAGCACAAGCCTTGGCTAGCCCTAGTTACCTGAGCCTCAGGTGGCCCTGAGTGGCAGGGGAGCTGACAAAACTGGGGGACTCTGGAGGCAAGCATGTAGAGCTACCATCTTGTGGCTGTGGGTGCTGCCATCTTTGAGGGTGGAGCAGTCAATTAACATATTCCCTCCTTATTGGTTGTGGGTGCCTTCATCTTTGTGATGGTGTGAGGGTCAATTAGCATATTCACTCTTTATTAGATAGGCTAGTACTTAGGAAGCATACTATAGCAGTGAAGTTTCAATCAATGTTTTCTTTTTTTAAGTGCTGGAATATTTATTTCTCCTCAAAGTGAGGGAAGCAGGAAAGGGGATAATTTATGTCTCACCTTAGTAATTGAGGTCTCCAAGTAAGCTCTTTGTGTAGGTTGATATGACATCTATAAATACTACCCTACTGCACAGAACCTAGCTAACTACTTTCTTGTCTTGATTAGATGGATGTTTCTGGTATTAATGCCTTTGGGCTCACATTTATAATTTCATTGTCCCTTAGATAAACTTATGGGGTTGACACTTTAATAGAAGGTCCCCAAACTGGAATAATTACCTTGATTTTTATCAAAGCAGCATTTATGTAGAGCAAAAATTAGTGCATTATTTGATAACCAGTATATTATGATATTTGGCCCTCTATTTATTGACATTATTTACACCACACAGCCCGCATTTTTGAAAAGTGTTCTTTGATCATTTGTTGTTTTAGACATTGATATAACAGATATAATATATGAAATTAATAAGTGTAAGGCTCTTTCTGTTTATGAAGTTTATAGAAGGTCTGTTTTTACGAGGAATAGGCTATTTATTTGCTTCCAGATTTGAGGGTATATGGACATATTTTTGCAAATTCATGTGTATCTTATAAAATTTAAAAAAATGAATCCAATATTCTGAGTTCTGGTTTCACTCATCAGAGTTTTAGACTTCGTGACATGGACCCATGATCAAAGTTTCAGTTGGTTAAACATGAGTTCATTGTACTCTTACCCACATAACCAAAATACAAAGAAATCAAGATGCTAGGCGAAAAAAATACTATCAGAAGCTTATACTACAAATTTAATCTCTGTCATTTCAAGTAAAAAGGTAGAATTTTATTAACCAATGAAGAAAAGTTGTACAAAATATGAAGAACATAGTTCTAATTACATACCTGAATCCTTATTCTTCAACTCCTTCTAAAATGTCAGAGTTGACACGTTTTCTTTAAAGAATGACAACATATATATGATTTTATAAATTTTAAGGGCACTTATTGGAATACAGGCATTTAAACATAGCCTAACTCCAAATGTTTAAGTCAATGAATGCATTTTATTTTGAAAATAAAATTGTCTATACTTTGTGTATATTGTTATTAAAACTACCACTGTGATAGTGCAACTTACTATACACACAAACTTTGAAATTATAGTAAATGACAGAAGTATTAAGGAAAATCACAGAATTAAGTTTAATTCATAAGCAATTCCATGATTTTTTATTAGCTTTTTTTTATCTAAGCATAAGATCTCCAGCACCTGAATGTAAATATATTTATATATGTATTAAGTAATAAAAACAAATGTTAATTTGTCACAAAACTTACAATTCAGTATTCAAAAATGTCCTTTGGGAAGTGAATAACATTGTATTATGTTGATGTATTGTTGTGAGGACACTGGCAAATTGCTATTGCAATTTTAATTTTGAATTTCATGCATGCATATATAAAGAAACATTTAATAGTAAACAGAAAAGTGAAAATTCATTTCCAGTTAACCTAGCAAAATAATTATTAACAACCTATATAATAAAAGCCTAATATGCTAAGTCCCCAACTGTTTGACTGTTTGACCAGTTACTATGATGCACACTGACCACCAGGGAACAGACACCCTGACTGGTAGGTTAGCTTGCTGCTAGGGTCCAGCTGATTGGGACTGGGCGAGATGGGCTGGACATGCACTGGAGCCCTCCTGTGGTCCCTCCCTGGCCCTGATCATGCATCAGTGAGGTCCCTTGACCTGGACTGGACCCCTCGGGATATCCACAGGCCAGGCCGAGGGACCCTCCCAGTGCACAAATCTGTGCACAAGGCCTCTAGTTTAAATATAATTCTAATATCTTTCTATGTTTGTATACATTTTTGCATATACTCATATTTTTTGTTTTACAATTTACATTTTGTTTTATTTACTCCTATAGACATCTAACACCATCTGTATTATGCTTAATACTTAATGATTTTTAATAAATGTAGTAAGTTGAATATATAAAATATATTCAGATGCCAGAAAAATGCATATTTATACATTACATTCGCATAATAGGTACAAGAATTTTTACAATTTCAGACACACTATTTTTGGCCTCATTTACCTAAATAAAATTCCCAAGAGTATAACTCTATGTAGACCACAATGTGAGGGTGTCTCCTAGAGATATGGAATGCTATACCAATGTATGTTTGTTTATGTGTAACACATATACACATGTAAATAACACATATCTATACATACAGACATAAATATAAAGTGCTTAGCAGCTCTATGCCTGTAGATAGTAGTGAGGAAGCATTCTTACATTCCTAATAAGCTATTGCAGAATTGTGAAAGGTGACCAGCAAAATGATTCTAATATCTTCCACCCTCCACACTTCACAGGAAAAGGCTGAGAATTTATCTGAGTTTGAGGTTTAGAGGAGAGGATTTCTTTGGGAGAAGTCAGAGTCCGGTGTATTTTCCACCTAGATATGGAGAAAATATCTTCTCCCTTTCTGCTATATCAAGTGAGGTTATCTCCAGGAAAACCATTCGGAAAATTGGCTTAAGTCCCCTGAAATTGGAGGACTATCAAAGCTGGTTCATGATTTACTAAAAAAAAAAATTAAAAATTAAAATTAAATAAAAGTGTCTTAAAGCAAGTGAATAGCTAACTGCCTTGTTTAACTGATAGTAAGGCAGGGAGATATTGGCATAGTCATGTAAGGATTATAAAAGCATGTGAGAACTTATAGTTTTTGGTTGGATGTGGATTCTGCTACCAAAGAGAGATTGCTGTGAGAAGTCTCGAAAACTGCTTTGTCCAAGAAGACCTTCTGAAGGTCTATAGTGACCACAGCAAAAAGAGGCTGAAGGCAGAGGACTAAGGGTCATTATAAGTCACCCACATGGGGAGGAATTACAGTATTAGGAATAATAAGTGGTGGTCACCAGTGTGGGACTGGACTCTCTGAAGAAGGTACAAGTACCCCAAAGAAGGAAAATAAAACTAGATTTTGGCCCAGCCACTACAGAGGATGGCAATAACTTAATTCAACTATTCCAGTTTTGGAGCTTTACTCTGCTCTTCATTAGGTCTCCATCTCCTCGGTGGAGTAAGAGGCAGGATGGAGTAAAAAAATCAAGGCAGAAATAAGTCACAGCTTCATTCCTTGGCCACTTCAAACCAAACTGAAAGAGAAAAGATTGAAAGTGGATCACATATCTTGTTTTTTATACTAGACTACGCTAGATTAGACATGGTATGTTTAATATTTTAATAGCATGTAGTAACTTGAAAAAGCAGTGAAACTTGATCAAAATTTATTCCATTACAGGGAAAATTTGGTTTAAAGTGGAAATTGATAAAATGTAGTCACGTTATTCTTGTGCTTTATCCAACCATGTTCACATTAGTACCTGGTCACAAAAAGCAATGGCAATGAAGTATCACAAGTTCTGTAATATAGGAAATAAAGGATGTTATGGGAGGACAGGAAGAGCGGTGCTTTCTGCACTACTGTACTAGCAAGTGTTCCACAATGGTAGATGTGAAGAGAGATGATCTTGGATACATGGCCAATCCTACTTAAGCTACTGACTATAAAGGACAGGGTCTCCCATCTGTGGGTGGAAATACAGAAGGCAGGGGTTGAGTGGGGTCAAAAATCTAGAAGAAAACCTATTTCTTGTGCTTCAGAGTATGCAGTGGAATGTCTTCAATGTCCTCAACTTTCTTTCAAGAATTCACAAAAGCCTCCCTTAATGGGGAAGAAGGCTTTAAGAATCTGTCAGATTCAGAAAGTCCTGAGCCATCTTACAGTAATTCCAGCCAAATAAGACCTTTTAATTCTCTTGCCATGTTTCCTTCTTCCTTCTGATCCTAGAGGAGAGATAGAAATAGAATCTAGCAATGATAGTGAAGGGCAGAAGATCACACCATTGAACAACATTTGAAACCAAAATTAATCACATGGGGCAGGCATTCATAAGTTCTAAGTTAATTTCTGTTACTGACTTCAAAATTATAGTTTCCCATTACTTAGTAATAAGACTAAGACATATAGTCCCTATTATGTGCCAAACATGGTTCTAAGAGCTTTTACTTCTACTAACTCTTAATTTTCAGAACAACTCCAGGATGTAGGAATTGATAATATTTTGTATTTTGTAGAGGATAAGATGGAGGCCCAGTTAAATGACTCCCAAAACCTTGTAAGTAACAATTTGTAAGTGACACAGTGTGGGGTTTAAACTGGGCAGTCTGGTTCCAGAGTGCATGATCCTAACCACTATTTTATATGCTAAAAGTAATGCTAAATGTCATGGATCTGCTCTATTTTTTTTATCAAGTACCAGATATAGGGAATTCACCCTCCATTAAACACGTTTGAATAAAGAGGGAAGCAATAACAAAATTGCTTCTACATTAGTCCCTCCCTTGTTCCCAGCTTCCTTTTTTTGCAGTTTCAGTTACCCATTGTCAATTGTGGTCAGAAAATGTTAAATGTAAAATTCCATAAATAAACAATCCGTAAGTTTTAACTTGCATTCTACCCAGGGAAATGTGCTGAAATCTCATTCCTTCTCTCTTTGTCAACCAATCATCCCTTTTTCCAGGTTTCCCACACTGTACAGCCTACCTGCCTGTTAGTCATTTAGTAGCCTACTGTGTTATCAGATAGACTGTCACAGTATGATGTTCTTGTGTTCAAGTAATCATTACTTTACCTGATAATGTCTCATTCACACCACTTCATCTCATCACATAGGCATCTCATTACCTCACACCATCAGAAGAAGGGTGAGTGCAATACAGTAAGTTCTTTTGAGAGAGAGAGAGAGAGAGACCCCACATTCATATAACTTTTATTACACTTTAGTGTTATAATTGTTCTATTTCATTATTAAGTATTATTGTTACTCTCTTGTAGTGCCTAATGTATATATTAAGCCTATGTAGGAAAAAATAGTGCATATAGGGCTCAGCAATATTTACAGTTTTAGGCATCTGCTAAGAGTCTTGAAAAATTATCTCTCATGGATAAAGGGAGGGGCGACTGTATAGCTTTAATACCCTTGTTCAGTGTACTGCTTGCTTACGTGTCCTCCAGCTATTAAAGGTACATAAGAGTTTTAAAATGAGTTTTCCTGTGGGATATGCTTTTTGGTATTATCACTATGACTTCTTTGTAGATTGGTTTCAAGAGGCGTAAGAGTGGAGGAAACCTTGTAGGTTAGGAAGATTACTTTGAGGTGATCGTTGCCTAAACTAGGTAATGGGAATGAGTAGAAGAGGATATACACATGAGGTAAAATAGAAAGATTGATTAGTCCTGGCCAGTTTGGCTCAGTGGAAAGAGTGTCGGCCTGCGGACTCAGGGGTCCTGGGTTTGATTCTGGTCAAGGGCATGCACCTTGGTTGCGTGCACATCTACAATGGGAAGTGTGCAGGAGGCAACTGATCATCAATGTTTCTAACTCTCTCTCCCTATCCCTTCCTCTCTGTAAAAAATCAATAAAATATATTTACAAAAAAAAAGATTGATTGGATATGGAAGAAAAATTTATTTGCCATTTACTTTTTGTATGTGAAACTGAGAAAATATATCACAGAATGAGGATTAAGTTAGATAACTCATGACAAATACTTGACTCTATATACTGTAAATGGCTATGAATGTTTGCTGAAGAGGGGATAGCTTGGGTTCTACCCCTGTGTATGAGGAAGCTATGTAAACCCTCTATACTTCATCTGCCTTATGTATAAAGCACCAGTACCTTTCCTATGTATGATATATAGAGGGGATTGTGTGAAAGGATTTGTTAACAAAACTTATTAACAAAATTTGTCAAGAGATTAGCAGTTTCTGGTACACAAAAGTTCTCAGTTAATGATACCTTTTACTAAATCATTTTCTTTTCATCTACCTGAATTAGTGATATGGATATTTAAAAAAAATATTTTGATTGATGTCAAAGAGGAAGGGATAGGGAGAGAGAGATAGAAACATCAATTGATGAGAGAGAATCATAAATTGGATGCCTCCTGCACGCCCCCTACTGGGGAACAAGCCTGCAACCTGGGGCATGTGCCCTAACTGGGAATCAAACCATTATCTCCTCCTGGTTCATAGGTTGACATTCAACCACTGAGTCACACTGGCAAGGCGGTGATATGGCTCTTTGAAGTAATTTCCACAGATCACTAAAGACACGTGGTTGCTCTCAGAAGGAGCTGATATTTCACGAAGATAGTTTATTGCTCTTACATAAACAGTGAAGATCCTTTTGACCTTGTTATCTACTTGCAAACCTACTCTGTTTTGGCATGAGAGTTCTGGGATGTTATCCTCTCCACATACATAATAGCTGAGACAAGTAGGTCAAAGGGGCAATAATTTTAAACCAACTACAAAGTGCAGTTTTGTGTCAGTTAAGTAATAAAGACATGACAAGGGTTAAAATTTTACTCATCCATCTAGTTAAAGCTTCTGACAAAAGCTGTCACTTTTTTATATTTAATTTTCTACATTCACACATGTTCTCTAATTTGGCTTTCTTTTATATTTCACTTTATGGTAAATGTGCTGAAGTCAAATAAACTTTTTTAGTTCTATTTCATTTTCATGGCATATGCATTGCATTTTAAGACATACTTATTATAAACAAAACTTTTATTTTTTCTAATTATATAAAGACTTAAGATGTAATAAAATATTCACTTTGTTTTAAGACACTGCTAAATACGTCAAAATAGTGACAAAGTGATTTATAGATTTATATGTAGCTTCATCATGCCATGGATTGAAATGTTAATTAGCTGATATACAAGGCAATTTGGGGTGTCAGTAAATAATATATAGAAGTGTAGGCTGTAAACAAACCCAACAGTTCCCAATTGAAATGTGCTTACATCTAGAAGCAAATGCAGAGGTTGGGTTCAAGGGAAAATTATGGGAGAGAAAGAGTAGCAAAGATGTTCTCTTTAACCAGGATAGAGAATAAGAATCTTCCCTAACCAGGAAGTTGAAGTCTAAAGCTATTGTTTTGGCATTATTTGTAATAATTAATCAGCTGGCATTTGAAGGTAAATCAGCCTATCTTTTGAGGAAAATTTAACTTATTTTTCTTAATCTATTATTTCTAATTTCTCTAGTGTTAACTCTGTACAACTTCAGTCACATTTTGCTACACTTTGTCATCAATATAATTATAAAAATTCTATTTGTAGAATAGAATTCTGGAGAGGTAAACATAGCCAGAATCAGTGTTTTGATAGGTGAAAATACATTCTTTGAACTCATTGGGACCAAGAGAAATATAGTCCTATAGCCCCGAGTTCTAGCCTTCTCACATTCTAAGCTTTTGAAGTTTTTCTTTCCTTGATTCTACACCCTTTGATTCATAGTTTGAGCTTTACTTTGTTAATGGTAGAGTTAGTTGATATGGTTAGAGTTGAAAGGATGGGGTTGTTATTTAATAAATATAGATGAATAAAGATAATTCGTTATTTAATTGTTCCCATAAGGCTGAATGCAAAGGCCATGGAGAGATCTGTCTGTCTTACTGCTCTTCAAATACTCTTTCTATAGAGAGCAGCATTTTTCAAACTTCTATGCACAAAACAGCCACCTGAAAATCTTCATAAAATACAGCTTCTGACACAGTAGGTCTGGAGAATTAAATTCTGTTTTTCTAATGTGATTCCAGGTGGTGCTCTGGGGGCCACAAGTTGAACTGTAAGGATTAAGAGGGCAAAGGGAAGGTCAGGATAATCCTAAATATTTTACTTTAATACTTTTTCTGTGTTAGACATCTTAACATCCATTACCTGCCATTAACGCTCTAAATAGCTCTAGGAGGTAAGTGATATTATTCCTAAAATGTTGGAAAATAAACAGATAGACATAGACATAGCAAACCAGACTAACAAGTGGATCTCTCCACTCAGTAAGCAAGATTAGCATTGTGAAATTATCTAACTCCTAAAGGTCTGAGTTTCCATTCCGTGAAGATAAGAGATCTATCTCACAGGGATACTGGAAAGGGTTGGAAATGTATGTAAAGCCTGACCCAAGTAATCCCGTATCACGTTATTTATTGTTATTATTTTAACTCTAATTTTAGCAGTATATTTTGCCCATCAACTAAGAAGAAAACTGAAGTTCTTATATTTCATATATAGTGTTGCCATTAAGAAAAGATATAATTTGAATTATTGATGTAATTGACAAATATGTACTTGGTTAAATCATATAAGTATGATTTAAATAATGAATCTTGGTAATAAACATTCATCGCAAATTATGATTGTACTGAACTTCTTGTCATTTTCGTTAGTCAGCACTAAGGCATACTGAGTGTGTATTTTTTTTTTTCAGCTTGGAAAAGTACAAGTCGAGTAATAAACCCTAGTATGCCAATCATTGAGTAATTTCAAGGTTGCTAATTAGCATCATGTTGAAGTGGTAAGATTATCAGGATATAATGCATTCATTTATGTTAATGACTACTTATTTTATCTTATACAAGAATTACACATTTCCCCTAGAAGCAAAAATAATTAAAGGACCAAGCGAGTTTTCAATAAAGTGTTTATGCATTTAAATGTGTGATTAACTTATAATCATATTACAATCTTTTATTTCAAAAGAAATAATATAATAAAATGAAAAAAGTCCACGTTGTTTATAAAAGGAAACTGTTTTCTTTCTAAATATAACTGATATTATAGTAACCAAAGTGGGAATAACCATAGAAGTATAGGAAATGTCCTCTGCCCTTTAGGAGAAAAAAAAATCACACACAGATAATTAGATACTAACTGTAGTCTAAATTCTGTGAAAATAGCTACATATTAAGTAAGAATTTGGGGGTGGGGGGCAGGATAAAAGGGAGTGATTGTAGAAATGATTGGAGACAGGCTCAGATTTGAATGTTAACATGCGAGTGGATGATGTGTAGAAGTGAAAATCTGACTTAGGTCACAGTGGTCGCCAAACCGTAGCTCGCAAGCCACATGTGGCTCTTTGGCCCCTTGAGTGTGGCTCTTTCACAAAATGATATGGCCTGGGCAAGTCTATTTTGAGGAAGTGGCATTAGAAGAGGTTTAAGTTTAAAAAATTAGGCTCTCAAAAGAAATTTCAATCGTTGTACTGTTGGCTCTAATATTTCAATCGTCGTACTGATATTTGGCTCTGTTGACTGATGCATTTGCTGACCCCTGACTTAGGAGATAGCATCTCCCTTTCTTTCTTGGAAAAGCATGGGACTAAGGATCAGAAAACCTAAATTTAAAGCCAGTACTAGTTTGAGCAAGTGAGTGTACATGTCTTCAACCACATTTTCTCATTTGTGAAATGAGAGATTTTTAAAGATATTTTCCTAACTACTCCATAGTTCTTCAATTCTAAGTTCCCCTGCCTGGCTACCCAGGACAGGAAACAGAGGGGCCTGTGCAGGCTGCCATGCCAGGCGCTCATAGGAAATAAACTTTTGCACAGCGAGGCCAAACATGGCAGCCTCCAGCACCTCGTGCTTAAGACAGAATCACTACAGTTGCTGGGAATGGCAATGAGACAAGATAGCTCAAAAGAGGTGAGCTATGATGTTATTTTGGAAAAGGGAGCCTGTGGATATCAAAAGACAGAGAATTCAAATACATGGCAATACTGAAGGAGGTTCTGACTGGGATTGTCACGTCAGAATCATGTGTCACGAACACTCAGGCAGATGAACTGGGCTCTGTGTAGAAGTGTTAGAACTTTACAGGAAACATTAGGTGTCGAATTCAACCCAGGAAACTCAATGTATGTCAGTACTGATGGGGCCAGGGAGCATACCTAAGGACTTAACTAAAAGTTTGAATTGGAGAAATGTAGGTATCTAGGCATGGGACCAATGGCTATGAACCGGTATTAATCTACTAAAAAACTGGTGATGCTTAGCATAATACTCTCCAGGTCAGTATAAATGGGAGTAGAGAGTTTTCAAATTAACCAGCACAGCTGACTCTCTTTAACACTCTTACCCTCTGTAGCTCTTCCCATATTCCCTCTCTTACCCATCCAGTGCATGCCAGTCTGATTTCTAACTGCCAATACAATAGGCAAAGAAATCCTCCGGGGGCCTGCTTCCACTGATGTGGCAATAAGGCCTGTTGGGAGCAACCCCAAATCAGTGCTGGCAGCAGTCAGTGTATAAATACTCCACTTCTCTTGCCCCTGTGGTTAGATATCTCTGAGGAATGTCTCCTATGAGGAGGTTCTCCAATTGGGTTTAAGATCCAGTCCCCACAGTCGTAAGTACCTTCATGACTCACGTTTTCATTCTTGTCTTAGAATTACTATAGGCCAGGATAATTGTATACATCCTTTCCTATCCAAAATATCATTTACTGAAAATGTTTAGCTGTGGGACTCCAGTTACAGTTGCCCATTTTCCTTTAAAAAGAAAGAGCTAAGAATGTAAGCTGCTGAAAAGCCATCAATGATTAGGCAATGTGACAATAGATTGAGATCTTGGCAGTTTCTAATAGAAATGTGTCCCTATGGGCATCACACTACCCTGGTTACTAATTGGCATTTGGCTTTTGCTTGGATAGTTTCAGGAGCTGGAATAACAGCAGCAGCAATATCAAGGAGTTCAATCAGACTTGGCCTGACACCAGTTGGGTCCACATGAGTAGTGAAACTATTTGGTTCTCTGGTGTGATCACACTCATGTGGGTCATGTTAAGACATCCAGTTAAGATGTCAGATTCATCTGCTAGAACAGCTGATGAATCTGACAGAGGTAGAGCTTTTTACAAGGAACTAAGTTACAAGAATGTCAGAGGCAAAGGTCAGATTGTTTTTTCTTGTTGTTAATTAATCCTCACCCAAGGATATTTTTCCATTGACTTTTAGAGAGAGAGGAAGGGAGGTGGAGAGACACACAGAGAGAAAAATTGATATCAGAGAGACACATCCATTGGTTGCCTCCCCCATTGTCCCCAACCAGGGCCAGCGATCTAGCCTGCAACTGAGGTATGTGCCCCTGACTGTAATTAAACCTGGGACTCTTCACTCAATAGGCCAATACTCTATGCACTGAGCCAAAATGGCTAGGACCAGATTGTTTTATTCTAATTCATGTCTTTCCATTTAAGCATTCTCCAAAGGTAGTTAAGGATGTGTGCATGTTCTTGACATCTTGCTCTGCAAATTTAATTTTAAGTGAATAATCAAGATAGAATTTTATCTTTGGAAAAATTTATGGACATTTTTTATGCATTCAATCTTGATATTAATCATGATCTTTATGGTTGTTTTGATATGACTTTAACATCAAATCACTATCCTAAACTTTTTAGGACATAATGAACATACACTAATATATAAAATAAATTTGCTTGCCAGACATGTCTAGGGGAAATACATTATTAGATTTTATATTGTGCAGAAATGTCAGTTTTCTAACCAATTTCATTCACCTGGTTCATTCAGTCAGTCATTTATGCTGGCACTAGAAACTGAGTAGTACTGAAATCCTGCCTTCATGGAGATTAATTTTGGAAGAGAAAGTGGCAGTTAAAACAAAATTAAAACAATAATATACATGCAGATAAGTACTATGGAGGAAAATACATAAATCAAGGGAGTGTGATGGGACATGGTAAGGTGGGTTTGAGGGCTTGAAAAGCATTTTAAAGAAGGTGGTTAGGGAAACACACACTAAGAAGATCATTGAGCAAAAACAGGAAGTAGTATCAAGCCAATATCTGCTGCAAGATCATATCCAGCAGAGGAAACAGTTGATGTAAAAGCTTTAACATAGAAATTTTATACACAACAATTCAGTCTGTCCCACAAGCTTAGGAATGAATGAGAAGAGCAGTAGTAGAACATATGATATGAAAGCTAGCAATGGTTTGTTTTTTCTGTGTATTCATTCGTTCCTTTCAGTTTTATATCCCACATATGAGTGAAATCATATGGTTATCAAATAAAAATTCATTGACACAGACAACAGTATAGTGGTTACCAGAGGGGAGGGGGACTGGGGGGTAACAAAGGGTAAAGGGGGTCAACTATGATGATGGAAGAAGATATGACCTTGGGTGGTGAGCACACAATGCAATATACAGATATTGTATCATAGAATTTTCCTTAATAAAGACATAAATACTTAGATCATTTTATAAAGTGCTTTTGATAATGATGATGATTCAAATAGTTGATTTTGTAATTTCTGTAGGTAGAGTTTTCAATAAGGTGACAATTGTGGAAGGTTGTTTCAGAGAGACAATAAATAAAAATTTGTCATTTTTTAAAAATGGAGATCATAGTACCAAAATGAGAATTAAATTTATCTGAGGATATAGAAATAAATCTAAGTGAAGAAAACAGATCTGTAAAAATTCTGATCTTTTTAATAGCTTCAATTATATAGGACCCCGTAAAGATAGCCAACATTTTAAAACCTTCCAATTTATTCACTCTGTCATTAAGATGATGTCTTGGGCATGGCTCGTATGGTTCAGTGGTTGAGTGTCTACCCATGAACCAAGGGGTCATGGTTCAATTCCTGGTCTGGGTACATGTCCAGGTTGCAGGCTTGCTCCTCAATGGGGATTATGCAGGAGGCAGCTAATTTATGATTCTCTCTCATCATTGATATTTTTTCTATTTCTATCTCCTTCTGTCTAAAATTTAAAAAAATGATGTCTTAGTATATATTTTTTTACTTATTTTTCTATGGAGATTCTGTAAAGTCTAACAACTTTATAGCTGGTAACTGTTTTGAAAGATTATGATATAATAAAAATGTTAAATAACACATGAGAGTGTGAAAAAATTACATTTTAACACTAATCAATTCATATTTGCTCTTTCTTTTAATGGTTTTCTTCACATGTACATGCTTTTCATGTCAGTGGTTATAGCACACTTGTTTATCCTTGTTGCTTCCTAATATAATTCTGTATTTCTATGGAGTCTTTAAAATAATTATTTTATTTAATAATACCTTTTTAAAGTGATCAGAACATTTAACCAATAACAACTTTTTAACTTCTCATTTCTTATTCTCTTGTGTAAACCTTCTTCTTAGCTTTAGTAAACATAAGCTGAAAAGTTATTTTCACTTTCTGTCAGGGTTTAACTCCATTTTGATTTATCAAAGTGATTGCTTCTGATCTTTTTAAAATTTTAGTTTCTGCTCCTGTCTCTTCTTTGCTGTTGTTATCATTCATGGCCTTTCTTGAGTGATCCTCTCCATTATAGTTTTAAGTAAGTCTGTTCTCTTTCTAATCATTCTCCATCAATGTTAGCATTCAAATAAATCAGTTTTTGGCTTATATTACAAGATCACTGTTTATGATTTATTTACCTATAAATTGATTACTTTCCAGAATTTCATAGTTCAATATTTTGTATAGCTATTAGAGTTAGGTATAACATATTGTATTACTGATAAAAGTTGTTCAGAAGATAAATAAAATATGTAAAGTTGACGACTGATATAACTGTAAAAGATTTTAACATTCCTTTAAATATAATTTCTATAAATAAATGAAATAATTTAATTTCAATTTAATTAAATTAAAAAAGTATTTAAGTTAATATTCTTAAAATGAGAATAATCGAATGTTTGGAATTACCTCTATAATATTGTAAAATTAAAAGCATGGGATATACATCATAACCTTAGTTCTTATCTCAACATAAAGATCCCATAAAACATTGATCTTAAAGTTTTATCATTACTTTCTGGTATTGGTTTACTATTATTTACTATTGTTTTCTTTTTTTATTATTTTCACACAGTTAAATTTTACTTTGTGAAAACTATCTCTATATATAAAAGCCCAGCAACCCTTATGGCAGAATGAACAGAATGACCAGAATGACCAGTGGTTATGATGTGTACTGACCACCAGGGGGCAGACGCTCAACAGAGGAGCTGTCCCCTAGTGGTCAGTGTGATCCCTCAGCAGAAGCAGCCACTTAGAGCTGCTGAGTTGCCTGGAATGAGTGGTGATCCCACAGTGGGAGGGCGATCCCTGAAGGCCATGCCCCCCCCCACCAGTCTATGAATCCATGCACTGGGCCTCTAGTGGTGTTATAATGCCAGGCACCAGTAATTTCCAGGTCTTTATTTTCTGGGCACATGATGGGATTACACTTTTGTCCTCGTTGTTGGTGGGTTAGGGGTATAAGATAGGTTAGTCTGTGGATTTTGAGCACAAGTAGCACATGTTGCTTCTGGTCAGATTTCACTGTCAGTGAAAAATTCTCTTGAGTTCATTTTCCCTCTGACACCACAGCTAGCCTTGTTAACCGAGTGGCTGCTCTGCCAACATTGCTCTTGAAGCAGAGAGGGCCAGCAAGAAACAAACCTTTGTTGATTTTGGTCATCACCCTGATTTGGAATTGTTTGTTGCTGCAACACCAATTATAATCTGTTCATTATAGGAAAGCCAGTTCTTGGTTGATTTGAATATTTACCATTTGCTGATCTAATTAGTCCCAGTAGCAATTTATGCCAAATGAAACATGAAGAATTCTGATTTTAAATTATTGATTTTTTTAGCTATAATCTCAGTGGGAAAAGGTGATTTGATTAAATTATCCCCTATGACTGATTCTCTGACAAGTTAATTTTATAGCTTCTTATTTTGTAATGTAGATTACATTGCTTTCATACATTTCAGAATTAAAATGTGTCTTCTGCATAGCAATATTTCATTTGCACAATAAATGTTGGTTGGACAAATTAATGACTGCACACCTGTTGCTTAATTTTTTATTCTTTATTAGCTAAGTGACATTTATTTTTTAGTTTAATTGTATAGATATACACAAGTTTATCAGAAATTCTCTATTAAAAATCTCTCATTGATTCATGTATAAGACTCTTAGGCATGTATTATTTAAGCAAGTGTATTCTGTAATATTATTCATATGGAAAATTTGTTTGACACCATGTCACAGTGTGTACTCATTTGGTATTTCTGTATATTCTTTAAAACATTAAATATAACTGGAATTTATATTAATATATTTGAATTTGAAATGTATTTGGAAGATCTTGCTTTTTAGGGCAACATTATTATGAGTTCTTATGGAGAGCCAAGATTTATTTTATGTTTATTAATAATTAAGATTTTACATAATGACTTAACTTAGAGTGAAAAATCAGCATTGTATTTGCCTTAGAATTAAACTTAGAATTGGCAATAAGTGTATTATATTGCTATATCAGAGTTGTAGCTATATGATAATTAATAATTACAAAATATTTTCAATAATTTATCCTGACAAGAGCTAAGAGTGGTAAAATAATGTAATCTTTATTTTGAGGTTTAAACATTTGATTCCAGGAGTATAAAATCTAAGGTAGAGGCTATATTAGTTGAGTGAAGTTTCTGTAACAAAGAAGCTATAAAAAAAGATTACTATCTTATGACGTTGGAAGGCTCTGTCCTAGAAAAAGAAACACAACTGAAAGGAACAGCCCACTGCCAAAAAGAAGCAACTGAAGGCTGTGCCTGTGAATGGGGCCACGTTTCTTTTCAAGAGTCGATTATAAGCCTTTTGAAAAAGATTTTGATATAAGAACTCGACTTCAATATTTGTGACTCTCTCATCATACTGACTGAAATGATAAAATGGAAAGTAATAAGCACAAGGGGAAAACCCTTATCAGTCTGGAGTGATATGCCACAGGCTTTTACTATTTATAGAACCTGTTGACTCTGAAATAACCTCCTTAATGAAAAAGCTGGCATTTAGGTAGTAAGCCAAAACAAAGAAGCACTGTTGGCTGAAGACCTAAAAGTGTGGGATAAGAGGTGGGACTTAAAGGTGAGAATGGGCTGTGGTCTAAACAAGAACTGACCAGTTGGGGCCTATTTTACTAGGATGAATTTACAACACTTTAATTCTAACCACCGTTTGCTAAGGCGATAGAAAACAATATATATACATATATATATATATATATATATATATATATATATTTTTTTTTTTTTTTTTTGAGACAGAAGTACCTACTAAAAAAGTTTCTCAGAAGTGTACCATACCATAGTATGAGGTTAACAAGGTTGGAAAAGTTTAAATATATAATAGCAGGTATTAAGTGCTAAGCCATTTAAAAAATGATTCAATACCCCATAATATAGCAATTGAAAGAAGGTAAAATATAATAAATTAAGGAGAAAGCTTATTCTCTTTAAGGCTTCCCCCCCTAAAATATTTTTTTATCTTATATTAATATTGTTACACTAGTTGTTTTTGGCTTTGTACTTACCTGGTCTGTCATTTCTCATTCTTTTTTTTACAATATATCTGTATAATTATGTTTTAGAACTCTTTGGTAATTGTCTTAGAGCTTGAGTTTTTAAACTTAGTCCTTAACTTACTTTTCTTAAATTGGAACATTAAATCAATTTATATTTCATGTATTACTAATGTATTTAGGTTTAAATTTGCCATCTGCTTTGTCTTGCTATTTATTTAACATGTTTAATATTTGTTTTACTCTCCTTTCTTTGCTTCTTCTGTATTATAAAAGTATTTTCAATTATATTTTCTCCCTCAAAAGTTTAGGACTTATAAAATGTTTAGTACTTTCTTTTTTTTTGGGGGGGGGTGTTATTCTAGAGAGTACATTTTATACACTTAAAGTACTTAAAGTCTGATATTAAAAAATTTAGCTCATTTGCACCCCTGCTAACATATTATCATTGCTACACATTTTAATGTCATGTTATTTTTTAGGATAACTCACAAGACATTATTACTGCTTTATCTAATGAATACTACTTATGTTTACTCACATATTTGCCACACCTACTGACAACCTCATATAAATGGCAGATACCTCTACATATACACTCTTGCTCCTCTTATTTTGGTTTAGTTGTTAATTTCATAATAGTTACCAATTTCTAACATGCCACATAAATGACTTTGTAGAAAATTATTTTTATTATTCTCTCAACTAAAATGTAAGTTGTAAATGTGGTGGTTTTGTCACTTGTGTTCATGAATTTGCTCTCCAAGCTCCTGGAACAGTTCCTGCCCCATGAAGTAAGCACAGATTAGAAATGTGAGTAAAAGAATTAATTTATTCTTCCATCTCTTACACTCCTTCAGAGCATCTGGCCTAAGTACATCTGTAGAAATCCCCTATGTAAAGGTTTGTTGGTAGCCTTTCTGATTTTTTTTAAACTTTTATTCTGAGAGTATATTTAGAGAGTATACAATTTGTTATTGTACATTAAAATAACATCAGGTTTCCACCCTAGTTGTTGATCAGTCAGCTCTCAGTCTATGTCCTTCCTTTGTGGTAACTTGCTTCTTTTCTCTGACTACTACTAAGAATTTCTTTTTACATTTGATACTCTGAATTCTCATCGTGCTGTTTTCAGTATGGATTTGTTTTTATTTCTCTTTTCAGGTTCATTAGAGGTTCTAGTACTGAATCCATGAATTGTCTTTCATCAGTTCTGGCAATTTCTCTGCCATAGTCTCTTCAAATACTGTTTCCTCTAGCTATCACATCTTTTCTCCTAGGCTTATTATAAACTTCACTAGCCATGTTTGCCTTCCCTCCAGGTTTCATGTTTGTTTTCTGTGCCTTTGCTAACTCTTATTCCTGCTGCTTCTCTTGACAGTGCCTGGCTTCTCACATGCTTAGTCATGTTTTCCTGTGAGCTATTTTTTCTCCTTGGAAAATTATTTATGGGAATATTTGAGGCTAAGGATTTTATATCATAAAAGGGTAATATGCAAATTGACTCTAATGGTGGAATGACCAGGAATTGTGACACACACTGACCACCAGGAAGCAAATGCTCAATGCAGGAGCTGTTCCCTAGTGGTCAGTGCACTCCCACAGGGGGAGCTCTACTCAGCCACAAGCTGGGCTGACACAAGCACAGCAGCAGTGATGGGGATTGGGTCTAAGCCACAGTCAGACATCCCTCAAGGGCTCCCAGGCTGCCGCAGGGAAGTCTGTCTGCCACCTTTGGCCCGAGCTCCTGGTGAGGAACTCCCCCTGAGTGCACGAATTTTTATGCACCAGGCCTCTAGTCCATATATATAAAAGCCTAAGCATATATATAAAAGCCTAAGCAACTGTTACAATGGAGTGACCAGAACAATGGTTGACTAGTCACTATGATGCACATTGACCACCAGGGGAAGGACAAACAAGGGGCTGCCCCCTAGTGGTCAGTGTACTCCCACAGCCAACCTCCCATGGCCCCTCTCTCCCCAGCCAGCCAATGTCCTGCAACCCCTCCCTCTGGCCAACTGTCGCCCCGACCAGCCAGTCAACCTCCCAGGGCCCATCCTCCTGACCAGCTGACCTTCTGATAGGCCTCAATCACCATCCAGGCCAAGGGACCCCATCCATACACATATTCGTGCACCAGGCCTCTAGTGAATAATCCTTTGAAAATTGCTTTTGCTACCTCTCTAAAAAAAAGTTTATGCTAAAGACGTGGCTTTATGTCTTTTTTTGTCTGCTCAGTTGATATGAAATTTGCCTATCTTTGTGACTGATAATTCAGGGTTCTCTTAACAGCTTTACTCTGTGCCAAGGCATCTTTTCTCAGCCTCCAGGACTCTAGTGAAGTGGGAGTGGGCTTATTTCTGGTTCACCTGAGCCAACTGAGGATACAGACTTATAGTTGAAAATTAGATTTTCAACTCTGGTTGGAAACTGAGCTTTGCTTTCTTTCTCTCTCCCCACTCTAACTCATTCCCTAACCCACTGCACAGAAAGCCAGTGATAATGGAAGCTTGAGTTCCCCAAGTTTGAAAAATATTGTGGAGAAAGTGAGCTTTAATGTTTTGCTAATTACTCTGGTTTCTGTCTTTGCTTTTGTTAGGTTTTGTGAGATATGTATACATGCAAATACAAATAACATATAATCATCATCATGTTAAATATTTTTCAACTAGAGATTGCCTGTAACAACTTAATCAGCCACAATATCTCTGTTTCACTACTCTGTAGAAATAATTTCAAGGCAATGGGGAATGTTAGGGATTGTTCATTGAAAAAAATCTCAGACAATTGCTTAGTGTTCAGAGATGTGGCCAAAGAAAGGAGAAAGAAGACACAGTTTTGTGATCTGAATCTAATTCATTTTCACACTATGACTAGAAACACTTTTTACTATATTTATTAATATTTTTTGTGACTTAAAAAATTTCAGATAAAATTTTGGTACTCATAAGCTTTCAGACCCAACTTCATGCTTACTCAAAAAACAATTTTGCCCATTTAAAACATTTTATGGGCCTTTCTAGATTTTGTGATTAGCATGACATAAATAGATCTTTCTCCAAAGATCAATTATAAATTAACCTATACTTAAAAATGCTTTTAAAATGTGTTTTTATTGATTTTAGAGAGAGAGAGAAAGGGGATGCTAAAAGGAGATAGAGAGATGCAAACATCCATCAGCTGCCTCCCACACTCCACTCAAAACCTGAGCATGTGCCCTGGTCAGGAATCGAGCCATAACCTGGTCCATGGGCTGATGCTCAACCACTGAGAAGCATCAGCCAGGATCACCTATACTTAAAAAAACACAAAAAACTATTACAGTTTCACTTTGTTAGCCTGCATTTTGTAATTAATCAGGAGCTTATTTTCTGCAGGTTAACTTTTTTTTCCTTACAAAGAGTTAGTCATTTGTAAGCAATTTTTAAATGCAAATATTTTGTTACTATTTTGGAATTCTGCCCATACCATGTTAATTTGACCTATTTATGGGCTGTACATCTGTATATTATGTAACTACTAGAGGCCTGATGCACAAAATTTATGCAAGAGTAGGCCTTTCTCCCCCCAGCTGCCAGCAGTGGCTTTCCTCTGGCACCCAGGACCGGGGCTTCCCTCTAACCACTGGTACCTGGGGCCCGGGCTTCACTCCAGTTGCCAGCAGGCACCCCAGACCCCGACTTCTCTCACAGCTCTGAAAGTGTCCAGAACTACATTTGGTCTAATTAGCATATTATGCTTTTATTATTACAGATAACCTCCCCCTTATTAAATATTCTTATAATTTTACACATTTAAATTATATATATATATATATATATTTAAAAATCTTACTTTTATTTTTTACAATTATTATATTTACAAATAGCTCTGAATTCTGGCTCTATTTTCACTTAATTAAGGGTATGTCTTTCATGTAAGTGATTTATTCAAGTGCCTTGATTATAAGAATGTCTTATAATAATCAATTAAAAAAATATATATTAGAATAGGATAAAAAGAGAAGTTATTTGAAATGGTAAACAAGCAAGTCTATATACCTTAAATTTGAACGTCAAAATTTATAGTATTTCTTTAGTTTATGAATTTATTTATGTATATCCAATAAGTTTGATCTCTTTATAACTTGATTCCTCAGACAATTGGTTCTTGCTCTGAGTGTAACATCAGGTTCATAGATCTTGCTGATCTGAAATGAGCCAATCAACATTAAATTCATATAGTTGCTCATAAATATGCTGCTTTGACCTGTGAAAATTGGACTTGGGGAAACAAATTTACTGAAATTTGAGCCCTGGTAATTTCCCTTATGCACATATACTGGTGGGCTTTGCTGGAAATAAAATTTCTTATTTCTACTTTATTCATCTCAAGTTGTGGGTTTCTAAAATTTTTGAGAACAATACTATCTTTAAGCTATCTTATTAATTTTATAATAAGGATCCTTTATCTATAGCATTTGAATCCTCTTATTTGATATTCTAAATTCTTATAAAACACTATCATACAGAAGTATACTATCCTTGAAATGGCTGGACTTTGAACTTGCAGTCTATATAAAACTCAATCTTATATAGCAGCTAACTTATGCAAGTTGCAAATGATTGTTATCAATTAGCAATTAATTATTTAAAGTTATTTTAATTGTTTTACAGCATTTAAAATTAATAAAATCAATTCCTATTTTTCTTCTTTCAGTACCCATCATAAATTTACGTTACAAAAATATTGAGTTACAACAAAAGGACATAGGAGGTCTACATGTTTTACCAAGAACATTTCATAAAAATACTTAAAAAAGAACATATTTCTAAATGAAAAAGTACTTTCTGGTGCATGTTTCAAAACCACTTTTATTCAAGGTTTTTTAATGAATAGAACTTAAGTGAACATCTGCTTAGACTCTTATTTAAAACAAATGGGTTTTACTTTCCTTGGGAACGTAATCATCTCTAGAATAATCTATAGAAAGAACAGCTGTCAGGAGGAGGTGGGGGGTGAGATGGATGTAGTGAATAACAAAAGAAAAAAAGACTCATGGACACAGACAACAGTACGGTGGTTGTCTGAGGGAAGGGGTGGAGGAGGAGGTGGAAGAGAGTAAAGGGAGGAGGATAAATGGTGACGGAAGATTTGGCATTGAGTGGTAGGCACTCGGGAAGGGGTTGAAATGTTTTTGTGTGTGTGCAGACCAGCACAGTCCATTACCTCAAGGAAACTGAACATAGTCAATTGATGGTCTAGTGTGCATCATCCTGGTCCTGGTCATCCTGGTTGTAGTTCATCCTGGTTCTACAGTCAAAAGTCAGGAAATCTCCTGGAATTGGGAAGACTGAAGGATTAAGTCTGTTATCTTCTGAAGTTCCTTCCGAGGATTCTTATACAAACACTAGATGCCTGGTACATGAAATTTGTGCATGGGGGGAGGGTGTCCCCAGCTCAGCCTACATCCTCTCCAATTTGGGACATCCCTCTCACAATCCAGGACTGCTAGCTCCCAACTGATCACCTGTCTGCCTTCCTGATTGCTTCTAACCACTTCTGCCTGCCAGGCTGATCACCCCCAGAACTACTTCCCTGCCAGCCTGATTGATGCCTGATTGCTCACCTGCCAGCCAATTGCCCCAAACTGCCCTCTTCTGCCAGCCTGGTCACCCTAACTGCCCTCCCCTGCAGGCCTGGTCACCCCTAACTGCCCTTTACTGCAGATCTGGTTCTCCCCAACTGCCCTACCTTGCCTACTCAGTCACCCCTAACTGCTTTCCCCTGCCAGCCTGATTGCCCCTAACTACTCTCCCCTGCTGATATGGTTCCCCCCAATTTCCCTCCATAGTAGGCCTGGATCCCCCCAAACTGCCCTCCCCTGCAGGCCTGGTCTTTCCCAAACTGCCCTCCCCTGCAAGCCTGGTCCCCCCCTAACTCCTCCCCTGCAGGCCTGGTTCTCCCCAACTACCTTTCCCTGCAAGCCAATCTCCCCCATCTTCCCTTCTGCTAGCCTCGTCACCCCTAACTGCCCTCCCCTGCAGAACTGGTTCCTCCTAACTGCCCTCCTCAGCTGGCCATCTTGTGATAGCCATCTTGTGTTCACATGGGGGAAGCCATTTTTGACCACATGGGGGCAGCCATCTTGTGTGTTAGAGTGATGGTCACTTTGCATATTACTCTTTTATTAGATAGAGTGCTATTTGTCTACAAGCTGTGTATTAGTCAGAGTTAGCATTTACAGAAACAATGTTGAAAGAATGGTGAGATGGGTTACAATTCTCCACTGTTACAGAACCAGTATATATTTTTAATAATACTATATTTTAAAATGTATTTATTTATTTCAGTTTTTTTATGACAGAAACATATTCATAGCTCTAATAATAAAAATGTAATATGCTAATTAGACTGGACAGCCAAATAATCTTCTGGATGTCATTCCAGACGTCCTTCTGGACGAAGCCACAACAGCGGGAATCAAGGCAGAGATGGTTAGGGGTAATATGGCAGGCAGGCAAGTGGTTAGGGGTGATCAGGCAGGCTTAAAAGTGGTTAGGGGCAATGAGGTAGGCAGGCAAGCAGTTAGGAGCCAGCACTCCTGGATTGTGAGAGGGATGTCTGACTGCTGGTTTAGGCCCTATCCCACAGGGATTTCTGGAGGGGTTCTGGATTGCAAGAAGGTGCCAGGTGGGCTGAGGGGCCACCCACACCCATGCTCAATTTCATGCACTGGGCCTCTAGTAGTAATATAAACCAAAAAAAAGTAGAGATGATTCTCAAACAAAAAGTACAGATTTCCTGACTCTACTACTCTTACCTCTAATCCTATGGCTAGAGACAATCACTTTTAAATATTTCAAGGTTTTGTTCTTTTGATGATTACTTCATTGTTTGAAAAATGTGAGAATTTCAGCCATCTTAATTTGCTCATGTCACACATTTATTGATTTTCTGCTATGTTATAGTTATACTCCATCCTGTCCTCCCCATAACCTGCCAGTATAGTTGTATCACCAGTTTATTCCCTTATTAATTACATTTGAAACTTAACTAATATTTCTATACTTTTATTTCCTATCCATAAACTGTAGAAATAACATTTTGACTCACCTCTTTTTAACATAAGGATATCCCCTCTATGTTCATCATTTAGCAGCCCAGTTCTTCCCTGACCTCTTTCTCCTCTATTGCTTCTACCTCCCTTCAGTTTATATATATATATATATATATATATATATATATATATATATATATATCCAGCAACCATTACGGTGGAATGACCAGAACAACCAGAATGACCAGTTGACCAGTTGCTATGGTGCACACTGACCACCAAGGGCAGACACTCAATGCAGGAGCTTTCCCCTGGTGGTCAGTGCACTCCCACAGGGAAAGTGCTGCTCAGGCAGAAGCTGAGCTCATGGCTGGTGATCACAGCTGCACTGATGGGAGCCTCTCCCAATTCCAAATTACGACAGGGCACAGGCCAGGCTGAGGGACCTCCTTGCGCACAAATTTCGTGCACTGGGCCTATAGTAAGTATAATAATTATAGTAAATAGTACATTTTATTTCTCCTAAAATTTTCTATTTAACTTCAAAGTGTTTTAAGATTTCTTTAAACATACAGAGGTTTGATAATGAAGACTTTTTTCTTCTATCAGATTATTCATAATTTTGTTAGTTCCTCTCATGGTCATTTAATGCCTGATCTTTAAAATTAGTTCTATTTTAATCTATTTTTATAATGAAGTGACTCTATCACTTTGGTTCACTATTTTCTGTTCTCTTAATCTTTTCCTCTATTTTGTTTTTTTTGTGAAGCACTAGGAACTACACAGTACACTAAAACTAACTAATTATATTTGGTATAAAATGTAGGCAAATGCTTTATTTTGGGTTTCCAAATCCTAGGAGGTCACCACCTTGTTAACTTTATTTAGTTTGCAGTAGAATATCTTCAGGGAAAGACACAGGCTCCTTATTCCCTTTCCCAGCCAGTAATCGAAAGTTTACAAGCCGTTATTTTTTCAAAGTATTTTAGAGTGTATTTGCTCATTGGCAAATTCTATGCTAACTCACAAAGTTATGTTGTTTCCATCTTACATCATTTAGCTTAGTATTCTCTCTCTTACAAATGCATATTTCACTGGAATTTTTATCATTCCTCCAGATTGTTTATGATCATTCATATTTTAGAGGCAGTATATTAATATAACAAATAAATTCAGATAAAGGATATTAGTTTCTTATAATGTTAGCATTCTGAAGTCCCAGTAGTTTCAGGTATGGAAGGGACAGAAAATGGAGCAAATGGATCCAAAGTCAGGTACTTCCCATTGCTCTAGAACAAGTTCTGTAGGAGTGGCAGTAATTCAGATGACAATGTTCGATGTGGATGTAATGTGGCAACAGGTGTCTCTAGAGTAAGTCAGGATACTATGGATGGAGTGGTGCCATCATTGTCATTTAAATGGTGTGGATGCTTTGCATTTGACTAGAAAGCATGATCTTGTGGAGAAAGGGATATCTAGATATAGTCAGGCTATATCTAGATGTCACCTTTTAAAGGGATATACACTTCAATCAAGAGACAAAATTATCATTCTAGTTGCACATTCTAGAAGCCATGACATAGGTAAGAAAAGACTGCAGCTCTCTGAACAGAGAGGTATCTTGTGAGTTTATATGTCCTGGTGTTTATCAAAAGGTGACCTATCATGATACACTGGAATTCTACCTAAGAATTCAGATCCTTAGTTCTATGCTGGTTGTTAAGTCTGAGATGGGATTCAGTAAACTGTATTAAACTCCCTGGAAGTTCCTCATTTATGATCTTAAAATTTGGGAATATATCTCTAAGCAAACAAGATATTGAGCTGATGACAGGGCAATAAATTCCAGGCATTTTATTTTATCTGCTCATTCTCCTTGGCCGAGGGATTGAGGCTAGTCTTCCTGCTCTGTAGTCATTTGTGAGTTATGGGCAGAGTGAAGAGTAGGCCTCTGCTTTGAAAGCATTTATACCAGCTGTGGCGAGGATCTAGAACAGGATAGGGCTGAGAAGAGATTACATCTCTGTTTTCTATAGTAGTTGAATCTATCATAATGAAAGCATTATGCTAATTAGACCAGACCGCTGAATGACCTTCCAGATGTCCTTCCCGATGACCTTCCGATGACCACACTATGACACCAGGCCAGCCAAGGCGGGTATGATGTGATTGGTTGGGGGCCTGGCCATCATCTCATGATAGCCCTGCAGAGGGAGACCCAGGCCACTGGCCAGTGGGGCAATTGATCAATTGGGGGCACCGCAATTACCCCAGAGAGGGAAGCCTGGGCCATGGATTGGTGGGCTGTGGCAGGTGGGTAGGGCCTCCCTTTGTGTGGTATGATCAATTCCCCCAAAGACGGAGGCCCAGGCTATCCGTGGCAGTGCTGTGGTGGGTGGGTGGGGCTTCTCTCTGTGGGAGTGAGCCATCGTGGAGCCCTGGCTGGGTGGCTGGGTGAACAGGGCCTCTCTGCTCATCAAGGAGCCCCATCAGGGTGGGTGAGACCTACCTCTTTGTGGTGATAGATTGCAGGGCTCCCAGACTGTGAGAGGACACAAGCCCGGCTGCCCCGGGGACCTCCCATTCCCCACTGCATGAATTTCCTGCATTGGGCCCCTAGTATGTAAATAAAACATTAAAAAATTTAGCTCCACCATATTCCACTTTTTTTCCACAACATGTACTTAAGATTATATTCATGGGTATCCTATCTAGTAAAAGAGTACTATTCAGATTGACCATCACTCCAATACACAAGATGGCTGCCCCCATGTGGTCAAAGACCCTGCCCCCATGTGGACAACAAGATGGCCACCACAAAATGGCCAGCAGGGGAGGGCAGTTGGGGATGATCAAGCATGCAGGAGAAGGCAGTTAGGGGTGACCAGGCCAGCAGAGGAGGGAAGTTGGGAGCAAACAGGCTGGCAGGGGAGCAGCTAAATATCAATCAGGCTGGCAGGGGAATGGTTAGGGAGTGATCAGGCTGGCAGGCAGAAGCAGTTGGGGGCAATCAGGAAGGCAGGCAGGTGAGCAATTGGGAGCCAGCAGTCCTGGATTGTGAGAAGGCAGTCAGACATACCTCAAGGGGTCCCAGATAGGAGAGGGTACAGGCTGGGCTGAGGGACAACCCCAACCCCGTGCACGAATTTCATGTATCGGGCCTCTAGTAATATAATCAGCATAAAACAATGTATATATGGACATAGTAAACATTTAATAGGTTTTTTTGTTTTAAAAATATTTTTTATTGATTTCAGAGAGGAAGGGAAAGGGAGAAAAAAGAAAAACATCAATGATGAAAGAGAAACATTGACTGGCTGCCTACTGCACACCCACTACGAGGTACTGAGCCTGCAAGCCAGGCCCGTGTGCCCGACCAGGAGTCAAACAGTAAGCTCTTGGTTCATAGGCCGATGCTCAACCAGTGAGCCATGCCGGCCAGGCCACATGACAGTTTTTGAGGCCTCACTTCCCTCTGTAAACTGTGTGGACATAAAAACCCATTTACCATTAATAACTATGAAAGCTAAGCTAGTTTTCAATTAGTCAAAAATAAGTATTAAATGGAATGCTGAAATAAAATATTCAAGGTTTCACAGTTCAATGACTGGTTTCTTTTCCTTCACCTGATGAATGGAAGAGAGCATGCCAGTTGGATTGAAATCGTCTGGAGTGTGCTCAACTGCACTAAACTGGAGAGGCTTCAGGCGACGTGAAGAAGTGTGATTTTGGTTTCACCTGCAGCCTTTTTGAAGGCAACTCATTATAAGAAACAGTTGACTGTGATGTCATGCTGGTGGCACTTGAGCTTTCTGCTGGAGGTAATCCAGTCTTTGCAAACCTGTAATCACTATTTCTAAACTAATGAGAGGTTTTCGTTATTAAATCTGGATGTCTAAAAGGTACTGAGGAAAAACACACAAAACAGCCACCGCAATGAAATGTTCAAAACAATTTTTGTTTCAATAGTAGTAAGTGTTGATTTTCTAATGATATCATGGCATGTTATAAGAACATTTAACATGATTGACAGCTTGTGTTGTTTTGTTTTGGACATTTTTGTTATTTTTTTATAGTTACCAAATGTTAGTCTTTCAATAGAAAAATGTTTTATTCAATTATGAATGCATACATCATAGTTTGATTATGAAGTTAAAGATAGAATTTGTAAATTAAAACTTAAATATTTATATCTAGCTCTTCAAGAAAAATATTTGAAATAGTTTTATAATAATGAAACTTTGCATTAAAATGTGGAAATCACAAATATTTGTATAGTGGGAAATGTATTTTTGTTAATTTTGAAAATAATCCTGATAGAGTCATCATTGCTACTCTGGAATACATATTTAATATAAGTGATCCAATAAAAATGTAAATTTTCCAAATACAATTTTGCACAAGAAAGTATTATATAGATACTACCATTTTTTGATGAAAGAGAATGAAATCTTTTTTTTTCTTATCATTTCATCTTACTGTGTCTCAAGAACTCTCCTAGCCATGGGAAATAGAGTAGTGAAGAAGATAAAGAGTATTCTGATGGGGGAGAAAGAGAGTAAACAAGTCAACAACAATTCCAGGTTGATATGATGATTCAGATGACAGTTGTTCCAGGGGCAATAATGACAGTGGACTTCCATAAATGTTGCAAAGATCTGTCCAATGCCACTGCATGTGGTATGCAACCAATAGAGAGGAATCTATAATAACAATCTAAATGTTAAAGCTGTGAATTCATTTCTCTTCACAGTATCAAGTGGATCTCTGATACTCAGAAAGACTCACAACTATTGCGTTTAGGTGTCAGATAAATATTAGTTAAGTGTCTTGTGATTTAATAAAGTCAATTTGTAAGATGATGACTTGCGAAAATGTTGCCTTTATTAATGAGGAGATAGTAACTGATTGTAAACTAATGACAATAGTGTCTGTCCCCCTTACACCTCATTTTTCCATTCGTTTGCCAGTTAGGGGTATTTTTCTTTTCTTTTCCAGTTCTAGAGATAGCACAAATGACTGCCTGGAATGCTCTCTTTTTTACTTTGTTTTGTAATATCAGTGAAGATAATCTGCACTACTTTGCATGTTTATATCAGTGAGGATAATCTGCAAGAGAAAATAAATTGACAGTGGGCTCTAGTGTAGCCTTAGACATATTTTTCAACCTAGTAGATGACAAACTATTGTTTTCAAACCCTCTGAAAAACAGAAAAAAACTAGCCATGAAATAATTTCTAAGAACTTTTTTTTATTTATGTAGCTAAATTGTTTCACTTTTAGGGTTGGCCTCTCTCTGAATTCAGTTCTTCTGTTAATTGCCTTGAGTAAAAGCAAAATATTTGAAACTGATGAGAGTAAACTGGATTACTCCCCTAAAGCTAGCATCCCTCAAAAGGAACAATTGTAAAATTATGAAATACAGAATTAGAAATAACATTTTATAATCATAAACATTACATAATATAGTTAATACTTTAATAAATTTATTGACATCTGAAAAATTTCTTCACAACTTTTACATCATAATTTTCATTTCCAAAAGAAGATTCATCCTGAGAAGAATAAGTATTTTAAGGAAAAAGCCTAGGAGAACAGCATGACAGTTACAAATACTCATCTTGGGCAGAGGTCACTGCTCCCTCACTGTTTGAAATGTCCCTTTCTTACCATTTCTGGGCCTTTTCTTGTACCGTCATTGAATCAGATGGAAGGCAAACAACAAACAAGCCAACAAAATACACAAATATAAAAGCAAAACAGAAATTTCCATGATTTTTTTTTACCAGGTTGAGGTAGAAAAAATAGGCAGATTTCAGTTAGAGAAATTCTTTATAACCTCTTGAGATTATATATATATATATATATATATATATATATATATATATATATATGTGTGTGTGTGTGTGTGTGTGTGTGTGTGTGTGTGTGTGTGTGTGTATCCCTTTGCCCCCTTAGAGGCTGATGCACAAAATACATCTAAGTAGGCCTTCCTTCCACCGGCTTTCTTCTGGCACCTGGGACTTGGGCTTCCCTCCCAGCCCTGGCTTCGTTTGGAAGGTCATCCAGTCTAATTAGCATATTATGCTTTTATTATTATAGATAGACATATAAATTCTTTATTTGGCTGTACCTTCTCAGATTTCTCCAGTACACAGGCATACCTCGTTTTACTGCCCTTCACGTTTTTGCACTTCACAGGTGTTGCATTTTTTATAAATTGAAGGCCCGACCCTCCTCTAATACAAGGAATACAAATTGCTTCATTGCAATACTAGCTTTCTTGTGGTGGTCTGGAACCAAACCTGCAATGTCTCCTGGAAATTAAGTAAGACTTTAACACAGAGGCCTGGTAGTCTGCAGTAAATTCAGAAGGATTGCTTTGCTTCTAACTTTAAAGGGCTGATAGAGTTCTGTTTTTGGTGGTGACAAAGGTCTGAAGTGCTTGATGTTGAGGTTGTTGTAGTTGGAGCTGTTATGGAGAGAGAACAAATATGAATAAAGACCTCTGTAGATAATTTTAGGGCAGAAGGGTCAGGGAAAGAGAGGGGGCAGGAAATGGAGGCAGGTTGTTCACTAAATGTGAACAAACCCAAGTCAGACAAGAGTGAATATAATATTAGCCTGGAACTGCCCTGGGACTGAAGTACTTCTGCTCCAGGTGCTGGGAACTCAGTGTGGTGGCCTTAACACTATGTTTCAGCTGTCAGCGGGGTCAATCTTGTGTATGGAATTCTGTGTTCAGGGTGCTGAAAAGCAAACTGCCTTCCACATGGACTTTCACTAGGCTGCTTATTTTTTTCTTTTTTTATCTTTATTGTTCAATTTATTAATTACATTGTTCCCCTTTTTTATCCCCCTATAAATCCCCTCCACCCTGTACCCATCCCACCCTCTGCCCTCACCTCCCCCTCCCCACTGTCCTCTCCCATTGTTGCAAGATTTTTGTCCTGTCTCTTGCTGCACTTCCCACACCCCTTTTCTCCCTAAGAATTGTCAGTCCATTCCCTCTCTATGTCCATGATTCTGTTATATTCACCAGTTTATCCTGTTCATAAGATTACTAATTCACTTGATTTTTAGGTTCATTTGTTGATAGATGTGTATTTGTTGTTCATAATTTATATTTTTATCTTCTTCTTCTTCCTCTTCTTAAAGAATATCTTACAGCATTTCATATAATATTGGTTTGGTGGTGATGAACTCCTTTAGCTTTTTCTTATCTGTGAAGCACTTTATCTGACCTTCAATTCTGAATGATAATTTGCTGGATAGAGTAATCTTGGTTGTAGATTCTTGCTATTCATCACTTTGAATATTTCTTGCCACTCTTGTCTGGCCTGCATAGTTTCTGTTGAGAAATCTGCTGACAATCGTATGGGTGCTCCCTTATAGGTAACTAACTGTTTTTCTCTTGTTGCTTTTAATATTCTCTCTTTATCTTTTGCTCTTGGCATTTTAATTATGATGTGCCTTGGCGTGGTCCTCTTTAGATTCCTATATTGGGGTTCTGTGTACTTGTTGGGCTTTTAAGTCAGTATCTTTCTCCAGGTGGGGGAAGTTTTCAGTCACTGTTTCTTCAAGTAGGTTTTCATTACCTTGCTCTCTCTCTTTTTCTGGCACCCCCATAATTCGGATATTGGCATGCTTGAGGTTGTCCCAGAGGCCCCTTACACTATCTTCAATTATATGGATTCTTTTTGTTTCTTGCTTTTCCAGACAAGTGGATTTTGCTTTTTTGTATTTAAAATCTTTGACTTGGTTCTTGTGGCCCTCTGGACTGCTTTTAGGACTTTGTGTAATATTTTTTATTTCAGTCAGTGAATACTTGATTTCTAGTTGTTTCCTTTTTCATATCCTTGAGGGTCTCGTTCATATCTTCATAGCTCTTGTTCATTTCTTTGTAGGTCTCATTCATTTCCTTGTATGTCTCATTCATTTCCTTATAGGTCTCATTCATTTCCTTGTAGGTCTTATTCATTTCCTCATAGGTCTTGTTCATTTCCTTGCAGTTCTCATTAAGTTCATCAGCCTTTTCAAGGAGCCTCTTGAAAAGCCTTATAACTGTGGTTTTGAACTCTTTGTCTAGTCGTCTTTTTTTCCTCCATTTCTTTCATATCTGATTTCTTTCCATGTCTCTGCATGGTGGCTGCTATTCTGAGTTGGTCGATTAGCTTTATGTGGTAGATGTCCTCTCAGGGACAGTGGGTCAGCCTCCCCAGTTACCTGAGGTGGGTACTCTTACTGCAGTTCTTTATGGGTTGTACAGTATTTTTTAATTTAAGCCCAGCTAATTGTTGTTAGCCCTAAGAGGGTTTGACTTCCAGGCCAATTGGCTGTGCAGGGAAACTGTGTTCAGGTTGGGTGGGTAGAATCTCTGAGCTGAGCAGGCAACATCAGCGTTAGCTACGCCCTCTGCGGTGTGTGGGTCTCTGTGTTGGGTGGTAATGGCTGCACACCTCCAAGCGAAAGCCGCTGCTGGTCTCCACCCGTTGCCAGACAACTCTGCCTCTCCCCAAATGAGTCTGCAAACCCAATGTCTCGCCCAGTGCTATAAAACAAAACAGTTCAGTGGTCTCCCGAACCAGGTAGCAAGTCGCCAGGGAGCAAGTTGCGCGTCTGTGCTGTCACGCACTTTACACACGAAAGTGCTGTTTCAAGCTACACAGACTCTCCTCAAACTTGGAGACCTCTGCCGCGCCTGGCTTTTAGGATGCATACCCCGGGCTTCAGACGTTGCCTGACACTGGGGAATCTGTGCAGTGGGACGTCTCTGTCTGCCCCTTTGGAGAAATCCAGCCGGGGTTGCTGCTGCCAGCCCTACAGCCCAAGCGCGCCCCACGGCTCCGAACCTCTGGCTCTGCACATATCTTCACAGCTGTGCTCCACCACTCTTCTGAGTCTCAGTGTCCCTCCTTTACTTTTATTTGTGGAATTTTCACTCAGCCAGCTTTCCAGTGATTCTGGATGATGTTTGTTTTGTTGTTATGTTGTAGTTTTGGAATTTTTGAACGGGGCAGCACAATAGGTGTTTACCTATGCCGCCATCTTGGTTTTCTCTCACTAGGATGCTTATGATATGATTCCATTTACACAAAATGTCCAGTATAAGAAGTAGTTTTGTGGGTGGCAGGGGTAGTTTGTGGGTTGTCTTTGGGGTTAGGGCCACAATGGCAAGGGGGATGGGGAAGGACTATTAATGAGTTTCCTTTATGGTTGAAAAAATGTTCTATCAGTTGATAATTTAGTGGTGATAGTAACAGCCTTGTGAATATACTAGCAACTGCATACATTTTAAATGGTATACCAATGTAAGATATCTATCATTCAAAAGAAACTGAGTCACTGGTTGGGAGCTTTGTGCAGTGATCTTTGTCAGCAGCTCAGTGGAGCTGGAGAGAGAGCTGGGCTGTCAGGTTCAAGTCCTTAAAGCAATATACCAAAATGGAAGTGCTAGGCCTTTAAACATTTACTGTGATGCTATAAGCAAGAGGCTAAATCAGAGAAAGTATGAGCTCCCCCTGTTCCACTTGCCCCACAGTTGAAGGTCAAGTGGATCAGTGCAGACTTGAGGTGTCATCTCACTGTTGAAGGAGCCCCAAACAAAAGGCTTCAGCAATTTTATGTACCTCAGGATGGAGTTGTGGAGGGCAAGGGGAAAGGCTAGGAATGGAAAAGTTAAAGTACGGGGTACTAAGAAAGTTGGAGAAAAGTATCTTTAAGTTTCCCTCTTCACACCCTCCCTCCCCCCCCCCCCCAGCTCCCTTCACCCAATAAGGAGAACTCTGCAGAGGTGCTTGAAGAACTAAGGCTATGGTTCAGATAAAGAGACCTAGGACTGAATATAACTGGCTAGGAATAATATAAAAAAAATAAACATGGCCAAGTAGCATCCTGAATCCTAGATTGCAGGTATCTTCAAGATTGCAATGCACTTATCTTGTTCCAAGTCTGGTGTGTGGAAGGCACCTCTCCTCTCCAAGGGCTCCCAGGCAAAGCCTTAGTAATTCCCTGGAAAGTCACACATGTGTTTTAAATTCAGAGCCAGACTTCCGAATCTCTATCACAGTTGTTTTGTGCACCCAGCCAGACCTATTTTTATTACCCCTTACAGATTTTGCATTACAATGCTAGGTTAATGTCCCATTCTATTTAAGAAGAAAGGAAAACTCTTCATTATCTTCTTGGTATTAAATTAACTCGTACATATTTAGGCTTTGCTTTCCCAATAATTTAGTTTGTTTGAACATGCAGAACATGTTCTGTAATTATATAATTAAATGAAATTTAATACAAACCTATACAGTGCACTAAAGGGTTATGTACTGAATGGTTTTCTTTTTAGAAAGAGAAAGAAAATGGTGATTTAGATATGTGTGTTAGAAAGACATTGTACAAAATCCAGATAAAATAAAGATTTATTAGTCTTTCAAGTAACTTTTAAAGGAGCACTTTTAGGATGAAAGTATAGCTTTTTGCCTACTTTTACCATTGGAACAGCTAAAATTAATGTAGATAAAATTAATGCAGTATATAATGAACAATTTACTGTGAGCATGGTAGTAAGATGGCTAAGCGATAAAATAGTAAAGAAATAAACACAGTGTCTCCCTTCTGCAATCTTACAAACTAGCAGGGGCTTTATGCAAATAGACAGTCACCATGCAGTGTAATAAATGGTCTGATAATGGAAGTATAGTTTTTTAAAGGGCTGCGTTTAAATAGCCCTTAAGGAAGTTTTGCAAGGCTTCCAAGGAATAGCTACCTGATAAAATATGATCTTCTCCCCAACTTAAACAATGAAAATAGAAAAAAGAATGAAATAAAAAGGGAAGGGTATTTAGTAAAAAGGAAAGGACACGTGCCAACACCCACAATTAAGGTGTCTCCTGGACCTGATTGGAGTGTAGTGGGGCTGGGCATATAGCATTAGGTAAGACATCAGTAAGAGCAGAAGCTGGAAAAAGAGGTGAGGATTGAATAACGAAGGCTTTCTAAAACAGATTAGAGGGAACAATCCAATGTCATTAAGCAGGGTGATGACATAATCAGATTTACAGTGTCTTTCTGATGTCAATGCCAAGAGTGGATTAGAAATGAGCAAAAGCAAAGACAGAAAAGTTATTTTGAAAGCTCTGGAACTGAATCCAGGAAATACAATGATGTTCTAATTTAGGATAGTAGCCATGGCAAATAGAGAATTATATATGGTGAAAAATATTTAGGGTTTAAAATATATAGGTGCTAGTAATTGGATATGAAAGGTATGGAAAATTATTGAAACGTATAGTTTGGACAAGTGGGTGGACAAAGGCATAATTTTCTCAAAAGGAGACAAAGAAAGAATCATAGGTCTGAGAAGATGATAATAAAATTTAGGTGTGTGTTGAATCTGTAATATCTATGACCAATCCAAGTAGAAATACCCACTTACCAATTATGTATGTGCTGGATGCATTGCTCATTAAAGAGGTCTGCATTGGGGGTATAGATTTAGAAATCACCCCTCTAAATGCTAAAATATGTACAACAATGGGTATGGTTAAGCAGGACAAGTACGCATGGGATAGGAATACCCCAGCAACCAAATGAACAGAAACATTAACAAAAGGCAATGAAGAGGAGGCAATAAAATAGAGAGTAAGAAAAGGCCAGAGAGGTAAGAGGGAATACATAAAATTGATGTCATGAAATCCAAGGAAAGAGATAGCTATGAGAAGGAGCTAGTCAATGATTTCATAAACAGGCTAGAGGAAAGAGGGGCAGAGGGAAGAAAACAAACTGCTTAGCCTCAGGTCATTGTTGCTTTATTATTTATTTATTTATTTTTAAATGACTCAAAATGTAGTTTAATGAAAAGAAAATAGTTTTTTTATTTTTTAATTTTTTTCTTTAATTAGGTATTACATATGTGTCCTTATTCCCCCATTACCCCCTACCTCCCATTCATGCCCCCACCCCTCTGTTGTCTGTGTCCATTGATTAGGTTTATATGCATGAATATAAGTCCTTTGGATGATCAATCAAAGGTCATTGTTGCTTTAGCAAGAACACCTTCAAGTAAAATACTTTGACTAAATCCAAACATCAGTGAATTGAAGGAGTAGGCAGAGTGAGTGAAGTCAGCTTTTAAGAAATTAAATAGTGAAAGTTTTGGGGATATGTTTGTCAATTTTTCACGGCCAATTCCATCTACAGAAATTGTGCCACCTTTTCATTTCAGTGGGCTGTGCAGTGTTTTTCTACTATAGTGAAGGTGTCCATAGAAGCTGAAAGTGTCAGATTCTCACTTCATTTGCAATAGGATGTGAACAGGATGTAGGATCAAATAGACTTTTAATTGATAGCTGGTGACAGAAAAAGCAGGGCCAAGGAGTGTCTTTCTGGCAGGGCTATTGTTAACAGCATAACAAATGGGCTTCAGCGGGGGTGGGTGGGTGGGGGAAGGTTCAGGAGAGGGACAGCGTCTGGGTTGGTACCAGAGGGAGGAGTGGAAGCTATGGCATCCTTCTCAGTACCCATAGCAGAGATAATTTGAAAATTGTAGAGGCATAATGACAAAAGATTCCACCACCCCCCCTTCATTTTCCTCCATTTTCAGTTTGCAAGGAAAGTAAGATAAGAAAGAAATTAGAACACTGGAAGAAATAGGAATATTTTTTTAACATAAAATTTAAAGTCTAGAGAAATAAGTATTTTTAAATCTGAAAACCCCCAAGGAAAGGAGATCTCTTAACAAATTCATTCTCTTTCCAACATTCAATAGCCCTCAGGATCTGAGGATTATTTTTCATATGTGATTTAAAAATGTCCCAAAATAACATAATTAACACAAACTTAGTGAAAACATATTTCAGAACGAAGTTTTTTTTAATGGATCTACAATAGTAAAAACCAGGTAAATTTGGAGTTGTGGAAGATTCAGAAAAAGAGCAAAACAAAAGCAACTGATTTAATTATAAAATGACATCAGAATTAACTAGTAAAACTTTGTGGGTAGAAAGAGATTAACCAAAGAATTTGTACGCATATATGCATTTGTGCATAATCCATGGACACAGACAATAGTGTGATGAAAGCCTGAGGATGGTGATGGGTGGATCAGGTCAATGGGGGAATAATTGGACATCTGTAATATTTTCAACAATTAAGATAAATGTAAAAATAAAAAAACCCAAAATTATAATAAAACAAATTCAAGTTCAAGATGAACCAAACAGGACTAGAACTAGTAAAACACCATATTAGGTCTTTGCTTCACAATTGACAACATTATACTATCTTTTCCTTTTTTATTTATATCATTTGAAAAGTATTTCTTGAAGACAGCACTACTTTTCCTACTTTTCCTAATACCTACTAGCACCGTGCTAACTCCAAATAGTCCCAGGGTTCTCTAGCAAGTGGCAATATTTAAGCATAGTTTAATTGCATTCCAACTGTACCTAATTTAATTGCACTCCAAGTTTTCTAGAACCAGTCCCGTTGCACTCTAAAAAGTCATCTTCCCAAAGAGTGAAGCATAAGGATCCTTGAAATATGGTATTTTAGCTTTGCTCTTGAGATTATTGTGTATTTTCTGGCAAAGGGGCAGGCTACACCAAAACATTTTATACATGAACTGTATAATCCAGTCATAAATAAGTGTGAGAGAAAACCTCAATAAATAAGATGATTGTTACATATTTAGTATTAAAGTTTTGTACTTTTAAATCACCTGATATTGGGTGAGAATTATATAAATACTAGACGCCCAGTGCAAAAAATCATGTGGGGAGGAGGGTGGGTGAGGGGGTGTTAGCCTAGCCTGGCTTGTGCCCTTTCACAGTCTGGGACCCCTTGGGGGATGTAGCAGTATGCCAAGTGGCAGCTGAATCAGGGCTGGGGGCCGCTTGTGCTCATCCTGGCCCGCTTTGCCAGCTGCGCTTGCCAACCATGAGCCTGGTTTCTGGCTGAGAGGTGCTCCCCCTGTCGGAGTGCACTGACAAGTAGGGGGTAGCTCCTTAATTGAGGGTCTGCTCCCTGGTGGTCAATGCACATCATAGCGACTGGTTATTCTGTCATTATGGTTGCTTAGGTTTTTATTATATAGGCTAGAGGCCCGGTGCATGAATTTGTACACCAGTGGGGTCCCTCGGCCTGCCTGTGGGTTTGGGATGAAACTGCCTCTCTGAATTCCTGAGGGGTCCCAGATTGCAAGAGAGCACAGGCTAAGCTGAGGAACCCCACTGGTGGATTATTGGGTCCAAGGAGGGACATGAGAGGTTGGCCAGCAAAGGAGGGTACATGGGAAGGGTCCAGGCATGACCAGTCTATCTTTGCTCAGTCCCAATTGGCTGGACTCCAGCAGCAAGATAACCTATTTATGCCCCCTACTAGAGCATATGCCCACTGGAAGTCAGTGCACATCACAGCAAGTGGTTGAGTAGCCTTAGCATATCATGAGCATACTATGCTTTGGTTGGTTGAATGACTGACTGGTCAACAGGACACTTAGCATATTAGGCTTTTATTATATAGATGTCTGTTATCACCTGCATGATCACTATCATTTCCAGAGGGTGCTTAAAGTCTTGAATCAGAGTCTACTTTTTTTTTCTTATAATATGTAATCAGCTATGGTTAAAATAGTAACATCATTGCTAGACTTTTTTTTTTGGACATTTACTATTTTGAGAAGTGACACATGGAATCCTGACAGTGAAAATAGATTAACAAGCAATAACTTTAGATACTCAATATTGTCAAATGATCTTTGATTTTTTTCATAATAGAAGCAAAAATCTTTATACCCTTCGTTTCCCAAGGACAGTATGCAGTATGCTTGTTACCCATGGTCTCAGCCTAAGTCCCTTGTCCTTATATCTGCATTATATCTCTATCCCATGATTGAGTATACCCTAGGTTTTATCATACTCTTTCATACCCAACCCTCTGATCATGGGGCAAGGGCTTTCTAAGTCTGATTAGTATGCATTTTCTTTCCCTCCCACAATATATTTATCTTTTCCTTCCTTCTTTTCGGTCTCTATTCAAATCCATGATTCATGATTCATCACTTCAACCAGCCTCAGCCTTTATTTTTAGTCTCTGGCCCCATTGGTCCAACTCCATCAACCTACCCATAACTTATGAAATTGGGAAGGTGAGAATAAATATTAATTAATGGTTTCCAGTGTCATATATACAATATTTCTCAGCAAGCCTTTTTAATACTCTTTAATACTCATATCCCTCTTTTCGGTCCAATAATATGAAAATCTGTCTGCTCTTCAAAACTAATTACACAGTCACTGTATTTCATTTTATTCACATCAACCAATTCACCTACTTCTTCCCAAATAAGAAAAATAATCTTGAATAAATATAATCAACTTACCACCAGACCTGCATAGATACCTCCATCTTTTTCAACTTTCCTTATTTGGAAAGTTGAAGAAGTGCCATTTTTCCTACATAATGCCTCTCAAGAATCTTGCTATTTTCTCAAGAATCTTGCAACATCATTTTTTCCTTTTTTAAAGTTATATATCTATCTTCTCTTTCTCTTCGAGGTCTTTTATTGGCTTCTTAAATATGTTTACATTTCTTTCATATTAAAAGGCAATCATATTCAACTAAGCCAAATCTTCCCTCAGCTCTACATTTCACATTCAGATTTGTATCATATATATGGTTTAAGCTGCAAATTATAGTAACCCTGACTTAAAATAGATGAAACAATAAGAAAAATTTAGCTTACCTAAGAAAATTTCCAGTCAATCAGGATTTCGATTCCATTTTTCTGTGGTTTGTTCAGTTCTGCCCTCTTTTTATGTTGGCTTTGTTCTTCCTGGTCAAAAGATTAAGGCAACATAATTTAATTTGTTAATGCAGAGAGAGAAGAAATATCTCCTTCAACTCTGTAACAAAAATTGTCCCCTGAATGGATCATCTGCCTTATGCCTAGGTAACTAACCCAAGCATTCTTTATCAAGAGGAATAGGTTTGCCATGAATAGCTTATTCTAGTTAGGTTCCTTGTGGGGAACTAAGAATAAGGTCCCAATGACTATGTAATAGAAGTATAGATACTGTACTTTAAAATGGGGATGGGGCCTTTGTGTGTTTTCCCCCAGCAAGAAGGAAAGGGCAGTGCTGTATAAGCCACCAATGGTGTCTATTGCACAAAAGAAGTAAAGATAACATAGTAAACCCAAATGCAGAAAAGTGATTGTACAGAAAGTGAAAATCCAGGATCCTATGAATATTCAAATAAAATTCTAATTTAATGCTTAAAACGGCATTCTAGAAATGCTGGCTTCTGTTCTTTTATTCACCATCTCTGAGGAACTTTGCCTGGGTTGACTTTGGGTTATGATTCTAAGAGTGAATAATGAACCTCCTGTCCTTTGAGAGTAATGTCTTGATTTGACTTGCTTTGGCTGCCTTTCAACCAGTCTTGGGGCCTTTCCCCAACCAGCTCTCAACTTAATCCGAACTTCTGATGAGAGGAGCTTTTAGATTTGTCACATGGTATCCCTACCACATCCAAATTATCCTAACCTTAGGGATATCCTTTCAACCGTCTTTAGTCTTTCTGATTCCAAGCTCTGACTTTTATGACATGTATAGACTTTGGTATTTAGTGTCTTCTCCTGGCGAGTACTATGGAGGACTTACATATTTTGTCCATGTCACTCATTGAGATAATAATTTGTTTCTGATAAATGGCATTGATCAGCATAAGATATTGCCTTACTTTAATAAAAATAAAAATAAATAGAAGCCAAAACTATCTTCTTCCCATTTCTATAAACTAGAGTTTTCATTCTCCTAACTCTTCCCCTGCCCATGCTATCCCATGGAAGAAACAAATACATACCTTCTGATCTTATAAATGACTAAAACATCCCAACATGACTTCTATTCACAAAGACATTAAAATCCATACAGAAGCAATATTTTATATTCAGGGGAAGAATTTTTAATTTTGGAGTTTCAGGCATTTGGAGAAGACTTCTCTGGGTAAAATTTCCACAACTTCTGAAATCATATCATCTGTTCAATTTTCGATTTGCAGTTTGCTCATAAAGAAAATTATTCTTGAATTTGTTTATTGAAGAACTTTTCCTTCTGTAATTGACTTGTAGGATCAAGGTCAAAATAGACCAAAGAATAATAAAATTTTGAAAAAAATTAGATTATAGTTTAAAATATCCAAAATCCTTTTGGTAAATAATTCCACAGTGAATTTTATAAGTAGAAAGAGAAAAAAGAGCCAACAGAGGAATGTTTTCCATGACAATAACTACCTCCTCTGTGTTCCACCTCTTCAGAGGCTAATAAGACTGTCAAATTGATGGAAAGCTTCCTGCTTTACTATATTATAGCACCCCGATTTATGTTAGTGTAATGTGTGCCAAAAATGAAATACTATCTTATTTCAGTCTGTGTATTTATTTTATTACTTGTAGTTGATTTTCCTAGTACTCTAAGTTATAATAGTCCTTCATAAGTTCTTGCTTCTTTGGTTTTTGTTTTTGGACAAAGAGGGGGAAGGAGCATGGTAAAATGGTAGGGAGGGAGAGAAGGACAGATGCAGGAGGCAGGGTGGGAGGAAGGGTGGGTAATATGAAAAGAAAAGAAGGAGGATGGAAGAGAGAGAGAGAAGGAGGTAGAGAAAAATCAAAGAAACAAGGAAAGCATCTGTGAACATTAGTGTTCTTCCTCCCAGCATGTTACATGACAATAAAATAGGATGCTTCTCACCTTCCCCTAATTTGATTTGAGTTATCTCTCTTTTGGTTTCTCTGTGATGTCATAGTGGTTATCCTTAGGAAAACATTAATGATGCACACTAATACAGAGACCCTAAAGAGATTTCTCCTTATCTTATCTCCAATATCATCTCATTTATGGGAGAGAATCTGTTGTGTAAATTGTGATAATATAAAACAATCTGAGGAATAAATAAAATTTACTGGGCATGGCAAAGTAGAGATGAGGAGAGACCTTCTTCAAAAGAGAGGCTATCATTTTAGAACATAGAAAAAATATTCTCAAAAGGAAAGTGAGCATTTTATATAGCGACGTTTGGCACCTAATGGCAAAACATCTAAGAGTAATTGTACTTTTCTAAATGTTAAAACTCAAAATGATTACATCACTGATTCTAAAAGAACTCTTTGCATTATGCTGATATGTAATCCTTGTAAAAAAGAAATTGTAGTCCTGGCTGGTTTGGCTCGGTGGATAGAGCATTGACCTGTTGACCAAAAAGTCCTGGGTTTGATTCCAGTCAAGGGCACATGCCCGGGTTATGAGTGTGCAGGAGGCAGCCGACTGATGATTCCCTCTCACCATTGTTGTTTCTATCTTTCTCTCCCTCTCCTTCCTCTCTGAAATATGCATGCATATAATATGCATAATACACTCATCAATAAAAATATACCAAAGTTAGTTAAAAATAAAGATTGAAACTATGAATATCTATATTGGTTGCAATATAGAACTTTTGAAAACTTCACAACACAAGAAATAATTAGAGTAGATTAATTTGTTTATAGATGAGGAAACTGAAGCTTGGCAGTGATTCAAGGATAGAAGTAAGTTTGAGAGGCCTAGCAGAGGACACTGAGGTTAATTATCACTACAACATACTTTTTTTTTCCCCAGTGGACGCTCTTGTAAGAATTAAATATTTTTAAGATAAATATATTTTTTCTAAAGGAGCTTTTCATTTTATCATTTAATATTGCCCCATCTCTGCCATAAAAGACAGAGTGATAGATCATACTGTAGGAGGTCCACAGTAGAGTATGTGGTCCTGGCTCTCAGAGATACTCCAACTCAACATAAAGGGAAAAGAAGCAAAACCTTAAAGTTCTTACCCTTCCTTTTTATGGAAGCTTGGGCCTGCAATTAAAAATTTTTTTTTTAATATTTAAGAACTAATTTTCCCACTTCAATGTTCCCCTAGAATTCTGTATATAATGCTATTCATGGTTTCCACATGTATTGTAATTATTTGTAATTATATTTCACAATTATTTTTAATAACATCTTGGGGTTTATTGAGTATGAAAATGATTTTCTACTCATCCTGATTTTATAAAGTCAAGCCCAGTGCTTGGCATACAGTAAGTGCTCATTAATTGCATGAGTTTATTTTATATTTATTTTTATAAAGGTATGCACACCTTTATAAAATTTAAGACATATATAAGTGTATAATGTAAAAGTATAATGTAAAAAGAGCTAAAATATAATGTAAAAAAGGCTAAAATATATATAAATTAGCACTAAAACAGATGAGGTTTATTTAAAAGCAAAACTGATTATATATGTTTTTTGAGTGAGAGATGAAACTTTTCCATCTCTTATATCCACATCTATTGCCCTCTGCTAGTCATGCTTAGCATTGTGATTCAGAACCCCCTAGACATTTTTTTACATGTAGAAATGTGATTCTGAATTATATATTAAATTCATCAATTAAATGCATAAGATGTTTAAAAATATAAAGTGACCCTTTAAAGTATAGAAACTTTATGTGATTAATAACTTAATATTATTTATATTAAGCTATTTTAATACCTTTTGTAAGAAGAAAACAGTTGGATTTTATGATGACCTTAAAACTTAGAGGTTGTATAAATTATTAATAGTACTTTGCGTGTTACGCCAGGAATATTCATTTCGGGTTAACATTTTAATTTATCAGGACAAAAGGTTGAATATTAGTTTTTCTCATCAATCATTATTATACTAGAGGCCTAGTGCATGACATTCATCCACTGGGGTGGGGGAGGGAGTACCTCAGACCAGCTTGCACCCTCTCCCAGTCAGGAACCCCTCAGGGGATGTCTGCTGCTGCCTTAGGCCTGATTCTCTAGGGATTGGGTTTAAGCCAGCAGACAGATATCCCTCTTGCAGTCCGGGGCTCTCGCAGCCCAGAACTCCTCACTCCTTACTACCTGTCTGCCTGTGCTTGCCAGCTGTGAGCCTGGCTTCTGGCTGAGCAGTGCTCCCCCTGTGGGAGCATACTGACCACCATGAGGCAGCTCCTGCATTGAACATCTTACCCCTGGTGGTGAGTGCGCATCGTAGCGATTGGTTGTTCCACCATTTGGTTGATTTGCATATTAGCTTTTTATTATATAGGATTTTCACTGACATTGTGATATTATTGGTCAAACTCTAAGTTCTAATGAAAGCTGACTTATTTCTGTTTGTTAGGTTCTAAGCCAGCAATTTAAAAGGTATTTCTACTTCTCAGTTCTCATTTACTAAATGTCAGTAATAATTATTCATCCCCTGAGTATATATCTGGATAGGACATATTTAATAAATGAATATTAAGGACTTTATACTGTTTTCCATTGTGTAAAAGTGTTTTTCTTTACAGACATCAGTTCACATATCTTTCCTAGTTTCCTTTACTTTTGTTTTACTGATGCTTAACTATCTATTGTCTTGATTGCTGATGGAATATTTTCACTTTTTTGCTGATTTAAAGATGGAAAGGATATCTGCTCTTTTGACTCCATACTCCCTAGTATAGCTCCTCAGTGTAATAGACTTGGAGTAGTGGCCTATACCTAAAGGTTGGGTGGAAATTATAAAATGTTCCAGTGAGAAATAAAAGAAATAAAAGTGGTATGTTATAAAGAATAAATGATTTATAATTGAACTAAATAGATTTTTAACTCAATAGATTGAGCTAAATAGATTTTTTAAATCAGAATTTTCTGTATCCTAAAACAAAAGTTATCGTTTTTATTATTTTTAGAATATAAAAAATAAAATATAACAGATTACTATGAAATAAAATTATGCTTGATATGTACAAACATTATGAAGCCTCAGATAGAGGAAAATTTACTAGGCCAACAATATATCAAAAATAAAATATGGCATAAAAGCTCTGTGGATTGTAATGGACTCAAAGCTTAATATGTCTCTAATAACATGGTTCACCATAGATAGATTAATGAGAAATATACAATAATATGATACATTTTCTCATTAAAATTTATTGATTTAGGTCCTTAATTATCTCGGTGTGCATTAATCTAATGGTGTATACAAACTTAGAATAACATAAATTTAAATTTGGTGAGGGATTTGAGATTTGAAATGGCTAAGATAGTTAAAATAATTGTGATTAATCTCATGTGTGAAGGGAATATATAAATTGATACTGAAACAGACGAGTCTTATTTATAAGTAAAATTGATTGCTATGTTTTTGGAGTGAACAATCTCAGGAAAGTTATATAATTAATATGAAATGTGATATTTATAATGTGCAAATTGAGTACTACTAGATATATTAAAGTATTAGAAGCTTCCATACTCTTTCCATAAAAAAAGATGATGATGATTAGTGATAATATTAATGATTGCTTTATGCTATCACAAATATGAAATAGAAATAAATCAAGAGCTATTATTTACTGAATTTTCATCTCAATTTAGGTCATTTCAGTATGTTATTTTCCTTTTGGTTTGGGTCACAGAGTATGTGAAGAGCTCAATGAAATATAACATAATTATACCATGGGACTCAAGGGAAACGTGGGGTCACCCTGGAGACAGGAAGGCTGTACATTTTGGACAGCCATGGGTCATGTGTCCTTTATTCTATGGGCAATGGGAAAGTTATAAGCAGTCAAATTATATTATAGGATAAAAATATGATTACATGTAAAAAATAATATATATAGAGTTATTTTATTTTTATATTGGAAAACATCTTAAAGTTTTAGCATACCTCATGTTAATGAGGTTGTAAACAAAGAACTTACTGTTTTTAGCAGTACAAGTTGATGCTATCATTTTAGGATGGTGATACTGTGTTATGAAATTGAATAATCATCTACCCTTTAACTCTAAAACACAACAGCTAGGAATCACGCTATAGATTCTCCTCACATAAATTCATATAAATTTGAGGATATCCATATAACCTAGAAGATCATGTCACTGCTTAAGAAAGAATGACCTATCATATGAACAAATAATGAGAAAGAATCATAACAGCTAGTGTTGTTGATAGGAAAATTGGAATGCATATGCACTACAGGATTAAATCATTATTATATTCCTGCAGGGAAATTTGACCTTTAAGAAAGATTTAAGACAGATTTAGAAATTTAACTTTTCAGTTACCTGTCCTAAGGAATATATTGGGTTGATATTCAAAGATTTAAGTATAAATGTGTTAATATAATATTATTTATAATAGTGAAAAACTAAAAAAACAGTTAAATGAACTATGATAGATTATACAGTTGAATTTTATGTAGCCATTAATAATAAATATTTATTTAAATGAAAGTAATAATACTTTGTAAAATGGGAAAAAAGTTACAGAATCATGTCTATACATAGCCCATATAAAATAGATATATACATGAGCATTGAAAACATATATAGTATGTAAAGAAGTATATTTTGAAAAAATACATATATGAAAACTTGTACCAAGTTCTATAGTAATAAATGCATGGTAATGGAATTATAGGTGGTCTTTTGTTCTTGTGGTGATGTTTATCTCTACCTATGAATTTTTCTACAATGATTTTTTTAATGAAAAACATTAAAAATATGTTTCATGTGAATTCTGGATCTCATCCCCAACATACATAAAGCCTATGTCCTTATAGGCCTCTCATAAAGTGATCACCCAGAGGATTTACCTGGTATTCTATATTCTAAGGAGGGCCTCAGAATAGACTGGATCATAGGAGTCCTTGGTATCATTATTTGCATAGATTTGAATTAATCCATTTGTTCAGAAATTGCTTCATACATTACCAAGAATATATTAGATTATCCATAAATGCTGAAAGAATTAGAGAAACTTCTAAACCAATTTCTCAGCTCTTGTTACTGGTTTGCGTGCTTGCTTTGTAGATGTGACAGACTGGCGGTATTCTTGAGTGGCTTCTTCATGGAGCGGTGTTGCGTTTGACTCTAGCATGTGGCATAACTCTGTCCAGGATGATTTCCCTCAGTAGATAGAGGTTGGCTTGGGGACCAAAGGATTATGGGTTCTGTTCTGGTCAAGGGCACGTGCCTTGGTTGCAGGCTCCTCCCTGGCCCAGTCCCTGATCGGGCTCCTGCAAGAGGCAACCAATCAATGTGTTGCATCCCTATTTCCCTTTGTCTTTCCCCTCTCTTCCACTCCCTCTAAAAATCAATGGAAAAATATCCTCCAGTGAGGATTAAAAGATAAAAACACTGTAACAACAACAACAAAAACTGGCATGCAACATTAAAATGTATTTTAAAAATTTAAAAATAATGTGAAGTGTGACAGGTTTATATTTATCAGCCCCATAGGTCATCAGACCCTTTTGCTATTTAGTAAATTTTCATTTTGCTTTGGATTTTCATTTATGTAACCTGTATCTCTAAGCTACCTAAAGGATATATAAAAAAGTTTTCTTTATATTCAAAATTACATCAAATCCTTGGTCACCATGCCATGTATCAATATTATTGATTTTGTAGGTTAATACATTGCTATTAATACTCATAATAGCTCTGAAATCATTTCTCAACTTTCATAGGTAGACTTTTCTTTTTATATAATTTTAAGAAATATAATACCTTCTTTCCTTTTTTACTATCATGTTTGCTTGTTAAAGATAGATGAATAACAGAAGTCTGAATAGTGTTTGTTCTGTCACTGAAAGAAAAATATTGGTGTGCTGAAAGATAAGCAATTGAATGCTAATACTTTGGAAGAGTCATTTTAGTCATTATGATTGTAGTTGGAGCACTTTGAAATGCATGCAATGGAATTTAAAAATAGATTACAATTACTTCAAAAATGCACTCATTTGATTACTTTGCAGTTGGAAATAAAAGCATTCTTTCTATAGGCTATGGCAGAGGTTGGCAAACACATTAGTCAACAAAGCCAAATAATAACAGAACAATTTTTGAAATTTCTTTCGAGAGCCAACTTTTTAAAACTTAAACTTCTTCTAACACTACTTCTTCAAAATAAACTCACCCAGGCCATGGTATTTTGTGGAAGAACCACACTCAAGGGGCCAAAGAGCCGCATGTGGCTCGCGAGCCATAGTTTGCCGACCACTGGTATGGTATTTCGTTTTGGGCTAATCACTAAATAAGATGAATTCAGTTTTTGACATTTAATGTATTGATGTTTTATCAAGCGTTTTAATAAATTTGACTTCAGTGATTTATAAGGTTTCTCATTGAGACTTTCTTATAATTATATTAATCAATAATAGTAACAAAGTAGTGGCTATGCTTGTCTAATAAGTGAAACCACAGTGATAAGAATTATCATTGTCTCTATGTTAAGGTGTGTATGAAACATCGCCTAACATCTCTCCTGATAAATACACATGAGAGACTTTTGGTATTTTGCTTGAGATACTATTTGCAGAATTTAAATATATATATATATATATTTTTTTTTACAGAGAGGAAGGGAGATGGATAGAAAGTCAGAAACATCAATGAGAGAGAAACATCGATCAGCTGCCTCCTGCACACCCCCAAAGGGGTTGTGCCCGCAACCAAGGTACATGCCCTTGACCAGAATCAAACCTGGGGCCCTTCAGTCCACAGGCCAATGCTCTATCCACTGAGCCTAACCAGTTTTGGCTGTTTGCAGAATTTAAATTTGTTGGTCATTCAGTTTTTGTTTCACTAGCAGCTTAAAAAAGATACACCATGTTAGTAAGCTGCATTCAACATTCGACAGGTCTGCTCAGTGATAGCCTTATTTATTTATCAGGTGCAATGATTCCTGTTGTTTCAAAAGGACTTGCCCTGATCAACTCCTGTTACCACTGTATGATACCATAGGCTCCAACATGCTTAAAATTCCAAGATTAATTTTTCTATAAAACTGAACCTATCATATCTACCTACCCACCTTTAACCCCCAAATATAGTAATCTATTTTGCCTTGATGTGAAAAATAATGTGAATCTTTTGTGTTCCCAGTATTTGAAAATGACATTTAATTAACCAATTCATTTTAGATCAAAACATTGATATTTGCTTCCCTCTTCACTTTTCTTGATCTCTCCTAACCATTCATATTAAAAGTTGCCCCCCCAAGATGACCTTTGCCTTTTCTCCTCTCATGTGTTCTGTCCTTTCCATCCACTTGTTACTGCCTTTCAATATCATCTCATTTGATTATTGCACTTACCTTCTCATCTCATGACACCATTCACTCTCTTCTTCTTTCTCAGCATAGTACCTTTTCCTTATGGCCAAAATGATTCTTGAAATTATCTATTTAAATATTTTAATTCTTATGACTCATCACTGCCTGTAAAACATGATGCGTTTTTTTTTTTTCCTTTTGGTTATCAAGACTCAACTATAGTTCCCCAAACTATCTTTTGAGCTCTGTATCTCACTTCCATATTTTTCACCTTTCCAACTCTTACTTCTCAATATCTTTATGTTGGGTTTAACCTCAGTGGATCATTTACCATTTTCTGAACATTTGCTTTTTAAGGCACTCTTCTCATAAATGTCTTCCATAACTTAATCATTATAGTCAACTACATAGTTTTTTTTTTTTTTAACTTTTAATACTATCTTTTACCATGAAAGTTTTGTGGGTTATATCTGAAATGTTAGTCAATTTTTATGTTTTCTCTACTCGTGTTTTTATTAATTTATTCAAAATATTAATGTTTTTGAATATATATAGTATTTGTATAATTCTGTTTTATATCATGGGTAAAACACTCCTCACTGCATGCAATGCATACACAACTAATAGTGTGTGTATATGTGCTCATGCATTTTGTGTGTGTGTGTGTGTGTGTGTGTGTGTGTGTGTGTGTGTGTGTGAGTGTGTGTGTGTGTGCCTGTTTTATATTTGGCCATGGTCCAATTCTGGCTTCTCCACATCAGTTGATTTTGCACACAAGATGTCTTAACTTTCTTCTGCTGTTCTGACCTTCACTCATTATCCAGCAGCTGCCTTAGTTTTTTGCTTTAATCTTTCACTACTCAGCTAATTTAGAAATACTATTTTAGATGAAAAGAGCGTATAAGTATCCACTGAGGAATCCCTGGTGGTTTAATTATCACTGATTTTTAAAGAAGCAATTTGAAATGGTCTACAATTATGGTTAAGTTAGCAATAACTTTTCAGTGGTGTGGACATGGCAGTAAGTGTTAAAATATTAAACAAGCTTTTTCAGACTTAGAATGGATTTGAATGCCAACTTTCTCTAACAGCAAAGCTAATATAGGAGTCCTTATAGTCAGGGCTTCTTTACCAATCCAAACCTTCATTGAGTGTGTGCGCGTTTGTTTGTGTTTAATCTTATGAGGAAAAAAATAAAAGTATCTTTGGGGAAAAAACATAGTTTGCAAACAACTTAAATCCTTTCTATATGCCCTTCATTTTTAATCATGAGGCATATTCAGTAAAAGTGGCCAGCAAATACTATCAGTGATCTTTAATACATCTCCTGTTTGTTTATATAAAGGAAGCAGATTTGAGAAATAAACTGGTACACTGAGTTCAGCTATTGAGTAGATAATCATAATTTTTTTATGGAAGACTATTTGACAACAGCTTAAGGGATATACAAAATAAGAGCAATAAACCATGTAAAAGGATTAGCTTGGTGTTCTCTCAGTAATGGGGTGAATTGCATAAATCTGGAATCTGAATGGGAGAAGAAATGTGTGCATCTTAATCTTAAACACAAGAAAAACATGTTCATTCTTAAGTATGCATTCAATATTTTAAATAATACACATGTTTTTGTAACATCCATATGGATTTTCTAAGTTCTATTATTCTGAAATGTAAGCCAAGCATGGTAAGACAAGTCCTTATCATTTAATGGAAGGGATTAGGCAAAGTATAAAAATGTTTTACTAGTAAGTCACATTTTCCCAAGTTTGTTGTATGGAATACAAGTCCTACAAGACGTTTAATAAAAAAAAAAAAGAAGAAGTGTTTGTGAATAAATGTTTTAAAAATATTGTGCCTATTATGTCATTCTGTATTGAAGTCAGGTCGCTCATTAGCATGACAAAGACTGTGAGCATTTTGCAACACATTGGAAACCAACTTCCCTCAAAGTTATTTTAGCACAATATACTTTCCAAGCCAAACCTTTTTTTTCCTCTCAAACCACCATATTAGTATTCATCAAGACACATGCTCTGGCATACTGTTTTAAAATGTTATCAATTAAAAAAAAAATAATTTGAAGCAAGAATTTCTTTGCAATAGCTCAGAGTCTCTTTAGCACATAAGGGGGACCGGCAGAGGAAACCCCGGGCTTCTGCTGGAGGGAAGCATTCGCTGCACTAACTATGGTCTGTGCCATCTGACCTCGTGACCTTTCCTGGGAGCCTCCCTCTGTGCTTTCCTCTGAGGACTGCTTTCAGAAATTGATTTGATTGGCATTAAAGTGCTACCGAAGTCCCGGTGCTTTCTAACTTAATTTTGTCTCAGACTATCTGGCAACCTCAATTTTTCAAGTCAGTTAGGTTTCCCTTCCACCTGAAATGACTGTTTCAAACATGTTGTACTCCCCTCAGGTCTTGGAGTGCACTCCTCCAGCTGTGTTGCTCATTAAATGACTTTGCTTCTTACCTCTCAGTGAAAACGTAAATTTTATGGGAGGTCCGCTGCCTGGTTCTAAAACTTACCTGCTTCTTGCCAGTGCTTTCCCACTTGTTAAAATGGTGGTGTTGACCTAGTGGGTTTGTCTCAGGGGAAAGAACATCAACCTGCTGACTGAAAGGTCCCCAGTTCGATTCTGGTTAAGGGCATGTGCCTTGGTTGCAGGCTTGATCCCCAGCCCTGGTCTGAGCTCAGGTAGGAGGCAACCAATGGATGTGTTTCTATCTGTGCCTCTCCCCATCCCTACACTCTCTCTAAAAATCAATGGAAAAATGTCTCTGGGTGAGGATTAACAACAACAAAATAGTGGTATACTTTTCTTCCAGGAGGTCTGAATCCAACCCTGTCCAGCATTCTCAGAGCTCCAAACAAAATTTCCTTCTTTATCTCATATTTTTTATTGTTTGTCACCTTTAGATTTTTCACATCAATGTGTAAAAAGAAGTTTTGTTCCTACCTATCAAAGCAAGAAAAACAGCACCAAAAACATACAAAACAACAAACAAAAACCACAGCAAAACGTGCAAACCTTTATTCTATACCAGAGGCCTGGTGCACATAATTTGTGCACTGGGGGTAGAGGGTCCCTCAGCCACACCTGCACCTTCTCGCAGTCTGGGACTCCATGGGGGATATTTGCCTGCTGGCTTAGGCCTGATCTTCCCATAAGATGGCAGTCGGACATCCCTCTCTAGCAATCCGGATTCCCTAGCTCCTTACCGCCCACCTGCTCGCTCCTTATGGCTTGGCTCACTGCTCCTTAGAGGCAGGTCCCTTATTGCTTGACTCGCTGCTGCTTAGCACTGCTGTGGAGGCCGGATAGGCTCCCGTCACCACCACTGCGTTTGCTAGTGGCTGAGTGGCTATTCCCCCTGTGAGAACACACTGACCACCAGGGGGCAGTGTCTGCATTGAGTGTCTGCCCCTAGTGGTCAGTGTGCATCATAGCAACTGGTCATTCTGTTTGTTCTGCCATAACAGTCACTTAGGCTTTTACTATATAGGCTAGGGGCCCTGTGCACGAAATTCATGCACTGGGGGTGGGTAGTCTCAACCTGCCCCCTCTCACATACCAGGAGCCCTCAGGGGATGTCCTACTGATGGCTCACCCCAGCCCAAGGCCGAAAGCCTCTGGCCGAGGCTTTTGTCCTTGGGCAGGGGACCTGGGCCAGGCTACCCGAGCCAGCTATCGCCATGGGGCCGATTGCTGGCTGGCTCTGCCCCAGTATCAGACTGCCCAAGAGCTTTGCTCGGCCTTGGGAACCCAGCGAACCCAGGGAGATTGCCCTGCCATGGGGCCGATCTCGCTGGCTGGCTCCGCCCTGGCCCCCCAGCTGCCCAAGACGGCAAAAAGCATCTGGCCTTGAGCAGCAGCCATCTTGTTTGGGTATTAATTTGCATATCACTCCTAGCTGGATGTGGGCGTGGCTTGATCAGAGGTACAGTCAATTTGCATATTACTCTTTTATTAAATAGGACTAAGGGCCCAGTGCACAAAATTTGTGCACTGGGGGTGGGTGAGCCCTCAACCCAACCTGCCCCCTCACACATACTGGGAGCCCTCAGGGGATATCCTACTGACTCCTCACCCCTGGTCAAAGCTTTAGGCCTTGGGCACCCAAAGCCTAAATGGGGCCCATGGTTGGCTCTGCCCCAGTTGCCACAGCTCCACCGCCCGACCCTGGCCTTAGCCCCAGCCACTGGTGACCGCCTGATAACTGCCTGAACCCGGGGGCCCCACACTTGCTGGATGCCTCCACTCCATCCCCAAGCCAGTGACCAACCAGTCCCAGGGGCACCCCTCACTCAGCGGCCTCGCACGTGCCTTGGTGGCCTCGTGCATGCCTCGGCCCTGCCCCTCACATTGAGCACCCGCCGGCGGCCTTGTGCATTCCTTGGTACTACCCCTCCACACACTTTTGCATGCTCACCAGCTGCCTTGGTCCCGGCTGCTGTTGAATGCCCAGCCCTGCCCCCCCCCCCCCCCCCCCCCGCTTAGTGCTCACTGGCTGCCTCATGCACACTTGGGCCCCACCCCCCCCCCACCTCACATGCTAACCAACCACCTTGGCCCTGCCCCCTGCTCCTGATTAGCTGGTGGGCATGGCTGGTGGTATAGCGAAGGTATGGTCAATTTGCATATTACCATTTTATTATTATTAGATAGGATACTAGAGGCCTGGTGCACGAATTCATACACAGGTGTGGTCCCTTGGGATGACCTGCAGGGTTGGGCCTCAGCTTGCACCCCTAGGCTAGCAGCACCAGCTCGCTTTCCCAGCCTCATAGCTCCACAGCCCCACCTGGCACCCCATCTTGGCCTGGTGCTGCCCCCTCACCTGCTCCATCATCTTGCCTATGGGGTAATTCATCAGGGCCAGGTCCCCTCAGTGTCCGGCTCCCTCAGTGCCTGGGAGCCAGGAGGTGGCCCTGCCCCTGCCACCACCACTGTGGTAGCTGTCTGTGGGGCAATCAGCAGGGTGATCAGGTTCCCATGTGCACCCACCTTGCCCTGGCACCTCCCACTCACCTGCTCCACCATCCTGCCACACTCCTGCTCTCATTGGGGCCCATCTCGGCTGGCAGTGCCTCCACTGCCACCCGCTGCCAGCACCACATTACCAACTCCTACCATGTTCTTTGCTGCCCTCTGGTGGTCAGTGCACATTGTAATGAGCAGTCAAACTCATGGTTGAACAACCTCCCGAAGGGAAATTTGCATATTAAGCTTTTATTGTATAGGATACCCTTCAGCAATCATCATTTTCCTCCCATCTGGAATCAATTTTCTTGAAAGAATTGTCTATACTTGCTACCTTCTAGTTCCTCTGAGTAACTAATTCATCAATCTTATTCCTGTACATAGAATTTACTCTGAAGTGTACTTTCAAATAGTAGCCACTAGGAGTTTGTATCTAACAACTCTACTATTCTTTAAGAAATATTTCAAGAGAACCAATTTTAAATATCTAAGTTTTTCAGATATATATGACTTATGGTTTACTTACATATATGATTATATACTCACTGATAATTGAAAAAGAAATTCTATAAAACATAGTAGTAGATAAAGCAAATTTTTATTTCCAAGATCAAAAATGTTCCCAAATGTTTCCAAGGCAATAATGTTCCTATTGCCTTTTTAAAATGCTAGTTTCTTCTCCTGCTGTCCATTTGAATATCCCAGAAGTCATAAAGCATCTTGCCTTAACACCTTTATGTATCTCTTATCTACCTATATTTTTTATTGATGAGCCATAAATGAGACATTTCTCATTGGTTATGAATATGCATTACTCTTCAAATGGCTTAAGTTGATTTCTTTTTTAAATAAGTAACACCTTTGAATTTATTCAAGTCTTTTGTTTATAACATCATCCATTTAATTCTTAACCCTCCTGATCATATCTAAATTTAAGAAAATTTTTAACCTTTTAAAAATATAACAAAGATTTCTCAGTTATATCAGTGAGGTGTGAGTAAAAGGATAGGGTGTTTTGAATTAAGATTCAAATTTTATCTTTAACTGTTCATTTTATTCCTATTTAGGACACTCTTAAAATCAGTGAATTACTTTGATAATTTTCCTATTGTATTCTAAAACTACTCACTGCATTTGAAATGAAAATTATTTTAATTACAGTGACAGGAAAGTTAATATAACTTCCTTGCTGGAAGTTTGTTTCATAGGAGCTCATTTAGGAAGTGAAAATGTATTGGATATAACTAATCCCCATTCGGTAGTTTTGGTATATAAATGGGAACCCAAATTATAATGGTAGGCCAATTTTTATAAGCAGTATTTTAAAACAAATTACTAGGTTCTCTACAAATAGAAAGGGCTACTAAAAATAGAATATTGGTTTCCTGCATGTTCTTTTTCCTAGTCTTTTGCTATTTGCTTACGTTTTTTTTTCCATTCCCTTATGTTGATTATATCATTTTCTCTTAAACTTTTCTTTCCAAAATGCTTATCTCTAAGAATAGTTGTTGAGATAGAGAAAATACACTTGTTTCGCTGGTAGCATAAAGAACAAATTATGGCTGAACCGGTTTGGCTCAGTGGATAGAGCATCGGCCTGTGGACTGAAAGGTCCCAGGTTCGATTCCGGTCATGGGCATGTACCTTGGCTGCGGGCACATCCCCAGTTGGAAGTGTGCAAGAGGCAGCTGATCGATGTTTCTCTCCCATTGATGTTTCTGACTTTCTATCCCTCTCCCTTCCTCTCTGTGAAAAATCAATAATATATATATAAAAAAAGAACAAATAATGATTTGGAGAATAACACGTTAAATGGGTAAATTTTATTTAGTACCTTTTAAACTATTTTTTCATTTAATCCAGACAGCATCCCTTTGAAACAATAAAATTATGCCATGAATTTTGCAAATGAAGAAATAAATTTATAATTGTGAGCTAAATAGCACCTATGATTACACGTGTCAAAGGACTTAGAACACAAATCTGTCTTTGATTTCCTGAAATTATTCAATGACATGTATTTAAATCTTTAGATTAGTTAAAATTGATTTAATCTTTAGGATATTAATTTCCTTTATTTTATTTGGTCATAGTTAAAATTCATATACAGCATCTGAGCAGCAGCAAGTGATGGCACTGTTGTGATAATATGAGCCAATAAGAATAAAAAACAGTGCACTTTTAAAAACAGAGTGAGCCTTACGTATGTTATCTTAAATAATTGAATGTTGATACTAAAAGTCTATCAAGATTCTGTCCATTGTGGTGATTGTGAGATAAACTTTGTAAATATTGCAAGTAACGAGAATTTATATTTAGCTATGCTTAAGGAATTATATTGGCAAATTTTCGCAATGACTTTTGTGATAGGTTTGTACTCTTCGATTAATGTAGGTACTAAGTTTATAAAGTTCTATTATAATTGATTGATACATAAAATTGATATTAACAGTACTACTCATTTCTACACATTTATGTTTTACATCAGAAGAGTACCTTATGCTTTCAACCTTTTTACATTTAGTATTAATAACTTCTACTTCATACAATATCTGCCTTCAGAATGTAAATTACTCGTCTTATTAAAAAAGTATGGACAGTTTTCTATTTGGTCATATACTTGACATTCTGTACTGAACATTGGTTTTTAAGAAAAACATTGTTATTCAGCCAGTGTTGTTCAGTGGATAGCATCAACCTATGGGACAGGAGGTCACAGTTTGAGTCCTGCTCAGGGCACATGCCTGGGTTTTGGCTCCAACCCCAGTAGGGTTGTGCAGGAAGCAGCTAACCAATGATTCTTTCTCATCATTGATGTTTCTCTCTCTCCCTCTCCCATCTTCTGTGAAATCAATAAAAATATTTAATGAAACAAAAAAATGTTACATAATTATAACTATTTTGTAGGACATGATATATGTTAAGGGAACATTTAGTGCATTATTCACATCCTCCAAAATATGGTTAAAATGTTTATTAGAAATCTTTCTTGGAATTTTTAACATTTTTACTTCATTGAAATGTGGTAATTCAATTTTTATTAAATTTGCTTATTTTAATTTTACAATATAATTTAAGTAAATCCACAGAATTGTACAACCATAGACACCATTTAATTTTAGGATATAGCCATCATTACCAAAAAAATCTATAATCATCACCAATCTATCTTGTTTCTCATTCCACCTCTAGGAAACAACAAAACTGCTTTCTGTCTCTATATATTTGCCCATTCCAGACATTTTACATAAATTAGTGGGGTTGGCAAAAGCAGGTTTATAGTTCTGAGTTCATAAAACAGTTTATTCTTTTGTTATTGATTAATCATATTATTTATTTGTATTACAACTGCAAACATACTTTTGCAAACCCCTGTAGAGTCATGTAAGTTCTTTTCTGTCTGACTTATTTCATAAAGCATTATGTTTTCAATACTCATTCATGTCATAATATTTACAAGTACTTCATTTCTTTTTATGATGGATTAATATTCATATATATGTATATACATGCCAAATTTTTATCCATTTACCAGTTGATGGATAATTGGGCTTTTTGGCTATTGTGTATAAAGTTTCTATGAGCATTCCTCTGTAGTTCTTTGTGTAGGTATCTATTTTAATTTCTTTCTGCTAGTTACCTAAGTGTAGAGGTGAAGAGCTATATGATCATGTTTTTGTTCAGCATCTTGATAAACTGGAAAGCTTTTTTAAAGTGCCTATACCATTTTTCATTTCTACCAGCAATGTTTGAATGTTCCAATTTCTCCCAACATCACCAAGACTTACTTTATGTCTTTTGATTATATTCTAGTGATGTGAAATCACATATGATTATAGAGTCTTTATTTGTATTTCTCTAATGATCAGTATCTTGAGAAGTTTTTTTTTTCTTCTTCTTCTTTGACACATTGGCCATTTTTATATGTTCTTTGTAAAAATATCTACTTAATTCCTTGGTCTAGTTTTGAAATTAACTCTTTATTTTTTTAATATATCTTCATTGCTGAAAGTATTACAGATATTTCCCTTTTGCCCAGTTGACCATGTTGTGCTTTTAAAACATATATTATGGATAAAATTTCATCATCAGATATAAGACTTGCAAATACTTTCACACATTATGTGGAATCCAAAGGACCATAAAAGTTTTTAATTTTGATGAAGTTTAATTCTAAGATATCACTAATTAACCCATGATTCTGAAAACTTATCCTATGTTTCATTTTAAGAGTTATATAGTTTTAACTCTTAAAATCAGGTGTGTGATCCATTACAAGTTAATTTTTATGTATGATCTAGTGACCAATATTCACATTTTTGCATATGGATATATATACAATTTGTTTAAAATACTCTTATTTCCGGTTTAATTTTCCAGGCAACTTTGTTAAAAACCAATGACCATAAATGTAAAGGATTATTTCTGGGTTCTCAATTATACTACCTTTGGACAGATCACACAGCGTCTGGTAGTTGCGTCACATGAATACACTGATACACACTCTTCTCTAAACTTAAAAAACATACATACATACACACACACACACACACACACACACACACCAAATGCTCGGTGCATGAAAGTCATGCGCTGTGGGCAGGGGATGTCCCTCAGCCCAGCCTGCATCCTCTACAATCTGGGACCCCTCGAGGGATGGCCGACTGCCCACTTAAGCCCGATCTCAGTAGGATCAGACCTAAACGGGCAGTGGGACATCTTTCTCACAATCCAAGACTGCTGGTTCCAAACTGCTCACTTGCCTGCCTCCATGATTGCCCCTAACTGCTTCTGCCTGCCAGCCTGATCACCCCCTAACCACTACCCTGCCAGCCTAATTGATGTCTCACTGCTTCCCTGCCAGCCTGTTTGCCTCCAACTTCCCTCCTCTGCTGGCCTGGTCACTCCTAACTGCCTTCCCCTGAAGGTTTCATCACTCCCAACTGCCCTCCCTTGCAGAACTGGTCCCTCCCAACTGTCCTCCCCTGCTGGCCTGATCACCCACAACTGCCCTCTCTTGCAGGCCTGGAACCTCCCAATTGCCCTTCCCTGCTGACCAACTTGTGGTGGCCATCTTGTGTCCACATAGGGGCAGGATCTTTGACCACATGAAGGCAGCCCTCTTGTGTGTGGGAGTGATGGTCAATCTGTGAATTACTTTTTTATTAGATAGGAAAGAGGCCTGGTGCATGGGAGGGGGCCAGCTGGTTTGCCATGAAGAGTGTTCCAGATCAGGGTGGGGGTTACCTTGAGTCATGGGGAAGCCTGGGCAAGACGCCTGTGGTGGTTTGCAGGCTGGCCACGCCCCTCCCCATTGACCCAAGCAGGGGCCCTGGGATCAGGGATTAATTTATGTTCTACAATTCAAAATTTGTAGCCTGGAGTGGAGCCAAGCTTTCTGCTAGTTCCCTGTTTGGGTTTATTTAAATTCTATAATTGAAACTTTGTAGCCTAGAGTGGAGGCCTAGATACTAGGGCTGCAGAAGCTTGGCTTCCTCCATCACCCAGTCAACCCTAGCCTCTGCTCTCTCCAGCTCCGTGGCTGCTGCCATTTCTGTTGTGATATATCTTCTGTAACTGAAACTTTGTAGCATTGAGTGGAGGCCTAGGCTGGCAAGTGCAGGGGGAAAGCTTGGCTTCCTCCATTGCCGGGGAAACACAAGCCTCCCTCCTGTTCTCAGTGGCTGTAGCCATCTTGGGATTTATTTGCATAATTTGATCCCGATTGACTAATGGGCTTGGCTGTGGGTATGGCTTGATTGTAGGTATGGTTAATTTGTATATTACTCTTTTATTAGATAGGATACAGACACACACACACACACACACACACACATATATACACACACACACACATACATATATATATATACATATACATATACATACACACACACACACACACACACATACATATATGTATTGATTTCAGAGAGGAAGGGAGTTGGAGAGACAGAAACATCAATGATGAGAAAGAATCATTGATCTGCTGCCTCCTGCATGCCCCACACTGAGGATTGAACTTGCAACCTGGCATGTGCCTTAACCAGGATTCATACCCTGAATTCCTAGTTCATAGGTCAATGCTCAACCACCGAGCCTCACCGACTGGGCATCTGCTGGAAACTTTAGTGTGCACCCACTAGATAGCTGCTGTGTCTTCCACTGGGCCAGAAGGCAGAAAACCTTTCCTTAAAAGGCCAGATAGAAAATATTATAAACTTGTGGGCCTACAGTCTATGATGCAGCTATTCACTCTGATGCTATTGCCCAAAAATACTCACTGACTATATATAAAAGACTGTGCCTGATCTAATAAAGAATTATTATTCAAACAAGAAGCTGGCCCATGATTCAGGATTTTCTGATCCCTTTACTACTATGGGTACTTAAACTTTTATGGAATTAATGAAAACATTCCTCATATCTCACACAACTCCTGCTTACCTCTTTTTGAAGCTCTTTAGTTCTTCTATAGCTCTCTTAAATTATGATGTGGACAGAATGATTTGGTATGTCTAAAGTATAGTGAGACTATTGACCTCCTTATTCTGGATACCAATTATTTTTAATGCAACTATTGAACTATTTGTAGTTTTTATGTAGCTATATTGAAGTTTTGGCTTATGCCCTTTATGTGATCATCTAATTTCCTAGTTATTTTTATCATTAAACTTTTTGAATCATACGTCTCTCTTATTTTTGTGTACTTTCCACTTACCCTTTCTATGTTATCATATGGACTTCATCCCACAGTATTGCAATTTTAAACAAGATCTCTTGATTTTTTTCTAGAACTAGAATTAAATTACAAAGAAATTTTAGGTGATGAGACCCAAATTAGCCTTTCAGATATATTCCATCCCTATAATTCCAAATCTTGTGCCAAATTTGCAATGGTACATTATATATGTGTAACACTCTAATCTTGCTTGAATTAGTCCTATTCCACTACATAAACACTGCCAATGTTTGTCTATGCTTTCTACTAAATATCATAGGTTTGAAACACAAGAAGACATTTTAAGTCAATTGAAAAATCAATGAACCCCTAGAATTTTAGCATTATATTTCTAATGTTAGTTTTTCACAAGCTCTACAATTTTGGAATTTTCATATGCCAACATTATCATCTGTAGCATAAAAACAATAAAGCCAACTGTTATGAATGCTAAATTAGGGATTTTAAGATGTGGTGATTTGTGAGCAAAACTTTCTTAATATAGAATATTCCATCCATCAAGGGGTGGGAGGGTCAAAAGTCCCCAGCTGGCAATACTTATAAGTTTTTATGTATGTGTCTTTAGCTATGACCTGGCATACTTTGAAATGGTTACTGTCAATGCAACCATAAAATAATATTGAACTATGAAAAAGAGGAATAAGGAAGAATTTATGCTTGGTTTTCTTTTCTTTCTTTGCTCTTTCTTTTTCTTTTTTGTTAAGTAATGACTTGCTATAATTTCTAATTTATGATTTTAGAATTCAGCTGTCATCAAGATGAAAATGCATTTCTTGGCAATACAAATTTGAAATCTGTGAATAAATTCTGTCATTTATTCTCATTGTGTTCATCATGTACTAAAAGATAAGAAGTACAAAGCCATATTTTAGTAGAATGACTGACTGTCCAGCCATATGCTATATTAGGTCTATAGTCTAATATAAGTTTTGCAGAACACAAGGTATACAGTCTTCTTTTTCAAAACTACATATTGAGTTGTAAAATTTTTCACATTATTTTACCAACCTTATTACAAGCCAATAAGACAGAAAAACTAAAGTTTTATATCCTAAAGAGAGTATAGAAAATAAGGCCAGTTATGAGATTCCAGAAGAAAATAGGAATTGAAAGTAGAGCAATATGGTTGGAATAGAGGATCTGATATAGAACCTTGAGAATTGCCCATCTCGGACTCATTTCTTTGTAGCCCTAGTATCTGAACGTAGGAGGAAATTTGGGAAAAGATGAAAATATTCTAATCTTGGGAATAATTGAGGGCTGATGATAATTGTAAGAACCAAATATTTAATGTGAATAAAATTTTGCTTACTTGAAAGGTTTGATTTTGCTTATCAGAATGAAATATTTTATAAATTCCAAGTCAAATTACTATAAACTTCATGCAAAATATAGGCATTTACTTAAACATTGTGTCATGTGTAGCAAATGACCTCTAATATTTTCAAGTTGTCAATACACACAGTGATTGAAAATAACATGAGAAAAGATCATATTTTTTTTGTTTTGCATTATTCTCATACTGTAAGGAAAAGCTTGAGTTATCTCTCCACTCTTCTTCCATACAGTTGTTTTTTATCTTGCAACGATTTTGAGAAAAAGGACTTGTTGAATAGAGGTGATAAAGAGGTGATATGATCTTGGCATACCTCTCATTGGCTTCCAGTAGTGAGTAGACACAGATCAGGAGAGTAAGAGGACAATCAGACAAAAGGCGAAGTTCAAAGGCATTAGATACTCATCTACCTTCATAACCATTTGCCTATGATCAGCCCTCATATGAGCTATATAATATCTAAGAAACCAAAAAAATTACTAAAAAATACTACATGATTTATGTCATCTTACATATGTGAGCTTGGACTCCATCTATTATCATGTTTTGATTGTATAATTCAGTAGTTTTCTGAGATAGCCAACTATTGTATTTTTCCAGTGTGAAAAAGGACAGTTTCTTCTGAGCAAAGTTAAAACAAGAACCTGCCTTAATTTGGGAGACAAAGACAGTGATGAATACTTTTAATAATGGGTAAAAGAACCAACATCTGATTTTCTAAGAGGAATTATCTTAATAACACTAATGATCTTACAAAAATAGCAAAGGTGTTAAGAGAAATAAAGTATATAAGCTGCCTGCGATTATTCAGAGTTTAATTTGTATGTTTCTCATTTGGTGAATTATTCAGACTCTCTATCTCTCTCTCTCTCTTTTCTCTTTCTTATATTTCACTGCTTTTCACTTCCAGAAAAAGTGGACTAAAAATGCAGACACAGAAGAAAACCCTCAAATCATAGCTATTTCCATTTTCTCTCCACTATTCAGAATATTTGTTTTAGAATTGCAAATTGTTAAAAGCTAGAACAACAGAAACTGAAATTACTATACAAGAAGGTGAAAGAGTTCTGAGCAGCTATTTTATAAGAATTGGTAGTCTTTTGCCTCACATGGATTATATATATCTATGTCCTAAAATATAGGAATCTTTTTTTCTGCATTAAATATATGTCTATAAAGTAGATATGGCTGTGTAACGTCTATATAAGTAGAAAAAATAAATAGAAAGTTTTAGTAAGCTAGATTCCAGAAAAAGTAGGTACCCTAGAAGTAAGAAAAGAGATCACCATTAATCATCACCTATAATAATAACTACATAGAAATAAGGTCTCTCGGACTATGAAAATATTATGTATTAGAAAAGAATTATAGATTGCAGGCAGAATACCTTTCCTGTCTCCCGAGAGAGAGTCAATGATGTCAGGTGATCCTGAATATAATGATATTGTAAGTAATAAATGGGCGTGTGACAAAGATTTGATGGTCTTCTGTGCTAAGGGACACGGTACTGAGGCGAGAGAGGAGCAGAGACAGATTTTTAACCTTGACTTGTATTATAAGCCACTTTTCTCTGTTTCAGTCTCCTCCAGGGGGCTGCAAGTAAACTTAAGAGGCAAAGCCCCAAGAGAAAGGAAAACCCTTAAGTAATTCCCGATGTGTCCATTGAGAGCTTGAGGCGCTATCTCCAATTCTTTCTCCCAGCACTGCATCACTTCCTAAAAATCCGCCCCGTTTCTCAGCATCTCTCCCTAACTTGTTAACGTCTAACCCTGGGCCTTTTGGGATCAGAAAACCCTGAGAGGGGAAAGCATTGCCAACACTTGAGCTCACATCCCTGTGCCTGTCTTTTTTTTTCCCCCCAGAATTTTCACCTCTTCGTTTCTGGTTTCTTTGACTGTCCTGGACTCCACTCTGCATAAGTATTTATTGATGACCTATTGTAGCGTGGAGCTAGGAGCTAAGGTAAAACGGAGTGCACGGACAGATGTGGTTTTCGCCCTTATGCGATTTAAAATCTATTGTAGGACTGAGACGCGCTTAGTGGACCTCTTAGCCAACTGTCTGGCAGCTAATGGCCCGTATTTCTTTAAATATTATAATGCCAGTTTTACTGTTGAAGAGACTAAGACTCACAAAGGTGACCAGGCACGGGCATGGCCTCAGAACTGATCAGTGATGGCCCTGGGGCCGAAGCTCAGACGGGCGCCCCTCCCTAACGCAGGTGGCCTGACTGAAAGGGGCAGGGCGCGCAGAGAGCACTTGGAGGGGGGCCCTGCCGTCGCTGGGGTTTGATTTAGTTGTCGGAGGACATCAGCGATGAGAGACCACCCCGCTGCTGTGGCTGCATCCCTCAAATTCCAGCGCACAGCGTTTCCCTTACCTTTCGGTTGTAAATGTTTTCTAAAGCCCGTCGGGAGTTATGGTTTGACTCGCGGGTGATGCAGAAGCGTCTGTCTCACACGTTTCAACATGAAGTGTGACGGTGACCTTTCCGAGCGTCAGACGAAACCGCGCTGTGGCTGGATGACACGCCGCCTCTGATGCGGATCGTGTGCAATGCCGTAAGCCTGGCCTCTCCGGACCCGCGGGGGCTCCGTTCCGCGTGCGCCGAAGGGAAGCGTGTGTTGCTCCCCGTGTTCCCTAGACCAGACCCGCCAGCTCCGGCGTGCGCATCCCCCGTGTCCCTCTGGCCGCGACTGCCCGGTGCATCCGTTCTTCAGATGTGTCCAACGCGCCCCACGTTTGTTGCGAATGGTTGACGTCTCACGGTTGAGGCAGCTTTTGAAACTATGTTATTGGAGCACATGTGAGAACTGTTCTATCCCCCAGGTCAACTGAGCCCCTTTTCAATCTGTGCTGATACATATTTTTTTTTTATCATTAGCAATGCTTTTGATCTTAAAGTCTACTTTGTCTAACAATGCATCCATACCAGCTTTCTTCTCGTTATAATCTCTATCTCGTGTCCAGTCAAAATAATTGTATTAATATTTTGTTGAAATGTAATTCACATATAACATTCATCTCAGTTTTGTTCATTTGCTTTCATTTTGATTGCTTATATTTTCACATTAGAAGGAAAAAAGAGAGAGAGAGAAGGGCCACGTTGGTGTAGAAATTGATGTAATGACCCATGAGAAATAGCTGAAGGAACTAGGCTGTGTTTATCCTAAAGGAGAAAATGTTGGTATTTGGAGCATGTCAACTGTCTTCAAACGTTGCAAACTACGAATTTATGCTGGACTCCAGAGAGCTCACCAAGGCCAATTCTCGGGATTCTCTGGGGATGGCTGTGGTCACAACTGCAGTGGAGTTGTCTTGTTACCGAAAGTAGCTAAGCAGAGTTGGATAACTACATGTTAATGAAATTGTAGAAAACATTCTTTGGGTAGATAAATTAACCGTGCAGTGCCTGACAGTCCTTCCTATTTAATTTTGTGACTCTCTGATATACAGTTACATATAACACTTCCAATATCTTAAATGATAAAAATATAAAATGATAAAAGTATAAAAATACAGTAAAGAACCTATAATGCAAATAAACTTGTTCATAGTTCAAACTATTTTTTTTTTAAATTTTAAAGTATTCTTTTTTTAACTCTGGTTATAGTGCCTTAGGTGAAGTGAGAGGCCAGGTTGTGGGCATTGTGGCAAGTTAGAAATGTCAGGTTATATACTAAGACATCAATCCCTTTGAAAGCTTTCTTGAGATATATTGATCATGAATTAAAAAAAAAACTATTTAGACATGCTAGAAATTGCTGCATATATGAAATTAATGGAGAATGATTATCAGGTTTTATATCTCAGTTGATTGTTGATATAAAATGGATGGTTCTGTGGTTAGCATGAGGCATTATTATTCATGTGCTCACCTTGCAGTCTAGCAATGTTCCAAACAACTGCAGAGAGCACTGTCCTGTTAAAAACAAAGACAAAGCTGTAAATGTCGTCATTTCTTAAGTAAAGAATGATACCTGCAATCTGGCAGATACATTTATGATTGCTCAATGAGGCCTGCCTTATAGCCTTGCTACCAACAATTAATATACTTTCACTTTTGCCACCAGATGGCAGAAGAAGGCATTACTTAAATAAGAGTTTACAGTTAAAGTGCTTAAATATTTTTTACATAATTAGATTGCTGGGATCGGTGCATGATTTAACTTCAAGTATTCTGATCTTAATTTAAGATGTCTGGGTTGCAGAACTGGCTGAGAGTGCTATGCAATATCTGACCTGGTGTTAGAAACGGGGAGGTGACAGTATTTCAAAGTTGCAGACAGAGTTTTGTTTCGCAGAGGGACAGTCCTGGCCTGGAGCGGTGACCAGGACGCTGGTGAAGTGAGGGCCGGTGTGAGGAGAGTGAACAACTCTTTGGTTGGGTCTCCTTTTGTGCTGGACTTACGGAGAATGTGGACAGCAAGGAGCTGGACCAATTTGGAAACCTTTTATTTCATACGTACTTTATTAGAGATGAAAAGTAAGCAATGGTTAAATATACATTTTAAGATTAAAGAAACATACATTAATATTAAGTTTTCACAGTTCTGCTTATTTCTAAGAAAAAACTCCTTTCCTAGTTTAACAGTATAAACCTTAAAGATTGTTGGTCAATATACCTCTTGGAAATGCAAATTATCTTTTTATCTGCTAATGACTATAATTAAGGCATACATTTTCTAAAAGTTCAGTAATTAGGTTCCATGGTAAACATGCCATAGTAACCATTAGCTTTGAATGAGGGTTTGCTTCCAGTTTTTACTCTCTCATAAAACCCTTCCATACCATGTGCGTGCACATGTGTATGTGTGAGTGCTTTTTGCACATGGTATGGTGGTGACGGCAAGAGAGTGTTGGACGTTTGGGACCCTGAGGAGGATCAATGGTCTATTTGACAAGCGGGCAGTTTCCCTCTTTTTATGTTTCTCCTCTCCATTCCCTCCCACCCTCCCCTTCTACCCCTGCACACTTCACTGCCAACAGGCCAGGGGATGGAACCAACCCAAAAAAAGAGCAAGAGGCAGGTGACCAGGTCATCTGCAAAGGGGGAAAGGCAGCCTCCCCAGCTGGCATCGCTCAGGCAGGTGGTGAGAACCCACCTGATTTTACACTGATCATGTGCACCTCTTCGTGACTAATCGAACATAAAATCAGCTGTGACTATCACATGGCCACTGAAGGGTAGCTTTAACATGGTAGGCCATGGGGAAAGTGAAGCAGTCAGAGGCCCATCCTGGAAACTATGTGGTGGCTGGACAACATGGGTTGACTCAACTGCAGGCGACTTACTGGAAGAAGGCCAGGCAAGCAGAGAGTATAGAAATCGACACTACGTAACCATGTGCATGGCCGAAGGTCAACAAGAGCTATGAAGTAGGAATAACAGCAGGAGTCAGCAGCACAATGAAGGGACAGGGGAAAGAAATGGGGGAGATTAAAGGTCGCAGAATGAGAGAAACTAGAGTCCTTAGACCTGAGGGACTAAGTTTCTAGAGCAAATGCTCAGTAACTTGAGCGGAAGTCCCTCCGGTGGACTGCAAAGTTGTAACGCAGGTGTTATGCGGAGTTGCCTGTGCAAATAAAACCAATGAGGCCCTAATCTGGAGGAAGAAGGGCCAATTTATGTGGTGCCTTTTTAAAAGGACAAGCTAAGAAGCTTTATTTTTATTCTCAGAGCAATGAGGGGTCATTGAAAGGTTTTAAACAAGGGAATAGCACAAAGGGAAGTGCTTACTGGAAATATTAGCTGACTGTATGGTAGCTAATGGCCTGTACTTCATTAAATATTATAATACCAATTTTGGGGAGAACCGAGATGATTTCACACTGGTCATGTGTACATTTTCTTGACTAACCTAACATAAAATCAGCTTTATGTCAGTTTACATATATGAGCTTGAACTTTATCCAAGCAATGATCCCCTAGAATTTTTACATCTCCCTTCTAACTGCCCTCCCTTGCAGGCCTGGATCCCCTCAACTGCCCTCCCTTGCAGGCCTAGTCCCCCACAACTGTCCTCCCTTGCAGACTTGGGTCCCCCCAACTGTCCTCCCCTGCAGCCCTGGTCGCCCCCAACTGCCCTCCTCTGCCAGCCCGGTCACCCCTAACTGCACACATTTGTGTTATGATTTCTTTTGCAAAGAAGAATTGAGTTTGAGAGAAAAAGTGATTGTTTTAGCTATTGAATAATGACCTGGTAGCAGAAGGGAGGTTGTTTTCAGGGAGGGATGCAGGGCAGTGCAGATAATTGGTTCTGGAAGGAAGAGACTGGTGTGTTTTGTTAGAACATACTATGAGGTTTTGGTTTTTGTTTTGTCTCTCACATCTGTAATATTAGCTGTCCAAATGATTCAATGCTACTTAAACTAGTAGGGAACTTTTGGTTCATTCATCCATTCACTCATGTATTTACACAGCAGATATTTATTGTTTTACCCTTTTCTGTAACCAGGCAAGTACTATCTATTTAGGAAAGTGGGACGAGTAAAAGAAAAGATAGTTTGCCTCCCTGCTTTGGCACTTTCTTTCTTATGGTATCAATTTTTGTGAATTCCAAATTACATGAAAGAGGGTCATGAGATTTATTGGTTTACTAAACAATACTGTGTTTTAAAAAGATTGAAATGACTTTCAATTTATAGTTTCAAATTTGGTAAGCAAACAAACAAACAAAAATATCAAAGGCTTTAAAAATTGACCTCATTTAATGATTTAAAATTTATTTTGACAAGTTCTGATTCACCTTAAAAATTACAACTGTAGTGGGAAGGTGCGATTTTGTAAAAAATCACCAAAGTATACATAGGTAAATTATACCTAAATAATCTGGTTTTAAAAATAATCCCTTGAGGCAAATTTTTGCAATTTTGGGAATTTTATTCAGGCAGGCAGATTAAAAAAAAAAAAAAAGTGAAATAAGCCAGGGGAAGGTCAATGCGGAAAAACAAATAGGAGACATATGTACTACTATTTGTAATACTTTAAACAATAAAATTAAAATTTAAAAAAAGAATGAGTTATCTAGTCTTTAACTGGTACCAAAGACCAAAAGGCCTCCCTTTAGGCCACCCTTTTTGAGAACCCTGTCCTTCTCTTCCTTGTACAACTGCCTTTAGGCATAAATGAACATATGTGAATGAATGTGAATATTCATATTTCTGTGTATTTATGCTTTTAAAATATGCTAGTTATATTTTAGTAAAGTTGTTTCTTAATGAATGTGGTGAATTTCTTTATAAAATTGAGTTGTAAAATGTGCAGAGACATTGGAAACATTCTTTTTTTATGCTTGGGGTTTTTATTAAAGCAAACCCTACAGTAGAATAGTATCTGAACTATCTATAAGATAGTTTTGCATTTCTGTTTTCTGGGAAAGTCTATTTAGTGTGTATAACATGATAAACCTCATTGATATTAAGCCCTAATGTGGAACTAGTTACTAGCCAATATTTTATTTATATCTATTTGTTTCTTTATTATCTGTTTTCCTTCTCTGAAGGTAGGTGGATACCACTATTTGTTTATCCTTGTATTCTCAGTTATTGGCACAGATATTCAATTAATATTTCCAATATGAACAAATAAAGGAATGAATGAGCAAGCCATCTTTTGGAAAATAGACACTGATCTATTTATGTTTCTACTTATTCTTTGTTGATTTTTGGATATAAAAAATATTGTTTTAGGAAAATATTTTTATTATATCAACGTTTACAAATTCCTTTGGTGAAGGATTTGAACCTGGGTGATTTTTTTGTCAGGTTCTTAAGAATAGACGCTTGAAAAATCCTCATTTTAATTTCCATAGTCACTTGAAAAAAATGTAATTTTGTTTACTGAGTATAAATATAAAAATCTTTCAGAGGATATTATTTAGATTATTTTATTTTCTAATCTATTAATGATTAAGAGAACTATAACAAAATCCCCTAAGTAAATCTGGCATCCTATCAGATTTATGTATGTTTATGACTATGTCATCATTATGGATTGTATCTTTTATCAATGTCAAATGACCCATGTTACCAAATTCTGTCTTCTTAATGTAATTGCTAATTGCATAAAATTAGCACTAACAACCTTACTTTATTTTGTTCATTTTTCTTCTTTTTAAATATGTTTTTACTGACTTTGCAGAGAGAGGAAGGGAGCAGGAGTGAGAGATAAAAACACTGATGAGAGAGTAACATCAACATATATCAGCTGCTTTCTTTATACTACCCCCTGCTGGGAGTGGAGCCTGCATCCTGGGCCTGGGCCCTGACAGGAACTAAATTGGGTCAGTGCTCCACCACTGGGCCACCCCGGCTGATCTATTTTGTTCAGTTTCATATGTATAATGTTTTTGTTTATATTTCATATATAAATAATTATTAAATGTGTCCTAAGTTTGTCTACTGTTTGATGATTGGCATAGAGCAGTAAACAAACACGGAAATTCTTTTCTCAATGCTGATAAATATTTACCCATCTTTAGTTCCTTATAAATAGAATACATGTAAGTTTTGTGGTGTCTACTTTCTTTAACCCAGTCTGTAAATTCTTTTTTTCTTAATAAGCTGTTTAAATCTCTTAAGTTCATATTGGTTTTTATTTTTATATATTCATATAAAGTATTGACTTTAGTTTCTAACTTTGGCTTTTTGAAGTCTTTTCTTGCCTTATATTTTTTCTCTAGCAAATTGGGAAGCTTATAGCTTCTTTCTAATTCTACTGGAATTACCTTTAAAGTTGTAAAACATTGGACCTATGTTTTTACATCAAATAAAAAGTGATACAGTTTTAAATTTTATCTGTTTATTATAAAAAGGTATCAGACATAAATTTCTATTAGATTATTGCTCTTTTATTAGAAAATTCTTATTTATTGTAAAATGTGATACTTATTTTCAAAAATTATAGTTTAATTTTTGTGGTTCACTTTAGATTCACACTTACAGTGATTACTTGACTTTGTCCTATATTTGATTTTATTCAGTACTCTTTATAATCTATTTTACTTCTTTCAGGGCTTACTGAAAATGCCCCAAACCTGAATTCTTAATTTTAATTCACATTTGTTGACTGCCAAATGTTTTTTAATATTTCTTTTCTATATGTTTATTATAAATGCTATGCTTTCTGAGATGCTGAGTAGCTTAGACTGTCTTCTTCTGACCTTTATATGTACATGATATTTGGCAGAATAAGAATCTTATTTCTAATTCTTTCCTTTCAAAATTCTTTAGTTTTTACTTTATTTTATTCAAATTTATTGTTGAAAGTGAGGCATGACTTCCTATCTTATATTACAACTGGTCTTTTCCCCTGCTGATTTTTTTTTAGATTTTTGGTTTATTTTAGCTTTGTTTTGTTTAAAAAATATTTTCAGAGAATTCCTTTCCTACTTTATGTTGAATTACATACATTCTACTAGCCAACATGTGAACTTCTTATAGTTTTTTGTCGTATTTGCAGTGGAAATTTTTGTTGTGTTTTGTATTTGTTTATTTGCTTGTTTGCTTTCAGCTCAAGAAAATTTCCTTAATTTGTGTCTTTGATTTTTATTTTACTGCACTTACACATTTCCTCTAAGGAACTTGTAGCCCTTGAGTGTGATAAACACATCCCTTCATTTTCTTGAACTTTCTCTGCATTCTAGGAATGCATATGCATCAACAAGCCATGTCACTAGTTTGGTATCATTAAGAATAGCTAACATTTATTCTTTTAAAACTTTACAGCTATTAATTTATTTAATTGTCTTAATAATTTTATATTGAAGATATTGTTAGTATTTCCCATTGAATAGATGTATAGAAACAGAAGCATAAACTGGTTTTGTAATTTGCCCAATACCAACATGATTAGTAAGAGTTGAAATAAGTCTTGCTCCAAAGTCCATACTCTTAGCTACTAGGATATATTACCTCTGAAGTGCAGAAATCTGCACTTTTAACTATTTATGATGCAAAATTTAATTCTACAATTTTTTGTCTAAGTTCTCTCTGAATTTTAATATGAATTATTTTGCTGCCGTATCCCCCTCTCTACCCTTCCCATCTTGATGTATTTTCTCTTCATGGCATTTTAATTCTTCTTCCTCAAGATTACATCTTTAACAACTTCTTTTTTTAAAATATATTTTATTGACTTTTTAGAGAGAGGAAGGGAGAAGGATAGAAAGTCAGAAACATCGATGAGAGAGAAACATCGATCAGCTGCTTCCCGCACACTCCCCACCGGGATTGTGCCCACAGCCCAGGTACGTGCCCTTGACCGGAATCGAACCTGGGACCTTCCAGTCCACAGGCTGACGCTCTATCCACTGAGCCAAACCTGTTTTGGCTTTAACAACTTCTTATATCCTAAATATTACTTTAATTCCTATAATTTAGTTTTCCCTTCTGTCCTCCAGAAATATCCTTTCTCACCTCAACTACTGTGTCCTTTCTGTGTAGTATTTCTGAGAGATCTTAGGCTGTTGTTGCTCTTATTGCAATTGGTGTTTTTCCTTTATTTTCTAAAGGTGAGGAATCCACCTGACTATTTTCCAACATGCAGAGTAGTAACTAAATACTTTAGCTCCCTGTGCCCTGGTAGAACATGATTTTTACATTTATTGTTGGTGGGCAGGTGTGTGTGTGTGTGTGTGTGTGTGTGTGTGTGTGTGTGTGAGAGAGAGAGAGAGAGAGAGAGAGAGAGAGAGAGAGCACGCGCTCCTGGACCTGATTTGTTAAGATGTCCTTTAATGTGTCTGCTGAAACAATTTGGGATCTCCAATGGCGTATTTCTGAGAAATTTAAAACTACAGATTTTCTATAGGTCTCCCAATCTAAAGGTCCTTCCTTCTGTATAATCTTGCAATAAACCTACTGTATTTTCCGGCATATAAAACGACTGAGCATATGACACGACCCTCAACTTTTCCAGTTAAAATCTAGAGTTTGGGATATACTCACCATATAAGACTACCCCTCTTCTAATGCACACTAAATAAAAATTAAAAAAAAATCAGATTGGATTTCAAACCTGACTTTTGAAAAGATTTTTCTGGGTTAAAAAGACGTCTTATACACCGAAAATATGATACTACAGGTATTTTTCATTTTCTCCCCTTCATAGTAAGGCAGATTTATTATTTAATGCATCTGAACTAATGTAGAAAATACTGATCCTACACAATAAAAGGCTAATATGCAAATTGACCAAACAGCAGAACAACCAGTTGCTATTATGTGCACGGACCACCAGGGGCAGACACTCAACACAGGAGTTACCCCCCTGGTGGTCAGTATGCTCCCATAGGGGGAGCACTGCTCAGCCAAAAGCCAGGCTTATGTCTCGCCATCGCAGTGGTGGTGACAGGAACCTCTCCCTCCTCCATGGCATCCCCCGAGTATTCCTGGACTGCAAGGGGGTGCAGGGTGGACTGAGGGACCCCTGAGTGCATGGATTTTGCGCACTGGACCTCTAGTACTTATATAAAGAAGTCATCATATTCTGCTTACCTTTAAAAACTTTTCTGGGAGGGAACACTGGTAGGTTTTACAGTTTGTTTACATTCTTGTATCTGATTTAGGCGGCAGATGGTTGGGTAAATTGCAATATGGTACCCACTTCTTTTGGTCTTAGGTTTTCTCACTGGATACTGTTATACATTGCAAAGCACATTTGAACACCTACCCCCACCTCCAGCCCAGACTTTCCCGGTCTCTGGTTATAGGTCGTTGTTAGATTTATAGTAGAATATTTCAGGCGGTTTCTGTTTCTCTGATTTTATAGACTTCAATTTTGTTTGAGCTTTAGAAAACAAAGCTCAAAGAAATTTTATCTGAATACAAAAATAAAGCTTAGAAATATTAAATAGCTTGTAGGTTCTAGTGTCATTTAGGATCAAGACCCAGAAATGTCTGGTTCTAGTGCCATGTTGTGTCCATCCTTGTGCCCATGGTTATTTTTCCATTTGTTGTCTGAAAATATTTTTTTTTTAGTGAAAAGCAAAAGATCCCAATAAATCACATAGAACCCTATTTTATAACCCAATAAAGTTAAACCATAGCCACACACAACCAGCTTGTCTCATAACTGTTTGTTTTGAGTGGAATGGATCTTAGAGATCCCCATGAACTACTCAACCCCTTGTTTTTCATTCTAAAGATCATTGTAAAATTTATTCCTCAAACATGTGTTCTAGAATCTATGCTAACAAATTTATGGTCTCTTCAAGTTGGGTATCCTACCATTTATCTTGTTTTTTGTTTGTTTGTTTTTGTTTTTCAAGTACTTTATAGCACACAAAGTATTTTCCTTTTTTCAGAATTTTGATTGCATAATGAGACATATTAAAATGAGAGGTCTGTTCCCTAAAATTTCAACCTCTATACCTTATAAAATGTATTAATTTGGTATGTCAATATTTAGTATTCTAATTGGAGAAAAACTGCACAATTTGAATTATAGCAACATCAACCAGGTGAATTTACCATTTGTACTTTATTTTAATATCAGAAAGTTATGATTACTGATTTGAAGGAGAGTAAGAATAGCTGGGTGGAGGTGTTGATGGTATTTGGGCAGATTCCATTATTTATTCTGTGCTTTAAATAAACCAAAGGTGAACCCATAATAGTTTTTACTTCATACTTTGAAAATAAATAACTGTTCATGTATTTTGCTAAATAGATTACTTTATGAGGACCAAAATCAATGGAAATTGGGTTGCTAAAACGATAAAATTTTCTGGTAGTTATCTGAGACCAAACAATGTCTAAAAGCTTAAGTGGATACAGTGAATTAGTAGCACTAATTTTATTCCCAGGAGGAAACACAAACTCAAACTGAAGGTGTTTCTCTTTTTCCGAGTCTGAGAGCATAAAAACAGTGGTGAAGCTATGAGGTATTGTAATTGCTCCTTGCAGTCTCTTCTTTTAGAAGCATACCCAAGGAATACATTAGCCAAAGGCAAAAGCAATTTTTCCGAAATTTTCTTAACTAAACATGAGAAGTATAGTTTAGTGAAAATTCTTGGTCTGCCTAAATTAGAAAAGTATTACCAATTTTTTAATATAGTTTAATCTAATTTGACAATTATAATAGAGAATATAAAACATTGCTATCATTATTTTGTATTTCTATTAGGTGTTATATTGCTTCAGAAATACTTTTTTATTAGTCCTTTATGATGGCAAAGAGCTATCCAACTACTCATTTTGGGATTTCTCTATGCCTTCCAGCAACTCTGTTTTTTTTTTTACTCTAAGACTTTATCTAAATATTAATATTTTTATTTCCTCAACAGTGCCTTCTCCCTGTGAAATGAGGTTGATATTAGCTCCCCTAGGTAGACATTCATTTTCTTTGGATCAGCCTCTATATCTCCCTGTTACTTTATATATTTTTTGATACTTTATCAAAGACTCTTCATTTTCCATCTTGCTCTTCTTGCCACCCTCAGTTCCTTTGTTCTGTCATCTTGTAGATTCCTAGTGGCTCCCCTCCTTTGTGAATACCCTCTTGTAGGAACGAACCTGGAAACACATGTATGTGCTCATGCAGTGTTCTCTCCTATCCACCCACAGGATCACCACTGTAGATAACAGTTCAGTGTTGTGTTAGGGAGCAAAGCTAGAAAGAATTTGGATCTATTTACTGTAGAGGCCTTATATGAAAAATTAAAAAATAGTTTTTATATTCTAACACAGGCAAAAATAAACATCATTTATAGCCAGACGACTTCTATGCTCTTAACTAAATGAGAATTACAAATGAATCCAAATTATGCCATATTGTACCTGTTTTCTGCAAGGGTCACTTTTAAACCTGCAAAAGTCACTTGTACCTCTCAGCGTGTTTTATAGGTTTTTAAAATACACTTTTTCATACAGTGACGGCATAATGTTGTTATTCGCAGCTAAGGACGTTGGGTTACTTTCATGACAATGTTTAAATCACCAGGATTTTAATCTTCATTTCTGCAGAAGTTAACAAAAAATATCGTGGTAGTCAGAATAATGTCCCCTCAAAGATGTTCATGTCCTAATCACCAGAATTTGGGAGTGTGACTTTATCCAGCAAAACGGATTTTGCAAATGTGATTAATGATCTTGAGATGGGGAGGTTATTCTGGATTTTCCGAGTGAGCCCCATGTAAGAGAAAGAAGGCAGCAAAGAAAATCTGCAGAGATAGAATGATGAACAGCAAGTGTCAGAGTCGCTACGGTGCTGGCCTTGACGGTGCAGGAAGGGATCAGGGGCCATGAGGTATGTGTGGCTCTGAAGCTGGAAAAGGCAAGGAAATAGACTCTATCCTGGATCCTCAGGAAGGAACCAGTTCTCATAACATTCTCATTTTAGCCCAGTGAAACCTATTTCAAACTTCTGACCTCCAGAATGTAAGATAATAGCTGTGTTGTTTTAAGTCACTGGGTTTGTGGCAATGTATTACAACAGCGAAAGGAAATAACAGCTATCTACAGCCCTGGACTGATTTCTGTAGTCTTGGCATCCACCAGTGGTTGGTTGTGAGCAGTCTGTGTTTCTCTGAAAAGAGCACTGTCCATGGCCTCGGAGGGAGCAGCTCTCCAAAGCCACGTCCTTACCTGACAAGTTCCTCACTTGTCTGCCTGCAGGCGGTAGAGATGTGGATCTTGAGTAGCCAACCATTCTAGGTGTGGAAGTTAGTAATTTTTAAAAACATAACAAGGACACAAGTATGTACCCATTGATGTGTCTTGTTGACAAGTGTGTGGTCTACATAGGGCATAATTTTGAACCTGAACAAATGTTTCACCAACCTATTACCAAAGTTTATAACTTTCTAGCCTAAAACTCTTGGGTTTTTAACATTTGTCTTCTTTGCTCAAGCAGTTCCACATTTTAGGTTTCAACACTACGCAAGGCAGTTTCAGCTGCCAATTTGAATATCAGGGTGTGTTTTCCTGGCAGGAGGCAAAATGACTAACATTCATTTAAAAAACATAGGAATATTTTATTTCATTATGTTTTGAATATGTTTTATTGATTTCAGAGAGAGGAAGGGAGAGAGAGAGATAGAAGCATTAATGATGAGACAGAATCATTGATCAGTTGCTTCCTGCACACTCCACACTGGGAATCCAGCCCACAACCCAGGCATGTGCCCTGATTGGAATTGAACTGTGACCTGGTTCATAGATCAATGCTCAACCACTGAGCAACACTGGTTGGGCCATTGGGATGTTTTAATCTCATGTACTGCAGGACTGCCAGACTATTTTAACAAAACCATTATGCAATCTGATTCCTTTTCCTTCTTTTTCCTGGTCTGTTCAGCTTCATCTGTCTCTTTTATCCTCCTGATTATAAAACACGTTGCTGCATTTTCAGACATCACATCCATTACAAGCAGGAAAATAAAAGTCAAAGGCCAAAATGTTTCATCCTTGTTCCTTTCCATAGGAAAGATTGTCCCTCCCAAGAACTTCAACCCATTGCTTACTGAGCAGCAGAACTCTCACATGGCTACTGTGACTATCCAAATAGTATAGGAAAGTGTTTTAGCTTTATAAGATCTCTGGGAGAGAGAGAGAGAGAGAGAGAGAGAGAGAGAGAGGGAGAGAGAGAGAGAGAGAGAGAGAGAGAGAGAGAGAGGGAGGACATGTGAGTGATTGTGGGAGCCAGACCTCAGAGACTTCAAAGTACAAATTTTAATAAGTGATATCTGCAAGATGGATTGGTTAACTCTACTCTAGATATCACAGTTCTTCAACTGCCATCCTTTGTAAAATACTGAGCTCCTGTAGAAAACATGAAGAATAGTCACCAGATCTATTAATTATTAGTTGAGTCCTTTGATATTGTTCTTTAATTCAAAATGAAAATGTGTGCCATGTAAAATTTTAATGGTTATTAATGTATCCTTTTTCTTTCCATATATATAACATATATATGATGAAATACTTTTTTATGATCTTTTTTCCATTCATAAAACATATTGGATTCACAAATAATTTCTAAGGAAATGTATAATATCTCAGTAGAGTTTTCTGTATCAAAATCTAGATATAAAAATGGTTTAAAATAAATCCTCCTTATATATAGCAGTCTGATCAAGTTGAAAAATTCTAAAACATTTTGCCAGTTCTCTCACATATAGTATCTAGCCAAAACCAACAATTCTGAAATGAGATCTCTGTTATTATATATTGCAAGTTTCCTTAAAAGAGAACATATTCCACAGCCTCGAACGTCACATTATTGTTGCACAGCAGTAAAGTTGATGTGTGCAGTATGTGGCCTGCATCCAACTGCATCATCCATCAACAAATTCGGGGGTTGATTGTACTACAGCACAGTCCTACAGTGGAAAATTACCTGCTTTCTCATGAGATACTATTTAAAACAGCTTTTTTGAAATGAAATTTGTGACTTCCTGCTAACAGCTATACAAAGGAGATGAGGAGGGGAATGCAAGGGGGAAGTCTCTTTTTTATAATGAAAAGGAAGAGGGAAACAGGAAAAGCAGGATAACAACATTTAAATGGGCAATATCTCTAAAGAGAAAGCCACATACTCAGCACGCTTTCCATATTCCAGCTCTGTAATGACTCTTGGGTTCCCGAGGCTTCCAAATCAGCCATTTCTGAAAGAGTGCATAGTTTTTTTGTTTTAAATTTGGATAACCTTCACACTTGGAAACTAGGAATGCAGATTAAAAATGCTGATAAGAAATTTAGTGGAGACGGAATTTATGTTTTTAATCACTCAACTTTAATAATAACCATATTTAGGTAGATATCGATTGCTGAGTGAAGAAAGTAATTGAAGCAATTACTTTGACAATTAGACAAAACCATCCAGAGAGGATCTTATCCAGTATAGTTAGCTGAGTCCTAGAGAAGTGGCCTGCTATTCAAATCGAAATAGAAACTTATTTGCTGTTGTTCTGCAGACTGTGAAAACTCTTGCATTGGGTTTGCCTTTGAGAAGAAGTCACTTAAAAGTTGTGGCTCAGTGGTTGAGCATTGACCTATTAACCAGATTACGGTTCCATTCTTGGTCAGAGCACATGCCTGAGTTTTGGCTTAATACCAATGTGGGGTGTGCAGGAGGCAGCCGATCAGTGATTCTCCTCATCATTGATCTTTCTCTTTCTCTCTCCCTCTCCTTTCCTCTCTGAAATCAATAAATATATATTTTTAAGAAAACAAATGAGAAATAGAACAGTGGTTGTTCAAGTGTGGACTATTATCTAGAATCTTTGAAAGTTTGGTCAGTGCTCACTAATTTGGGACTGTAAACTAATCAATTTAAAGCAGGTGATATAAATTTCATAAATGTCTACAATGAACACTTTGGAATACAAGTGGGGAAGAGGAAAATTGATAAGAAGAAGGCAAGAAAGGCTTCTTGGAAGAGGTAGTCTTTGAGATGGGCTTTCTAAGTCTCAAATAGAGCAAGGAATGGTCAGTGAGAAGAGGGATACAGTACTGTATTTTAGGGAAGAACAAGTTATCACTAGGTAGCCTTAGTACCAGCAGAAGCAAAACAATGAGATTGAAAAGTACACTGTATTACTTGCATGTTTGTAGATAGAAGAGCAATTTAATATAAACAGTAATAGCAGTCATTACAAATGAATAAAGATGTGCTCAGACACAAGCACATGGTAGGTCCTGAAATGTTTCTCAGACTGAAAAAATAATCTTTGCTAATATCTCAAATAGACTTTACAGGTCTGGTGAAGTTCATTTATTGCCAACTAATTTGCCTAGGTATATAACATTTCTATTAATTCCTGCAATGAAAAGAGGTTTTTCTCATTATTGTGCTATCTTATTTTTATTGATTGCCCTAAGAAAGGAGGGGTGGAGGGGAGAGAGAGAGAGAGAGAGAGTGTGTGTGTGTGTGTGTGTGTGTGTGTGTGAGAGAGAGAGAGAGAGAGAGAGAGAGAGAGAGAGAGAGAGAGAGAGAGATGTTTTTTGTCTTGTCCCAGCCTACCCCAAAATTCCCTGAATATAACAATTGTGGATAAGAAGAGAGGATAAGAGCAATGGATGGGTGAGTAAAGACAAGCTTAGGTTGTCAAGATTGTTTCTTCTTTACTATTGATGGGAAGCTGATTGGACACAGGAGCATTTTAGATGTTTGGTCTACTTAATAGCTTGTCTATTTGCCTGATATATTAATGCCATGTTTTTCCTGAAGAAATCTATTCTTTAATATAATGAGTGAAAAAGTCACTCATTATATTAATAGACTTAAAATTTGGAAATCACTTAACCATAATAATAATTTTTATAATTTAGCATTATTCTTTTAATGATTATAATTCGGGCTTAATTGTTAATTGTTGTGTTTTTAAGGTTTCATTACTTTTCAGGTTCAAACTATAGTTACATTTTTATGTTAATGAAATATAGTGCAGCTTATTTGATAATTGAAGACTTCTTTTTTAAATACAGAGAATACTCTTTCTTGTAGACTGTAATTATAGCTATGTTCATTGTGTCCAATTAAACATGCATTATTAGGCCTTCAAATCCTATAATAAATTCTGTATTTAACTATTTTAGGGCTTTTGCTTAATGGCCCCAAATATTTATATAACCAAAGTATAAGTTATGCTTATAAGGAAAAAAACTTTTCTCAATTTCTGCATTCTTTAAGACAGACTTTTTTTTTTTTCATAATAGAATAAACAGAATATTTTAATAGCAAAAATGGGTTGCAATATTATTAGTAAACTAGAAGCCTGTTGCATAATATTCATGCAAGAATAGGCCCCTGACTTCACTCCAGCCACCCGGGAGCCAGCAGTTCCCTGCTCCCCAGTAACCAGAGACCTGGCACATCCCCACTCCCTGGCCACCTGGGAGCCAGCAAGTCCTCTTCTCTGTCTGGAGCACCACTCTTGTAGCTCCCTCTGCCACCCCCCTTCCCCTCACAGCAGGCTTCACACTGCTCTGTGCATTCATATGCAAATCACCTTCCATCTTTATTGGATTAATTAGCATACTCACTCTGATTGACTGTGGGCATAGCGAAGTGATGGTTAATTTGCATGTTTCTCTTTTATTAGGTAGGATGATTATAAACTTATAATAAAGCACTTATGTTCATGTTTATAGACTTGTAAAATAGGTATATATTATATAACTTTTTTGTTAAATCTAATGAAATATGAAAGCATCATGATATTTCATATAATACCTAAATTAAGAATCCTGGATATTGAATAATTGTATTCTAAAGATTATTCATGTATTTCTTCCCTGAATTTACAAAGTTTTAGGATCTTTTGAAGCATAGTTATTTTATATGGAGAAGCATCTACTGGATTAGTAATATAAGCAAGGGACTAAGAATTTAGTAACATTATTATTGTGATATATATATATATATATATATATATATATATATATATATCAGAAATATTTTGTATAATTTAAAAGTAGATTTATTTTCTTGATAATAACTTCAGGACTTTTTGTTGTTTGTCTTTTTTTTTGTATTACTCATAATTGATTTAATAGTAAAAAGTAAAATGTCTATATCTTTTACCAAAATAAATTATATATATGAAATTTGTATCTGAGCATAATTTTTTACTTTTTAAATTAAATAATTACTTTTTGTATATAAACATTTGATTCTATTTCATATATCTTGCAACTTAGATAACTTTACTAAGAAGTGAATTATTGAAAATAGGAGATAAGTATGTTCGATATATTTTTTCATTTTCTAAAAATAAATCTTTATTCAGATTATTACAGGTATTCCTCTTTTTTTTCCAGTATGTTAGATATATTGCATTGCTTGCCAAAGATTTATTTTGTTAACATGTAAAACTAGATATTGTGTATCATCAGTGCCTAAAAAAATTAGATTTTTTTGTGTAGTGTGGTAATCTGCATATGAATTGCCAATGAATACAGGCAGTCCTTGGTTTATGTCGAACTCAAAGTATGTCATTTTGTGGTTACATTGCCATCTCTCATCCTTTCTAATAAAATGCAGATTGACTGTCACTCCAACACACAAAATGACCACCCCCATGTAGACACAATATGGCCACCATAAGATGGCCAGCAGGGTAGGGCATTTGCATGCGATGAGGTCAATTAGGAGAGACCAGGCCTGCAAGGGAGGGCAGTTGGGGCAATCAGGCCTGCAGGGGAGGGATGTTAGGGGTGACTGGGCCAGCAGAGGAGGGCAGTTAGGGGTGACCAGGCCTGCAGGGAGAACAATTGGGGGGGACCAGGCCTGCAGGGGAGGGCAGTTGGGGGAAACCAGGACAGCAGGTGAGAGCAGTTGAGAGACAGGCCTGCATGAGAGGGCAGTTGTGGGGGACCAGGCCTGCAGGGGAGAATAGTTAGGGCCACCGGGATGGCAGGGGAAGGCAATGAGGAGCAACCAGGTCTGCTGAGGCGGGCAGTTGGGAGTGACCAGGCCTGCACAGGAGGACAGTTAGGGGTGACCAGGTTGGCAGGGGAGGGCAATTATGGGCAACCAGGCCAGCATGGAGCAGTTAAGCATCAATAAGGCTGACAGGGGAGTAGTTAGGGGGCAATCAGGCCAGCTGGCAGGTGAGTGGTTAGAAGCCAGCAGTCCTGGATTGTGAGAGGGATGTCCAACTGCTGGTTTATGCCTGATAGAGTATCCCTCAAGGGGACCCAAATTAGATGCGGTGCAGGGTGGGCTGAGCAACACACATCCCTATGCATGAATTTCATGCACTGGGCCTTTAGTTCATTTATAAAAAAAAAATTCCATCATTTCAACATATGTACATATGTGTTTTATGATTTTTATTATTTATTTACTACAAGTAAAGGTCAGGAATTGTTATTCTTTAAAAAAAATTTTTTTTTTACTGTTTTACTTTATTATTGCTTTGTATGTGCACCATGAGAGTGACATAGGTGCTTATGTAGGTGGGTTCTAACGTATGGCGAAAATTGCATTACATTGCACTGTAGGAGCTGATCTCCGACATAACCCGAGGACCTACAGTAGGTAGACCTTTCCTTGGTATTAACATGTTAGTTTTATGTGTTTCAAGAGAAAGCTGAAAGGCAAAACTGATTTTCTGGAAAAAAAATTCTTGAGACTTTAGGATTATTTGAGATGATTATATAGAACTATAGGCCCGGTGCACAAAATTCATGTATGGAGGGGTCCCTTCAGCTCAGCCTGCACCCTCTCCAAATCAGGACCCCTTGGGGATTGTCCAACTACCGGGATCGGGCCTAAACTGGCAGTCAGACATCCCTCTCACAATCCTGGACTTCTGTGTCCTAATCGCTCACCTGCTTACCTGCCTGGTCACCCCTAACTACTCTCCTGCTACTGGCCAGGTTTCCCCCAACTACCCCTTCCCTGCTGGCTTGGTCACTTCTAACTGCCCTCTCCTGGCCTGGTCACCCTTTACTGCCTAGTTGTCCCTGCTAGCCTGGTTGCCCCTTATTGCCCCCCTCTGCCAGCCTGATTGATCCCAACTGCCCCCTACCAGCCTGGTTGCCCCTCACGGTCCTCTTGCCGGCCTGATCAACCCACATAGCCTGCTTGTTCAGTTGTTTGGTTGTCCCTCACTAACCCCTCTACCAGCCTGGAGGTAGGCAGCCATCTTGTGAGGGTGTGAGGGTTAATTTGCATATTACCTCTTTATTATATAGAAGAACATCACAGCTCTTGACCTTTGTCATATTAAAACCAGTAATTTTCATCATTAACTATGATAAAGATAGAGAAATGATATGTCATTGTTGTGAGAAGAGGGAGTAGAAAACCAACTATTCTGTATTATAGCAGGTGGAAAAGTACTAATCAGTTGTTTGGGTCATTAGCATCTATATTTCTAGTGAGCATTAAAAGACATATTAGAAAACATGAGGAGATGAATACCTGAGTTTTCTTCCTTCCCACATTAACACTATATATAAAATAACACTGTCATATAAGTTTGAAGGATTTGGATATTAAGGACATTTAAAAGATGTTTTAAAAACCAATTGTGTAGTTTAAAATTAGAAAACAAAACATATTTTTTCTAAGAAATCAAAATTTTTCAGATTTATTTATAAGTTTGTACATAATTTCAAAAATAATAACCAACAATTAATTGACAGGTGCTTTCCTAAGTGCTTGTTATATAATTTAATTTATACTTAATATCCCAGAATTCATGTTCTACAATTGAGGAAGCAATGTACAGGAAGGTAACCTAGGTTCAAAGTATGGAGACATCATTTTAAAGTCTTATGAAAATTATGAAAGGAAAAGCCATCTTAAGAAAGCTATGGTTTATAAACAACTTCTAGAAAAATTTGATTATTAGAGTTTAATATTATATATTGTTTCATGAAGCTAGTCATCAAGAACTACAATCCCTGGTTACTAATCCATGCACTTGATCTGTATTAGTCAAGTGCATGGATTAGCTTGCTAACAGCAAACCAAAAAGTACAGGGAATATTAGGAGCTACCTTAAACTACTAGGATCAAATTCAAAATGCCCCAGGATTATATAAACCATGTTACTTTACTTTTCCAAATGCTAATGTTTGCCTTTTTCTCAAGATTTGGAATTCAGGGATAATTCTACCTATTACTAAATATCAATTATGTGAAAAAGAACTCTCAAAAACTTATTTAAAATGATAATTAGAATAATTACATTTTACTGCATATTAGACATTACACTGAGCACTGTTTATGAGTTATCTCTTTTAATCTCTATTTTACACAATAGAAAACTGAGGCTTAGGTAACTTTAACAGGTGCTAGGTCCAAGGTACATAAACCACAGAATCTGTAGGGTAACTGCAATATAGAGCTCCATTGCTTGAATTTTTGCTGTGGTTCTTTTAGCATCTCTATCTCTATCTCTATCATCTCTCATCTCTCTCATCTATTTGTATATACACATACACACACAGATACATACACACACATACATAAATATGTACATATATGTAGCAAATGTATTTATATTTGATCATGGCATCCAAAATCCTTTCTATTTTTGTCAAACTAATAGAATATTTATATTATAACAAAATAATTTCCTGTTGGCAAAAAGTGTCTAGAATAAGAATTATTTTTATTAATATACTTGCAACTTTGTGTTCTTAACTGTCAGTGCTTCAGTTTACCCAAGATGAACTGAAGAGGCATCTTCCATGATTACTTGTCCATGTCATTCTTTGTTCCCAAACAGTTTGAACATTGCTTCAGTGCACCAGCAATATTGATAAAGGTGTGGATGAGGGCCCAGGGGGAGCAGCTCATTTGTTGCATCAGAGGATGGAAAGATACCAAGTAACATTAAAATAAAATAAATGAAGTCATTCAACCAGATGAAATGCTACAGGTCACTGAAACGTTATACTGAAAAGAGATAAAACAGTATAAGCATGCAGAACCATAGACTCTTGTGCATTCTTATCCTTCTATATAACAAAGTGGTAATAGGCACCCCATGCCTTTACCCCCATGCCCTCACAAGATGGCTGCCTACGGCCAGACTGGCAGGGGCACTAGTGAGGGACAATCAAACAACTGAACAAGCAGGCTGCATGGGGTGACAAGGCTGGCGGGGGGTTGGGGGGTGAGAATGACCAAACGTCTGAACAAACAGGCTGAGTGAGGTGACCAGGCCAGCAGGAGGGTTAGTGAAGGAGGACAAAACAACTGAACAAGCAGGCTGTGTGGGGCAACCAGGCCAACATGAGGGGCACTTGGGGGCAACCAGGTCATCAGGGAGGATAGTTGGGGGTGATTAGGCTGGCAGGTGGGACAATGAGGAGTGACTAGGCCAGTGGGGGATGGGGGGCTGTTGGGGCTACCAGGCTGGCAGGGGGGTCAGTAAGAGATGACTAGGCTGGCGGGGGTGGGGGGATAGTCAGGAGCAACCAGGTCAGGTCAGCAGGGAGATAGTAGTTGGGGGCAACCTGGCCAGCAGCAGGGGGCAGTTAGGGGTGACCTGGCTGGCAAGGGTGGGGGAAGTTAGGGGCAATCAGGCCAGCACACAATCAGTGAGGGGCAATCAGACAGGTAAGGGGGGCAGTTAGGAGCGACCAGGCAGGCAGACAGATGAGCAATTAGGAGCTAGAAGTCCAGGATTGTGATAGGAGTGTCTGAATGTCGGTTTAGGCCTGATCCCAGGGGTTGAGCCTAAACCGGCAGATGGACATCCCCCAAGGGATCCCAGATTGGACAGGGTGTAGGCTGAGTTGAGGGCCCCCTCACCCCATTGCATGAATTTCATGTGCCAGGCCGCTAGTCCCTACATAAGTGAAGTAAAGCAAGGGCATCAAGGCTCAGGGGAGTTTAAACAATGGGATTAAGGGATTGATAAACACTGAAGCAAACACCTCTTCTGGGTGCCCTTGCAGTGGGATTCAACAAAATGTTAAAACCTGCACTACACTCACACACACACACACTCACACACACTCACACACACACACACATACTCTCTCTCTCTCTTTCTCTCTCTCTCTCTCTCTCTCTCTCACACACACACACACACACACACACACACACACACACACACACACACTCACATACTCTCTCTCTCTCTTTCTCTCTCTCTCTCTCTCTCTCTCTCTCTCTCTCTCTCTCACACACACACACACACACATACACACACACTCACATACTCTCTCTCTCTCTTTCTCCCTCTCTCTCTCTCTCTCTCTCTCTCTCTCTCTCTCTCTCTCACACACACACACACACACACAAGTACACACACACAATGAAAAGAGTGACTGGAGGCAGAGCCATATGGTATAGGGGAAGCCTTGAGAAATTTCCAGAGGCGTCTGTGCTGCAGCTGGTAAATGCTGCATTACAGGAAAGTAATTTGACTTATTTATAACAGGAGGGTTGATTAAGCTGTGCACTTGAAAGTATCGGTACTGGTGCATATCTTTTATTTCTCCCACAGAATTTCGCAGAACTCAGGGTAGATAATGAAACATCAGATCAACTATGTGCAGTCACTCCTGTTGTGATTGTAATCTTGTGCAAAAAAGCCACAGTGAACCTGAGACTGTAGCAGGTTGCTGCTTGGATTGCTCTCGTTGCCCTCTTTTCTTACCCAAAGTGGATAGTTGGGAATAAAACATTGAGTCAGTACCTACCTCTTTATTTTTGCTTTTTTTTTTCTTCACATTGAGTAGAATACGGATGATGTCAATAGCATTTACAATGCAGGGCAAATGCATGGCAATAAATGATGGATGAGAAATATTTTACTGCATGGCAAATCATCAGAACCCATTTACGTCTGGTCCTTAAGCTGCTGTCATTGTTTGGATCCATTTCTTTCTATATTCTTTCCTTATGTACCATCATCTTATGTCTTCATCACTTTTCACCTTGGCCCAATTGACCACTAATTTTACCCCTTAAACTTGAATTTCTCATTGTATTTATCACTTGGGCTGTATATAACTGATGTCCAACTCTGACTTCAACCTGTTTTTGTAAATAGCTTTATTAAGATATTGTTGTAGTCTTGGTTCTTACCTCTGGGCCCTTTCTTCTACTCAATTTCCTCTCCTCTGTTCACTGGAAACTTCTTGGGGTCCCAGTTGTAGCTTCCAGCTTCTCTCTGGAGTCACCAGGAAAAAATAGTGAATGCCAAACTCAAAGATTAGTTCACTTTTCTAGACCCCAATTAGTCCTACCATATAATATATGATACAAATAAGGTATGATGATATAAACTCATTCTATCTTAGCACATTTTAATACATAAATTGAGACTCAAAATGATTTATATAACACTAGAAGCCTAATTTGTGCACAGGTGGGGTCCAGCTGGCCTGGCTCCAATCAGGGCAGATTGGGTCTGGGCCTGTTGGGAGGAGGAGATGGCCAGAGGTTTGGGACCCAATCAGGGCTAGGCCGGTTGGGAGAAGGGGCTTCAGGCGATTGACCAGTGGGCCTAGTGCCTGATTGGATTGGGGCACCAATTAGGGGTGGGACCACCAAAGGGGGAGGGGTGTGGGTGGTGGGCTGGCTGGCCCCACCCTCAAATGGGGTAAGGGGTGCCAACTGGGGGACCAGCAGTCTGGGGGAGGGACCATAGATGGTTGGCCAACTGGCTCTGCCCCTGATGGGGTGGGGGCTGATCTGTGGTGGGGCTAGGTGAGGGGAGGGGCTGAAGGAGGTTGGTGGGCCAGTCACACTCACCACCCCAACCAGGTTGGGGTGGTGAGTGTGATCAGGGGTGGGGTGGCCAGGAGTAGGGTGGCCAGGGGTAGGGGCTGCAGGAAGTTGGCCACCCAGCTTTGCCCCCTATTGGGGTAGCAGGGTGCAATTAGGGGCAGGCCAGCTGGAGGGGGAGGGGCTACAGGCCTATTGTGGTGGAGCAGGCTGATGGGAACTGGGCTGGCCTGGGGGAAAGGAAGGTGTGTTTGGCCATAGGCCTGATCTTGACCTGGGTGGGAGAGTTGATCAGGGGCAGGAAGGCAGGGAGAAGGGGCTATAAAGTTGGCCAGCCAGCCCCACCCCCTGATTGGGCCAGTTCGCTGGCCACAGTGGGCATCATAGTGACCAGTCATTATAGTCGTTATGGCTGTAACAATTGCTGACTTTATATATATATAGATTATAATTCCAATATACAGCTCTTAAATTCCATAGCTTACTCTTTAGAAAAGGCTGAATTTATAATTAATTTTGGCTTTCTAACTTATCAAATAGGTACCAAAAAATAGTTAAACATCATCACAATCATCCCATTAACTTTGTGGTTTCTCTCAAATTGGGCCAAGTTTAGGGCAGACTTCTGTACTTTACTTTAACATGGAAATTGACCTCAAATCTATGTCTTAAGTAGTAACACTTTCAGTTATTCCTAGATTATATGTTGGTTATATCTCTAAGTATCCTCCTGGAAAGAGATGTTAATGATAGAGCTCTTACGAGGGGGAAGCTTGACTTCAGCTTAAAAAAGCATCTATTCTTTGTCACTAATATTCTAAGGATATATAAAATGGGAAAAATTATATTTGTAACTACACAGAATTTTTATAGATTGCTGAAACTTGAAATAACCAAATAAACTTTATTACTAAAATGGGTTTCTTAAGAACATAAATGTGTAATGTAACTTTCAAACTTATTAAACCATGAAGAACTACAGCAATTTCATACCATGTAGCTCAATCTATATAAAATGATGTAGCATAAAATGTACAGCTGCTAAGATAGCAGGAAAGTTTCAGGAGGTATTTTCACAAATCTTGAAGTAGTTAACCTGTTTTATTAATCTTCCTGATTCCATTTACCAAAATAGTGGGACCTGCCTTGCACAATCTTTGGAGTTTATAATTTCATTTTTTTTGAATCTGTGATTCTTGGAATGATCTTTAACATATTAGAAAGTTCAACAACTTATTTTCTAAGTTATTATTTTAAATTTAGTAAATAAAACAAGAATGAAGTTAAAGATAAAGGATAAATGATATCACAGTTGTTTTTTAATGTGAAGAAACAAAACATAATAAAGTCAAATGACTTTTGCTCAAGGCTGCTGGTCTCCTGTTGTTAAGATTTGTCATTTGAAAAATAATTGGGAAATGGCCTGGCTTGTGCACTAACCTAAGTGTAAGTTCCCACCACACCATAAAACAAAGATGTATAGATGAGGCGGTGGTGCATTTCGAAAATTATTAGGCTGCATATTTGCATATATGTTAATTTTCCATCAAGGGCATTTGAATTGAGTATTGGGAGAAAAATCTCTACATTTGTATGTGTATTTGAGGAATATTTTTTTATGAAAATACAAATCTACAAATTTCAGTTGAGCATTTATACTAATTTATAGAAGAGGTAACAAAAATGGTATTACCCTTATTTATAAATAGTTGATTTAATTAACATTAGCTAAAATTTAACTTTATCCAACCTGAAGACTATGTAGAGAATCGATTATCTTTGGAATTAAGCTAAAACTTTATTTTAAATGTATACATTTATACCACTTAATTCAAGAATAAATCATAGATTTTTGGAAAGTTTGTGAATCTGCTTCTTTACATCGGGTGAGAAATACCAAATAATGTCTATCTTTTTAAAAAGGATTAGGGTTGAGTCCATACACTGATAAGATGGGCGATTTTGATGATATTGTATAGTACATGTGACTCTGCTCTTTTGATAAATGGCCTTTTGCTGCATAATATCTTTATCTAAGTCACCTCTAGAGGCCTGTCCCATGGAAGAGGCAGAACAGGAACCCAGTATTGGCTTCCTCCCAGGGCTGGTGGCTGGGATTAGCACTGCCTGCCAGGCAGAAAGGTAGGCAGTGGGGAAGCCCACCCGACTCCATGGTTGGAAGAGCACAGTTGGATTAGAAAAGTAAAAAGGAGACGTTAAGGTTTGGGGGCAGAAGAGGGACACATACATAGTACTTTCAACAGTCAATAAATTAAATTTTTAAAAAAGGAAATGTTAGCTTTTATGACTATAATCCTGGGCATCCTATATAATAAAGAGCTAATATGCTAATTAGACTGGATGGCAGAAAGACTTTCCAGAATGACCTTGGGAAAGACCAGTGGGTGAGGCGTGGGACCTTGCGGTCCTGAGGCAGCCCAGGCTTGAAGGGCTGAGGCAGCTGGGGCTGGGAGGGCCTATGCTTGCAGGAATTGTGCATTGGGCCTCTAGTTATCAATAAATCCCACCAAGGGGTGAAAATATCCCATTTACTCAGTGAAAAATGAAAGGAAGTTGCTACTTCCTTGATCTGGGCAATATAATTTACACTTAACTTGGAACAAAATCTACAATAACACAGTTTTTAAACTTAAAATAACAGGGAAGTATTAAAACTTCAAATTTTCATATTTTCTTAGCTGGCTTCTGAAAATGAATGAACCTGAGCTCTTATTTTGACAGATTTCTAATTATTAAGTTTTGTGCACACATTTGTTTAGTTACTTTTATTCCATTTTTTGCTTTACCACCTTTTTATTATTGATACTATTATAGATGTCCCCCATATTCCACCCTTTACCCATCTCCACCTAGTCCCTTCCCTCTCCCTTCTGGAACTTCATTGCTATTGTGCATGTCCATCAGCTATGCATATATGCTCTTGGTTAATCTCTTCACCTTTATTTATTCAGTCCCCACACCCCTCTCTCCTGTCAAATAAGTCAGTCTGTTCCATATATCTATGCCACTGGTTCTATTTTGTTCATCAGTAAAAGCACACTTCATTAATGTTCTTTACTGGTGAGAACAACCGTGAGTTGACTCTTCCTGTCGGTAATGGCATAAATGTTAATATACTAAAGTGACACTGGTCATACCTAATGAGGAGCTATATGTTAAATTGATCTAAGGCATTATTCTGTGTCCTCATTTCTTCTTTTGCTTCACATTTTCTCATTTTTCACAGAGCACCTAGAGGGATCTTTTAAACAATTATCAGTCATGTAACATTTTCTGACGTAAAACCATTCAATAATCACAGTATACATTTCAGTGTGTGCTTTTTTCTCAGCTGATGAGATCCTACATGATCTGGTGCTTGGTTTTCTATTTCTCCTCATTCATTCTTAATGCAGTCCTCCTTGCCTGCTCTCTTCACTCTCCCTGGCATTTCGTCTGTCCCTTGACTACACCATCTCCTTTCAGCCATGCAGTCACCTGTGTTTGACTACCCATCCTTAAATCCTCCTAAGATGCTTCTTCTATCTTGCCATTCTGATCTCAACTAGAATGTCACATCTTTAGCAAGACCTCCAGTTACCACCTCATTGCCCCAGCCATTGTCATGTTGTTTTATGTTTTTTAGATAGCTGCGTTAGTGTGTTTATTTTAATGTTGCTGTTTCTTCCCCTCCTCCCCCAATTCATGTGTGAACTTCCTGAGAGGGATGCCTCTATCTGTTTGGAAGGTTCTTAATAGATACTTTATGAAATAAGGACAAAAAATTACATGTCAACAAGTGCTTTGTAAATCCTGATTCATATCTAAATATAAGGTGCGATTATTAGCTAAAAAACAATTGACAAGTTTTTTGTCTATCTTTGCCCTGGTAAGCTGTATATAGACATGTGTCACGTGTGAGTGTGTGCAGTCATTTAGAGTAGATATGTGGCCACTAAATATCCATGGGCCACATATTTTGATACTGATATATTTTCAAACCACCACGCATCTTTCATGCTGGGTATAATTAGAGCCTGTGAACCAAAGTGAAGGAAACATTCACAATGAAAATGAAGACAGATATATCTAATTAGCCTTTCTCATGACCATCTTTTTTGGATTAATTTTCTTCTCTTTGAAAAGTCTAATGGCAGTGCTTATGTCACTGACATTACTGATAATTAATAGTGTTCTTCATACACCTACACACATTCTCTCCAAAATATCCTTGTGTAATGCCACTACTGGAAAGAACAATTCAATTAGAGAGGAGAACTTTTCGAGTACATATCAGATGGTCTATTGTCGGGAATGTGCCCAATTACAAAAGAGAGCAAATCTCTGCTAGCACATAATATTTTATGTAACAGGACGAGCACATTGTTTGACAAAACATTGTATGGATACTTCATCAGGACACGGCTTGGTTAAAGAGCAGGGCCAGCATTTACGCACATTTTTAAAAATTTTTTTTGAATCCTGAAGATGGTTCCTGTACTATTTTCACCCTAGTCACAAGCTTATTAACTTGGGAATGAGGTGACAGGGCCTTTGTCTTCAAATCATGTAATTATAATTAATAGTAAGTTAAAGGGAAGCAGCAAGCTTATATTCAAAGTTTAAAGTGAAGTGACTCTGTGGCACTTGGGGCAGGTGCCAGGAAGATATTAAAAAAAGAGCTCATTATTCTTATTAATTAGGACTTCGGGAAGACGTCTCTGAGAATGCAAGTCATTCTGTGGTGACAAGAGGGACACTTCTTTGTGGACAGAGCCCAAGGAGAGAGTGTGCTGTCTTCATTTCAGCACGCCCAGGCCCTCCCCAGCAGAGGCCTTCCTCCTGGCCCACAGCTGCTGGCTGCCAGTTGTATACCTGAAAACAGGGACAGGAGTCAGTGTGTGCACACTGTCCACTGTTTCTCCGGATGCACGCCTGAAAACTGTATCAGGAAAAAAGTTCCACCAAACTTTCGTGTTCATTTGTGAAAGTATTATATCTGAGGGTGGCAATTCAGTCAGGAGATTGAACTTCAAATCAAACCCAGCAATGTCCAGGGATTACCCAAACCCAACTGGGAACATCATTTCTCTTAAATATCTATATTTTTCAGTGTTAAACTCACTTCCCATAATCATAGAAGTTAACTATTTCAAAGACCAGGTTACAATGAAGTACAATAATGTTGATTAATGGTATTAGCTAAGCTTTTATGGAGAGCTGACCATGTTCAGATACTGTTCCAACCACTTTACATAAATTAACTTTTTTTTATCCTCACAACATCCCTATGGATCAGTTTTATCATTCACAAATAAAGAAACTGAGGCTGAGAGGCTGTACCATTTAATCAGCTAATAAGGATAAGGGAAACTAGTATTCAAATCTAGGCAGCCTGGCCTCAGAGAGCTTGTCTCTCTGTGTGATGATAATGGTCATTGAGCTCTCACTACGTGGCCAACCCCATTCTAATCCTTTCTATGTGTTAACTTATTTAATTCTCAGACGACACCTATGAGAGCAATGCTCTTCCTATTTTTCGGAAGAGGAGCCTGAGGCAAAGGCTGGTGAAATAACTTACCTGAGAATGCCTAGCAAGTAAACCCTGGAGCAAGAGTTCAAACATATCTTAGTGTGAAGCCCACAGCCTTACATACTAGTGTACTCCATGCCATGCCAATGCTTGGAGAAAGGCTCAAAAGCCAAATCTGGCCCCTCACCTGGACTTACAAATAAAGTTGTGTTGGAGCATAACCCTGTTCATTCATTCATATGTTATCTATTGCTGCTTTAATGACACAATGGCTGATTTGAGCAGTCACAACAGAGACCATAGGACCCATAAATTACTATCTGGCCCTTTACAGGAAAAGTTTGCCAACCTCTGCTTTAGAAGATATATACTTTTTCTCAATCATTTTTTGATCCATCCCTCCACCACTCTAAATCTAGCCAGTGCCTAACTAATAGAAAATAAGTGACAATAGTTATAACCTTTCATACATCCTTAGAAAATGACAGGAAAAAAGGTCAACTCTTTAGAAATTTCAAGATGCATCTCAACAAAGCCCCTGACAGAAATAAGACAACATTTGATTTGGCATTTGTTCCTGTGTCATCTTAAAAAGGAAAAAGGCAACTGAAACTCTGAGCTCCCTCTATGGAGAGACATGGACTCTGGGCACAGTCCATTCAAATTCGTGTCCTCGCCCTGCCACCTTCTGGCTTCATGACCTTGAACTGACTGCTTAACCACCATGTGCTTCAGATCCACCATCTGCAACGTGAGGATACCGGTAGACCTAATTTACAGGTTGTCATGACCATTAAATGAATTAATGTATGCAATTTTAGGATAAGAACTGACTCTTATGGAGTGGTAGTTATTTCTCTTTTCTTCTGGTTCTTTGAAAGACTAATACAGAGATAAATAGAATGATGAGTTGAGGCCTCAGTATACTAGGGAAATTATCAATGCTTGTTAAATACTAGAGGCCCGATGCATGAAATTCGTGCAAGAGTAGGCCTTCCTTCCCCCAGCGGCCGGCACGGGCTTCCCTCTGGTATCTGGGACCCTGGCTTCCCTCGCAGTCCCCCGCTTCGTCCGGAAGGATGTCCAGAAGGACATCCAGTCTAATAAGAATATTATTTATTCTTCTAATAATAAGAATATTATTTATTATTTATAGATTCTCTTACATTTATTGTTTACAGCATACTTTATAAATGAGGTGATAAAAAAGGCAATGCTCTCTGACAACTTGAAGTATAATACAAGGCTCATAATTTTAGCACAAGAGAACAAATTAAATACCTTATCAAGTTCAAAATGCAGTATATCAGCCTTATGTAGACAGGAATGTCGGAGGGGTGCTGTCACCTGGTTTCTCCTACACCAAAGCATATCAACTGTCAAGGGCAGCATCCAGAGTATCAGGTGGAACCCAGCTCTAATATATACCATGACAATTCCTATATGGTTTCTTTAACTCAGGATTTAATGTGTAAATGACTTCCATTTATCGGAATGACAATTATTTTCAATCTCTATGATAATTATTATTGATGTTTATAATGCACATATAAATAATAAACTATGAAATATTGATATAAAGTAGAAGTAGCTAAAATCATGACCCTTGAAATTAAACTGTCCTGGATTCAAAGTCAGCCTCTATCCATTACCAAATGCAAACTTCAGCAATTTACATAGCTCATAAAATCACAAAAATAATAGTACCAAAATCATTCACTGAGTCAGATGTATATATTTTAAATACATTTTTATTGATTTCAGAGAGGAAAGGAGAGGGAGAGAGAAAATATCAATGATGAGAGAGAATCATTGATTTGAAGCCTTCTGCACACCCCTTACTGGTGATTGAGCCCGCAATCTGGGCATGTGCCATGACTGGGAATCAAACCTTAACCTCCAGGTTCATAGTCAGTACTCATCTACTGATTCATGCCAGCTGGGGTCAGTCAGAACATTTGAAAAGCACTTGCTGAGTAGCTATGTGCCTGCGTAGTTGAAGTTGAATATATAGCAAATAAAGCAGCCATACACCCTGCCCTCATGAGCTTTTATTCCACTTGTGAAAATTAAAAGCATTTAGTGTAAATTCTGATACACGTTAACTTTTCAAATAATATTGGATACCATTACCATTAATGATGATGGAGGAAGAAGTCTTCAGACACCAGTACCTCATTATGGAGTTGATAACAACACTGAACTTCTGAATATGGACAAGAGTGCAAGTCCATGTGTCTCTTCTCCATCGTGATCATCTCCCCGTGAGAGTGATCTGAGTTGGGAGCTCTTGAATGGAGATCTTGATCATCATGACCTAGTCTCTGCTGATGCTCTTGGTTTAGTGAACAAATCATTAACAAGTGTTTATGGGCTGATGGATGTGAGGCATGTGAATCACTAAGTTCCTTCTGATATATGCTGGAAATATTCTGTTTACTTAAAGAACATTTCATGAATGAAGTTAACATATATTCTCTGCAGAATAGGATATCATAATTTGACTGAATTTTGTGCAGAATGATTAGAAAATTATATATATATATATATATTAAAAAGAGTCTATGTTAGACAATGAATATATGAACAAACACAGGAGAGAGTGGGATCAGTCTGTGTAAAGCAGAAGTAGTAGTTGCAGGTGGGGTAGAGGAGATCCCAAAGCAGAAAAGATAAGCGTCTGGAAAACCACTTCCAAAACTGATTAGCCGCCAATGGTTTGTGTTTATTTATATTTTTCCTTAACTTGTACAAATAGCTCCCCTCACAAAAGTCATTTGAGAAACTTATCTTTCAAAGTTCGTAAAGACATCAATGATTTAGTTATCTTCACTTAAAGAGGGCAATTTATCTTCTGGTCGAGTGTGCATGTGTCTGCCAGGAAAGCTGCAAGCCAGCATACATCACACTCATAGCTTCAAGGATTTGGTCTGCCTTCTTATGTGTATCTGAATACAGAATTCATTTCAGCCTGACATTTCTTACCTCTAATCATATTTTCCTTCTAATTAATTTCTATAAATGTATCCTCTACCCAGTTTGAGCTATAATAAATTTCTTTCCTGAATTGGCCTACTGAAGATCACAAATCAACATTATGATGAATTGCAAAATGAAAAATTTCCCTTCCACTGTGTTTATTTTTGAGGAGAGAAGTACTGGATAAAAATGAAATAATGCTCCACTAAAAAGCGGTTACATGCTCATAGTGGTTACATGCCTGTGATTTGCATGTTTGCAACACTGGTTGACCCCAGCCATTTTCCAAAACTGTAGAGATGAATTTTCAGTTAAAAATTTTGAGGTCCAATGGAAGGTATCCACAATGAGAAAAGTTTTAGTCTCATGGCAGCCCTGGAACGACCCATGTAGGTATAGACTGAGACTATTTATTTATTTATTTATTTTCCCCTAAAGTCTATGTTGAAGAAGGAAGGAACAAGGCCATTCAGAGAATCCACTGTGGAAGAAATGACTGGGTAGTTTTTATTTTTAAGCCATTGTTTCATTTCACTATGCACTCAAGCAAAAGCATGATATCTTAGATTTGAGATGGCTATGTTGAAATCGAACAATTTGTTGCTATTATTTAGGCTGGTGTTTTAATAGGTGCTTAACACTGGGCACATTTGTTCCATTTCGTTGTAAGGCATAGATGAAACTTTATATAGAGCATAGCCATAGATAAAATATCAGGCATTAACCTTGTAGACTCTTCATTTTGGAATGGTTTAACTCCAATATTTGAATAGCCACAGTGATATAGCCTGGTTCAAATAATTCTGCTTAATGTGTTAAGTGTTAATTTCACATGCTTCTTACTCATTTCCCCCTATGCCTTTATAGAGTGGGGAATTGCCTTATGCATCCTGAATTCATTACTGTAATTTGTGTACTGTGCATTGACTGAAACCAGTTTAAGTGGCATATTAGCACAGAATTTCAGCTCCTTTGCTTTGTGTAGATAGTAGGCCATGGAGTTAATGTTTCATTTATAGCATTTATTAAAGGGCTATGATGGTGGTTATGATTTATTATATTTTCCTGGATAATGCCAGGTTTAAGATATACTATAATCTGCAAAGAATTTTGATTTTCTTAGTAATCACTGTGGCTACAGGTCCAACAAATTATTATTGGCATCACTCTTTCTTCTAAAACAAACAAAAAACAAACAAACAAATAACAACCCAAATCTAGAATTATTTTTTTTCCAAATTAGAATTAGACATGAGCAATTACCTAAACCAAGCGTCTCATTTGACACATAAGGAATCTGAGATCCAGTGAAGCTAATTAGGTTGGTGGCAATCAGAAAGCGATTAGTGTCAGAGCTGTAGCCAAGAGGTAGACGTGGGTTCCTCTAGCTCCAGACCAGCAGCCTAGGAACTGTCCTGCCTTGCTGAAGTGGGATAGCTACTGCCATGTCATGTGTTCACTGTGTGAAAGAAAGCGTTCTCTGCTATCCCTCCATAACTCTCCTCTGTCTGACTGTGCAGCATCGTGGTGCACCCCTGCAAGGACATCCTGGTCTCCTGCGGTGAGGACCACCTCTGGAAGGCAGTGGGGCTTCCCAATGGCAACGTGCTCCTCACAGGAACCGGCCACACCGACTGGCTTTCCAACTGTTGCTTCCATCCCAGGTCAGTGCATCCAGTCCCTGAACCAGCCTGATCTCTCCAGGGAATGCACTTGTCTATTCTGTTTCTTCACTCTCCTGGCTTTTTAAAACTGAAATACGAATAATGAACTAAAACTGTACATGTTTAATATATACAACTTGATGAGTTTGGAGATAGGTATACATCCTTAAAACCATTACCACAGTCTATCCTATGAATATTTCTATCATCTCGGAAAGTGATGCTACCCACTTTATTTATTATTATTGTTATCATCACTAGAACACTTAACATAAGATCTACATTCTTAGCAAAATTTGAAGCACACAAGATAGTAGATCTCTGGGACTTACCTTGTACAAATGAAACTTTGTACTTTGGTTATTCTGATGGCACTTTCTTTTTCTCTGCAACCTTACAATCTGAATTTAGAAAAGTGTAGGTACATGCTTCTTTGGCTTTCATTATATTGACTTTATAGATTGGTTGCTTTTGATATTTGGTACCTGTAAAATTTAGTCACATGCTGATACATTTAACAGAGTAAAGAGCTTCCCAGAAGAAGCATTATTGATATTTCTTGTACTCACAAGCTATGACAAGACACATGGCCTTTTAGAAAATAATGCATGCTAGTGTTTACTTTGCCTCAGTTTATCATGCAGGTTTTTCTTTTAGAAATAAGTTATCTACCAAAAAGGATCAGAAGAGAGTGATCAATTTTGTTAAAAATTAAATGACACTCAAAATATTAAAGAGATTCAAATTGAACTGCAAGCATTGAGTCCTGTAGTTTTCAGAATTCATTGAATTTTTGTACTGCAAAGGCCAAGGACACAGAAGGAAAGATATTGTTAAACACACAGATACATTACAAAGCTCCACTCACAGTTGTTAGTAGTCAACTCCCACTGCCAATCCCAACTGTCTTCATGTTCATCGTTATGCTCAACACTTGTAAACAGTCTTATATCCAGCTCTTTCTAACATTGTATTATTCTTGGAGATTCCTAGTTTTGGTGCAATTTCTAAACCATTGAATTGGGAAATTTTGTTCTTATGAGGACTCTTATTGATGTATTTTCATAAAACTCTTTTTTTTTTTTTGAATCTTGGTATGATCCTATATAATAAAATGGTAATATGCAAACTGACTGAAAGGTGAAATGACCAGTCACTATGATGCACACTGACCACCAGGCAGCAGAGGCTCAACACAGAAGCTGCTCCTTGGTGGTCAGTACGCTCCCATAGGGGGAGCGCAGCTAATCCATAAACCAGGCTGATGGCTGGTGAACTCAGTGGCCCACCACCAGGGCAGTGCTAAGGATGTCCAACTGCAGACATCTACCGAGGGCTCCTGGACTGCAAAAGAGTGCAGGTCAGGCTGAGGGACCTTTCCACCCGCCAGTGCACGAATGTCATGCACTGGGCTTCTAGTTGTTAATAAAATTAGATAGAAATAAACTAAGTGAGTTGATGAGAAGAGTAAACTATTTTTTTAATTTATGAAAATTTTCTCAAAGTTTAATTTATCTTTAGTGCTAGATGTTTTAACTTAAGTTTGAACATGTATGCATTCTGTACCTGTTAGGAACATGAAGCCCATCTTCTAAGCAGAGACAACCCAATTAGAAGTGCAGCCGATCACTTATGGAGCTACTAGGCACAGTAATCAGATTTCCATAATGCCCAGTTACTATAACAGCCAGTGACTCATATACTGTCTCATTAGTGCTTGACCAGTGCAGGTTCTTTTAATAGATTTTCCTATTTTCCCACTCAATTACTGAGATTAAAATGACGTGAAATACATCATTATTCACTCATAATGTGAATGTACATTTAGTACTTTATTTGGCAAAATTGTAGTAAAATGCAGCTGCACTGTTTGCTTTTTTCTAGTTCATGAGATAAAAATAATGGGAGAAAATACATTTAACCATAGTGTGTTAAAGTGAGTGATATTTAATAGCAAATATTCTTTTGTAGAATTAATTAAAAGAAATAAAATATTGTCAAAATAGCAGTAAAAATCTTTGTTTAATTTGGGATAGAGATTGATTGATTTTTATTTTTTAGAGTTTAGATTCATTATTATTTTATTTCAGTTTCAGTTGTACAATCTAGTGGTTAGACAATCATATATTTTACACAGTTACCCCCCCAGTATTTCCAGTACCCACCTGACACCATAAAAAGTTATTGTAATATTATAAGAGCCCCGGTGCATGAAATTCATGCATGGGGGTGGAAAGTGTCCCTTAGCCTAGCCTTTACCCTCTCCAATCTGGGACCCCTGAAGGGACATCCTCTCACAAACCAGGACTGCTGGCTCCCAACTGCTCATCTGACTGCCTTCCTGATTTCCCCTAACTGCTTCTGCCTGCCAGTCTGATCACCCCCTAACCACTCCCCTGCCAGCCTAATTGATGCCTAACTGCTCCCCTGCCAGGCTATTTGCCCCCAACTTTCCTCCTCTGCCGGCCTGTTCACCCCTATCTGCCCTTCCCTGCAGGCCTGGTTCCCTCCAACTTCTCTGCACTATAGGCCTGGGTCCTCCCCAACTGTCCTTCCTTGCAGGCCCAGGAGTTTACAACTTTCTTCCTCTGCCAGTCTGGTAACCCCTAACTGCCCTCCCCTGCAGGCCTTATTTCCCCCAACTGCTCTCCCCTGCAGGCCTGGATCCTCCCAAACTGTCCTTCCTTGCAGGCCCAGGAGCCTCCAACTTCCCTCCTCTGCTGGCCTGGTCACCCCTAACTGCCTTCCCATGCAGGCTTGATCAACCCTAATTGCCGTCCCTTTGTAGGCCTGATCCCTTGCAACTGCCCTCCCCTGCTAGCCTGATCACACACAACTGTCCTCCCTTGCAGGTCTGGTACCTCCCAACTGCCCTCTTCTGCTGGCCATCTTGTGATGGCCATCTTGTGTCCACAAGAGGCAGGATCTTTGACCACATGGGGCAGCCATCTTGTGTGTTGGATTGATGGTCAATTTTCATATTACTCTTTTATTAGATAGGATAGAGGCTTGGTACATGGGTGGGGGCCAGATGATTTGCCCTAAAGAGTGTCCTGGATCAGGGTGGGAGTTCCCTTGGGGCATGGAGCAGCCTGGGTGAGGAGTCTGTAGTCGTTTGCAGGCCAGCCACACCCCCTAGCAACCCAAGCAGAGGCTCTGGTATCTGAGATTTATTTATCTTCTACAATTGAAACTTTGTAGCCTGGAGTGGAGCCAAGTCTCCTGCTTGCTTCCTGGCTATAGCCATTTCTGTTGGGATTTATTTATCTTCTATAATTGAAACTTTGTATCCTTAAGTGGAGACCAAGGCAGGCCAGGGCTGCAGAAAGCTTGGCTTCCTCCATCACCAGGGGCAGCCCTAGCCTCATGTTCTCTCCAGCTTTGTGGCTGCTGCCATTTTTGTTGGAATTTATTTATCTTCTATAATTAAAACTTTGTAGCATTATGTGGAGGACTGGGCTGGTCAGAATATGTGGAAAGCTTGCCTTCCTCCATCACCAGGGAAACACAAGCCTCCCTCCTGTTCTCTCCAGCTTGATTTGGGTTTATTTACATCCTCGATCCTGATTGGCTGGTGGGGATGTCCAGTGGGTGTGGCTTGTGAATGTAGTGGAGGTGTGGTCAGTTTTCATATTACCCTTTTATTAGATAGCATACACGTACTAGTGGCCTAGTGCATGAAATTCATGCAAGGGGATGGAGGGGTTCTTCAGCCTTGTCTTCACCTTCTCCAATATGGGATCCCTCTTGCAATCCAGAATCACTGGCTCCTAAACGCTCACCTGCTTGCCTGCCTGATGCCCCTAACTGCTCCCCTGTTGGCCTGCTGGCCCTTACTGCTTTTCCCTCCTTGTCTGATCCCCCTGACTGCCTTTCTGCACTCCTCTCCTAGCCTAAACCCCTTAACTGCCCATGTGCTCTCCCTTCCTCTCCATGCCCTTAGTCCTCAGTGCCAGGACTGCTGAGAGCTCTCTGCCAAGGCCCCACATCCTCTTGATGCCCCCCTCCAAGCCAGGCAGTGCCATGGACCTGCGCATGCCTCCACTGGGGAGCCACCCCCAGTGGCAGCCTCACATCCTGGTGACACAAGTCCCCAACCCCCAACCCTGGCCCCACCCCCCAGCTCCCGTGCACATGCATCTTTGACTGATTGTGACTGGGACACCATAAAGGACAAATTAGCATATTCTATCTTTATTCTGTAGGATTCCCTATGCTGTACTTTATATCCCTCTGACTAATTTTAAATCCCTTCACCATTTCACCTACCCCACTAACCCTCTTCCATCTGGCAACCATCAGTCTGAGATCAATTCTGAGCTTATAAATCAGATCTCATTGTATAATGAATGCTTCATATATGCAAATCAACACTGAAGATTATATATGTGTAACATAATATATAAAATATATGCATATAACATGTGTTTATATGATGCTTATGCCCTAAAGGTTGTTGAAATTCATGCTTTCCAAAACTTATATTTATATCATTTGATTTTTATTTTGGCTTAAGTAATTTAGTCAGTAAAAAAATAGTTTCATTTTGAAGACAACATTTTCCCTATTTCTCTACATGCTTTACCTATAATTTAAAAATCAAACAAAATAAATTTTGATTTTGATATGATACTTTGATATGTAGTTGTTTCTTCAGTTAGAGAATGTAGTAGTAGTCTCCCTTAGAGCCCATCTTTGTGATCTGATGGGTTCTGCTCCCCAGGAAGAGGCCCAGAATAGACACACTATCTGTACTGACATCTGTCTGATTGCTGTGCCCTTCACAATAAAAAAATAAATGTGTATTTTTTATTTTTATTTTTTATTGTTGGCACTATTACAGGTATCCCTCATTTTACCCTTCTCTAGCCACCTCCATACAGCTTCCCTTTCCCCCGCCTCTGACCATGTTTTCTATAACTTACAATTCTTGATTACCTATGACAATGATATAAACCAGACTTCTTGTGGGGGTCAGTCCTACTTGGTATGACAGGGGTACAGCTTGACTGACCCAACTCAGTCTTCATTGCTCCGTTTCCCTTGCCCTACCAGACATCATCAGGACATAATCAACAAATACAATACTTATAGTGATATTAATATTAGGCAAAAGAGGCTATCAGATAAAAACTAACCTGAATCACCTGAGGATTCAGACAATATGATGTTGGAATATGTAGAATGAAAGATCTTATAAATATGTACAAGAAGATTCTGACAATATCATTGTCATAAAAGATTTTAAAGAATCTTTCTCAGTTTTTAATCTCTCAAGTCAAGAAAGTTACAGTGGAATTAGAGGGATTAATAAACTAGTAAGTATATTTAATAGTATATATGTTGGATATTGTACTTTATGAAGAGAGAATACGAATTACTTGAAATCATTCATTGTTAGATTTTTTTAAATGTATAAATCTTACATCAAAATTTAACATAAGTGAATTCTTCAGAATAGCAATTACATAAACTGATATTTGTGAACAAGATTCATAAAAAAGGAAATAACATATCAATTACTAAAATATAATGAAATCTGAATTATCAAAAAGCAAATAAGTGAATATTGGTCAAAGAGGAACTATAAATGGCTGTTACCTAGTTGGTAAACAATCACAACCACAATACTTACCAAATTGGAGATGCAAACAAAGCTATATTCAGAGTTAAATTAATAGCTTTAAATGCTGTGTTGTTAAGCAAAAAGTAAAAATAACTGAACTATGAATTCAAACTGAAAAATAAAACATTAATGAATACAAAAAAGCAAAAGAATGATGAATAAAAACTAGAAATTATTAAATTAGTATAAATGTGTTAAATATATATTAATCCAAATGTTATGCCCAGATTTCATGATCCCCAAAGACCACCAGGGAGCCAATCCGATGCAACAGCACAGAACCTTTATTACAAGCCCGGGCTTGGCCCTCTGCCCCCGCCGCCACGGTGGCAGGAAGCCAAAGAGCGTGAATTTCCCTGAGCATGATGATTTTATAGGGAGGTGGGGCCAGACTCAAACCAATGAGTTGGCCAATTCCAATTGTTTGGGTGATGGCTGGGGCTAGTGACACAAATAATCCCTAAGACACGTGACCTGCCCTGTCCTTTGCTCTTGATTGGAGCTCAAGCGCACAGTCTTTCGCGATTGGCTAATTCAAAGGGAGGGGTTGGTCTTTGTGACTTCAAGATGGCAGCCCCCAGGTAAGTTTACATATCACGTGGCCAACATGGTGGCTGCCAAGTCACACAGTCCAAAATGGCGGCTGTCTAAATTGTTCTTTGCAGTCCTGCTCCGCCCTTTCACCAAATTTTGTTTTTCTGGGAGAAAAAAATAATAAAACAAGGAATTACAATAATATAAGTAGATATCTCAAACATTTACTTGAGAAATAAAAGTGAGAAGCATAAATATAAACCTTAGCAATTTAAAATGAGTTAAAGACACATATGTAGAGACTAAAAAATATACATGTTGGAATTTTTCATAAAATAATAGATTTCTATAAAAATAAACATTTCCAATAATGAATCAAGATGAAGCAGAAACTCTAAACAGATAAGCATTCAGAAAAACTGAGTTTTGGAACTTCTACTTGAATTTCCTTCTTGAGCAGGTTTATGACTGAGTTTTGAAAATTTTATTTTAAAAAAATCAATTTTATTTATTTTTAAAAATATGTTTTTATTGAATTGAGAGAGAGAGAGAGAAGAAGGAAGATAGTAGAGAGAAACATGGATTGTCTGCCTGCTGCACACACCTACTGGGGACTGAGCCTGCAACATGGACATGTGTCATGATTGGGAATTGAACTTATGACTTCTCAGTTCATGGGACAATGCTCAACCAACTGAGTCACACCAGCCAGGGCAATTATTAGAGTTACTGAGTGTTTGTTGGAAAAGGAAAATGAAAAAGTACAGTGTTTTTAGTACTGGTTTTACAAATATAGCATAAACATAATTGTAAACTCAACAAATGTAGTACACCGACCACAGCACTACTGTAATCTCATTTCATAATTATAGATGCAAACTGTTTAAAAGAATGCAGAAAATATAACTTAGTTGTATGTTTAAAGGCAATTTACAATGATCAAGTGAAATTTGTATTTGAAAAGCATGAGATACATAAGGGATTTAATTATGAAGATATTATATTATAAACTATATCAATAGGTAGATATCGTAAGTTACTTTAAGATATGGTTGGTAAGCCCCGTGTTTTGATGTTGACAAGAAGAATAGATTTTGGTAGAACTAACAAGTAAGAAGATCTGTCAGGTCTGTGTAGAATTGGGATACCATAGAGTTAGATAGGTCAAAAGATATATGCATGTTTAGTGGTTTGTATATAAGTTTGTAGGTTCCTTAGTAGGATTTGTGTGTCAAGACACTTTTCAGGAGTAAAAAGTGGGTAACCCAATCACTATAGAACAACTGTTACTGCATATTTACCGCTAGAGGGAGCTCATACATTGGTAAGGTAAAGCAACCTGTGCATTGGCATTTACTTGGTAGATGGACTAGCTGTTGAAAATTATTCATTAGTCACTGAATATGATGAATGAGTGGAACAATACAGAAGGTGTGCATTGCACTATGCACTGTAAAAGAGCAAAATGTACGCACTAAAAAGAAGGAGACTTAAGCATACTCCAGTGCAAGGAAAAGGTACCTCAATAGCTAACACATGGAGTCAGCGTATCAGGTTTCCTTGTTAGAATCCAAACTCTACCTTTGCTAGTTTTGTCAGTTTTCTCATCTGTGAAATGGGTATAATAATGATGATACCTACTTTGTAGATCAATTGTGAAGGTTAAATGTTATGATATATGAAAAACACAAATACTATTTCCTGGCACATATATGCTCAATAAATGTTACCCACTATTATTTTTATTCATTCATAGGAATTTTGAGAACTTAGAGGTACTAAAAAAATGCTATAAAACTGGTCATATTAAATACAATAGGCTAGGAAGGGAAAGAATGCATTTCAATTCTGGTTACACCAAGCTCTATTAGAAAAATACTAACCATGAAACATTAATTGGTAACATCATGTCTCCAGTTTTTAGCAAGATAAACATGGAAACAGTTATAAACTGAAAAAGAAATATACTTACTGTAAAATTACATATGTTATCTGTTCATAGCCTAAAAACATGTGTTTCTTTAAAAGTTATAGCAATTAACTCTTTGTATTCCATTTATACAGAAGAAATAATTCTACACATTTTATGTATATATTATATTAGGGACCCAGTACACTGTGGGTTGGAGGTCCCTCACCTAGCCTGCCCCCTCTCACAGACTGGGGGCCCTCAGGAGATGTCCTACTGATGGCTTAGGCCCACTCCCTCTGTAGGAAGCTACCGGGCTGATCAGGGGAGGGCACCATCCCCATCACCCCGCTGCTGCAGCCACTGCCAGCACCGCAGCCGCCAAGATGTTTTCATCAACATGGACTCCAGTCTGTTCACCATGAAAAAATGAAAACTTTCTTTAGGCATTTTCAAGATGTGTCTTTCGTAGGATATGACATTTCTTTCTTTCTTTTTTTTTATTCTCAACTGAGGATATGTTTCTATTGATTATTAAAGAGAGTGGAAGAGAGAGAGAGGGAGAGACAGAGAGAAACATCAGTCTGAGAGGGACACTTTGATTGATTGCCTCTTGCATGAGCCCTAACCTAGGCCTAGCCAGTGAAGGAGCCTATAACCTAGGTACATGCCATTGATCAGAACTGAACCCAGACCCTGCAGTCAGCTGGCCGAGACACTATCCACTGAGCCAAACCAGCTAGGACAGTATATGACATTTCTTAGACCCTCCAGTAGTAAAACTTCATTTTTTCTCCAGGAGTATGGTGGATAAACTCTAGATCACCTTCTTGAATTCTTATTACCCAAGTTACTGCTTGACCCAGGACCAGCCTACTTGGTGCTGGTGCCTGTAGGCCACTCCTGGCTGGGAGCATTCTGGGATCCCTGCTGCTCAGGGTCTACTTACAGGCCTACAGGCTTGAAGCAATCTGGGTCTCGAGGATGTTCCTGGTATCCAGGCCACTGGGTGCCAGCATATGCTAATTAACCCACCACCTTTGTTGGGTTAATTTGCATAATCACTCCTGATTGGCTATGGGTGTCATGGAGTTACAGTCAATTTGCATCTTTCTTTTTTATTAGGGTAGATAGGTTATGTTTTAAAAGGAAAACAAAACATTTTGGCCAGAAACACTAAAAATTATTTTTAAAATAGTTTTTCCTTTGGCTCTGGTGTTTGAAGAATGTCAGACATATAATGACTGACCTACTTTGTGTCCAAGGCATGTTTTATTATTATTAGTCTATTTAGACTAGTTGCGTATCAGTCTCCAGGTTAATATTAATGGATCAATAAAATGCTCATTATACTAACTTAATAATATATTATTTGGGTTTTACTTATACCGATAATATATTATTTGGTCTTTACCTTTAACTATACTGCTCAATAACAGTAGCATAATTTTGAATGTAAATTCAATGTCCATTTTTCTGATGCTTACTTAGAGTTGCACTTTCTTCTGTGTGACGACAGCTTATTATGTGAAACAGCATGTATCTTCCCAAATATCTCTATGGAATGAAAGAAGTTTGGATTATTGGTTTAAACAATTTTACAATGCTGCATTTTCTTCCCCTTAGTTCACTGCCTGAGGCAGAAGTAGAGATAACGGCATCCTGTTAAACATAAATCACCCTTATACACTGATTTATGAATTGTGAATAAATGGACCCCTCCCAAATCCCCCATATCTCTCTTTCCTATTCATGTATTTCTATAGTGCCCAAAACCATAGCATGAAAGCTCCTTGACAAGTGTATTATTTAATTTTTTAAAAAGAACATCTTTTTATTTGCTATAAACATGTAGTCAGGAGTTCACATTTCAAAGCATAATGAAGAGAAGGATGCATTGTTTCCCTAAGATTGTGGTATCTTGCTTCTTTCTGAGTTCCAGAGATAGATGCTTTCATAATCCGAAAATCTCAATAGATTACCACCAAGATAATTTTTAGATATGCCTGTTAAATAATAATATCCTACTTTATATTTTTGAAGAGGTGTGTGTTGTGCTGTTGTTCTATGGTCAGTCACTTTTAGGTGAAGGGGTTGAGTATGGAAAGTAACAGCATGGTTCTTTAAATACATTTCCTGTCTGGTTGTAAAAGTAATGCATTATCACCATAGAGGAAAGTGTTAGGAAAATATTTTCCATAGTCTCACAGCTCAGTAAAAACTTGGAGAAATTGCCCAAGGGCCCACCTCAGGCAAATGGCAGGATCTGCTTATACATCAGAAGCCCCTTCTAAAGTCAGCATTCTTTTCAAGTGTGGATATGAGAAAGGAGCAGCTCTGTCATTTCATAGAACCTCTGAGTGTCTCAGATGCTCATTGTAAAATGGAGAAAACCTACTTCATAAGGTTTTCATGAGAACTGCATGAGAAAAATCTATGTAAAACATTAGCAGCCATGGGCTCAGAATAACCACTTACTAAGAGTGGGATTGTTTGTTATTTTTTTGTTGTTGCAGATTCTAGCCTAGACATGCTTAGCTCTAATACCAATATTGCCTCTAGATCTATTGGCCTAGCATGAAAAAATAATTCTGAGTAATACTATAAATGTGTTAATGGCAGAGTCTGTGTCTTACTCATCTTTGTGTTCTTGGGACAGAGCAAATCAATTGGAACGTTACAGGGAATCAGTAAATTCCCTAATTAAAATAAACAGAATTGAAGATGCCTGATCAAGAATGTGGCCACTTCCTCTCATATTCCTAGTAGGTATGATGTAATCATGAAAGGAATTCTAGAGATGAAATAGGCAGGTTTAGGGAATAAAGAGGGCCCATGGGGGAGGAATGTATAGGTGAAGGATAGAGACATCTCTGGCCTGAGTAATTAAAGCAATTATAAAAGCAGCCCTAACCTGAGCAGCTTGGAGAGCCATAAGGGGTAATAAAATATCTCCAGCCAGGACAACTGAGAGAGTGCCATAAAAGAGATCAAAAGATACTCCAACATGAACTATTAGATGGATGTGTGAAGGATAGAGATCATAGGATAAGGGGAGAGAAAGGCATACATTCACAGAGGATAAAGAAAAGTCACAGAGTACCAGGAATAAGGAAACATACTTTCACAGAGGATAGAAAAATGTCTACAAATGCCAGAAAGAGGGAAACATGTTTTCACAGGATATAGAGGAATACTGCAAGATAAGGGGGAGAGAAAAAAGGGGGCATCATGTGCATTTTGGACTTTGAAGCAAAAGAATGACCAATTAGGAGAGCCCAGGAACATAAAATGGGGACTAGTTCCAATTAGAAAGGAGCATGAAGAGTCAAAAAGCTACAGTCTTTATAAACCTGAAACAAAGGGATACAAGACAGATTTTCAGATTTTAGATGTTTGGATTTAAATTTTTTCCCCGAGAGCGAGAACATGCTTTCCCACTTGGGGTCCCCTCCTCAGGTGGTCCCCTTTGGGAATCCCCCTGCCCAGATGGAGTTTGTATATGCTTCCAATAATCTTCCACATTTTTTATTAAAGAAGCCTTTTTGTCCACAAATTTATTCTTCAATTTCATTGGGCAAGGACCCATGAAAAGAAGTCTGTACCCTAAACCCTATGTTTCAAATATAGAGATACTAGAGGCCTGATGCATGGATTTGTGCACCAGTGGGGTCCATTAGCCTATCCTGCACCCTCTCACAATTCAGAACCCCTCAGGGGATGTTGGACTGCCGGTTTCAGCCAGGCTGAGGGACCTCACCAGTGCATGTATCCATGTGCTGGGCCTCTATTATGCATATAAGATCTTTAGTTAATCTCTTCCTGTAGCCGCTTCCTCTGAGATGTATCAGTCTGTTCTATGTTTCTATGCCTGTGTGTTGAGCATCAGCCTCTTAGTGCTCAGTGTACATCGTAGCTACCAGTCAAATGGTCGAATGGTCAAAAGTTGGAACAGTCACTCAGGTTTTTATATATGTATGAAATTCAGGCATGGGGGGAGGGTGGGTTTCCCTCAGCCCAGCCTGCACCCTCTCCAATTTGGGACACCTCAAAGGATGTCCAACTGCATATTTAGACCCAATCCCATTAGGGTTATCTGCGGATTGGATCTAAATGGGCAGTTGGACATCCCTCTCATAATCCAGGACTGCTGGCTCCCAGCTGCTCACCTGCCTGCCTTCCTGATTGCCCCTACCTGCTTCTTCCTGCCAGCCTGATCACCCCCTAACCACTCCCCTGCCAGCCTGATCGATGTCTAACTGCCCTCCCCTGCAGGCCTGGTCCCCCCAACTGCCCTTTCCTGCAGGCTCGGTCGCCCCCAACGTCCCTCCTCTGCCAGCCTGGTCACCCCTAACTGCCCTTCCCTGCTGGCCTGATTGCCCACAACTGCCCTCCCTTGAGGCCTGGTCCATACCAACTGCCCTCCTCTGGTGGCCATCGTGTGGTAGCAATCTTGTATTCATATGGGGGCAGGATCTTTGACCACATGGGGGCAGCCAGCTTAGAAAGGAGTGTGTTTGAGTGATGACCAATCTGCATATTACTCTTTTATTAGATAGGACAGAGGCCAGGTGCACAGGTGAGGGCCGGCTGGTTTGCCCTGAAGGTTGTCCTGATCAGGAAGGGGGTTCCCTTGGGACATGGAGTGGCCTAGGTGAGGGGCCTGTGATGGTTTTCAGTCTGGCCACACTCCCCAGGTGACCCACATGGAGGCCCTGGTATCTGGGATTAATTTATCTTCTTCAATTGAAACTTTATAGCCTGCTCTGTGGCAGCAGACATTTCTATTGGGATTTATTTATTTTCTATAATTGAAACTTGTAGCCTTAAGTAGAGGCCTGGGCCAGCCAGGGTGTGTGGAAAGCTTGGCTACCTCCATTGGCAGGGAAACCTAACCCTTCCTCCTGCTCTTTCCTTGGCCACAGCCATCTTTGTTGGGGTTAATTTACATACTCGCTCCTTATTGCCTAATGGGTGTGGCTTGGGCGTGTGACAGAGTGATGGTTAATTTGCATATTACTCTTTAATTAGATAGGATGTATAGATACTGAACTCACATATGTACACATACATACATACACATCATATGCTATTCTTGAGATCACTTTACTAAAGGAACTCAAAGACTTAGTGGAAATCTTTCATTTGACATAAAACTCCTAAAACATAAAATCCTCTCTCAATAATATTTTAATGAGAATGAATTTTAGTCATAAGGAGAGGCACTATCAGTCTAGCAGAGTAAGGACATTAAAAAATCTACTCTTCATGAAAGCAAAAATTGCTAATATCAACTGTTTTAGAACTCTAGACCTTAACTAAATAGCCTGCATCAATCTAAAGAGCATTTATTCAAGAAAAAATGCTGAACATTAGTAAGAAATGAAGTTGTCTCATTTCCAAGTCCCCTTCCCAACTCAGCAGTAGCCTTATAAACTAACTGTCTTACAGTCACAGTCATTGTGCAGACCAGTTTCATGAAATAGAGAACATAGGTTTGCAGATTCCTGCAAAGCCCCATTCTCAGAGAGATGGGACTATTTGAACTTCCGGGAAGCTGGAAAATTTCCATTTGCAAGCTTGTTTTCACTTTACCCATGCCAGGTCTTATTCTGTCAAAATGCACTATTTGCTAGAACATTTATAGTGAACAATTAAGAACAAGTGTTTAAAATTACAACTGCCCAAGGCATCAATGGGAGTTGAGCAAACAAAAGGTTGTCCAAAATTCTTAAATAGAAAATCTTGAAAAACAAATTTCTACAGGGGAGTTAAAAATACTAAGTCATATGGCTATGAATATTAAAAGGCAGATACATTTGGGGAGCTGTGTGAATATCCAAGAAAGAACTGAGGAAGTGTAATCTCTTACCTTTAGTTGACCTTGAGGAATCCTGCAAGTAGAAAAAGTAAAGGCTGAGGCAGAGTTGTAAGCTTCCAGAGTATTGAAAATGTACCCCATTATGCACAGCCACTTGACAAAGACCTGAATACTTACTGGGTCAAGGCATTTAATCCTTAGTTGTCTGATTTTAAGTTGATCACTGAACTAAATAAACAGACTTCCTTGGCCATACACAACAAAGAACATAGACTTATTGAATTACTTCAAAACAATTACTAAAAGACTCCAACAACAAAAAGTAGCAACAACAAACCTTGGAGAGGAGGAAACCTGATTTCCAGAGTTTCCACATAATATATATTAAAATGTTAGGTATTCAATAATGACAAAAAATAGGAACCATGAAAAGAAGCAGGGCAATTTGCAAAACCTGCTACTATGTTATTCTATATAATAATCCTATGTAATAAAAGGCTAATATGCAAATCAACTGAACAGCAGAATGACCGGTTGCTATGACATGCACTGATCACCAGGGGGTAGACGCTCAATGCAGGAGCTGTCCCCTGGTGGTCAATGTGCTCCCACAGGGGCCATGCTGCTCAGCCACTGGGCTCACTGCTGGCGAGCACTGCTGTCGTGGCAGGAGCCTCTCCCGCTTCAGAGATGCGCTAAGGATGTCTGACTGCCAGCTTAGGCCCTCTTCCTGCACAGGCTGGGCTGAGGGACCCCTCCAAGTGCATGAATTTCATGCACCGGGCCACTAGTGTTATTTAACAAGGTAGAATGAAAATTGAAGATATTTAAGATTCTAACTACTACATTTACATAAGATCATCCAGGATTATCTGGGTGAGCCCAGAATAATCACAAGATTCCTTCAAGTCTGGACAAAGACAGAGGGTCAGAGTGAGAGCAGTGTGAGGTGAGAAAGAGATTCTCCCCAGGACACAACAGAAGGAACCAGATCTTTTGACACCTGGTCTTTAGCCCAATGAAACTTATTTCACAGGTGTGGCCTCCAGAATTAAAGAATACTAAATTTGTTTCTTTTTATCCCACCAAGTTTGTGCTAACTTGTTACTACAGCAGAAAGTAAACTATTTGCGCTACTATTGTTATATTTATTCTAAATATACTATTCTGTTTGATGCTATTATAAATGAAATTTAATTTCAGATTGTTCAATGTTAGGGTATGCACATATAGTTGATTTTGTGTATTAGTCTGGCATCAATATACTACTGCATTTATTAATTTAACATTTATAATATATGAGAATTTTTATATACAAGATTATATTATCTATGGAGATAATCTTCCTTTTATAATATTGATGCCTATTTATTTATTTGTTATCTAATTATTTGGCTAAAAACTGTAGAACAATGTTGAATGGATGTGGCAAGGACAGACATCCTTAAGGGGGAAATGTTAAGTATGGTGATAGCTGTGGGTTTTTTGTAGATGCTTTTATCAGGTTGAGAAAGTTCACTTCTAGTTCCAATTTGAGTATGTTTATCATGAGAAGATACTGAATATTGGTAAATGTTGCAAATATTAAAATGGTCAATTTTAATTGTTGCAATTTTAATTCTTTATTCTATAAGTATGGTGATTTATTTTTAGCATTTATGACATAAAGACTAGGTGGTCATACCATATAATCCTTTTTAATATGTTTACTTGTATTTTGTTAAGGATATTTGCATCTATGTTAATAAGGGATATAGGTCCATAGTTGTTATGTCATTGTCTTACTTTGGAATCAGAGCAATACTGGCTTCACAGGGTGAATCTGGAAATGTTCCCTCTTCTTATGTTTTTAGGAAGAGTTTTGTGAGTGGTTAGTGCTAATTCTTCTATAAAGATTTAACAAAATTAATCAGTGAAGAAATGAATGTTTGTATACTACCCCCCCAAAAAATAGATATTCAGTTTAATCTCTATAGTGAGAACTGAAAACTAAAATAAAAATATATCTAATATTCTACTTTAAGTTTTACCAGATCATGCCCCCTTTCATATAAGAATGCTCATTCTTGTCAGCTCTGAGTCTTAGTGTTGTTGCGTTTTTGTTTTTTTTTTAAACCTTGGATGTGTGATGAGTATGGTACTGACATTTAAAGCTGCAATTGATAGTTAAGCTGATCTTTTCTTATATATTAGCTATTTGCATTTCTCCCTTTGTGAACAGCTCACTTAACATATTCTATTTTTACAATTTTATTTATTTCTAAGAATCTTTTACTTGTTAACTATAATAATTTTATGTTATACTATATAAAAAAATCTTCCAGCATTACTATCAAATACATTTTTATGTTTGTATTTGTTTGACAAATATCTTTCCTTATGATTTTATAGCTATTATTCTGTTTGATATTAAATATTCCAAAAGTTTATATACTATTACCTAACATATAATCATTATTATTGTGCTTGTTTTTGCTCTAATATAAATAAAAGACTTTAACCTCCCCATTTATTTTTTTCTTTTATGTTTCAGTATTTTTATTTTTAAAATATATTTTTATTGATTTCAAAAAGGAAGGGAAAGGGAGAGATAGCAACATCAGTGATTAGAATCATTGATGGGCTACCTCCTGCATGCCTTCTGCTGTGGATCGAGTCTGCAATGCAGGCCTGGGCCCTGATGGGGAACTGAACCTGTGGCCTTTGGTTCCCGGGTCAGTGCTCAACCACTGAGCTACACCCAGTTAGGTTGGTGCAGCATTTTTAAAATTTCACTCTTTAATTTACTTTATTCCGAATGTAACAAAGGAATATAAATATTTTTCTTTCTATTAAATGCAACATTACATTTCGGTTTGAATTAAACTTTTTTCTTTATTTTGCTGTCAGATGTTTAAGTAACTCTATGGTTAGTTGGTGATATTTGTCACTGGCTTTTTTATACCAATATTTTCCTCTTCTTGAGTTTTTTTTTCTTTCTTTAAGCATGGATCCATATTTCTTCATTCATGCTTGATAACATAATTTTCTCTTTTTTGAATAAAAAATATTGCATCTAAACTTTGTATTTAACTCAAGGCATTTTTATTCATATTATTTTAATAATTCATTTTCTGGATTCATCTTTTCTCTTTCTGCATTACTCTTGACATATATTTGATTTCCCAAATCTATAATCTATTTATAACAACCTCATCTAATTCATCTTTTTATCCTCTCTCAGGGGCAAAGTTAAGAAGTAAATAAAATTTTGTTTTACTAATTTACATTTATAAGATAACTTATTTATGTTTATAGCTCCCCAGCAGATTTTATTTTGATAATCATGTTTTTATTGTTATTTGAAAGGGAGCTATATTTATGATTCTTTTAATTGTCTGTAAACATTTAAACACCACTTATGTTTTTTCGAGTTTTGGGGTTACCATTCCAATTCTCCAGGAAAGCTGGGAACCAGCATTCTCTCCCCTCTTCTTTCTCTAGGTTCCCCATTCATAGCTATGACTGCCATTTGCCACAGCCAGTGTTGGGGCCCAAAGAGCTCTAATTGCACAGTATAAAATAGCTGATTTCACTTCCGTAGGCTGTCATTAAATGCAGTCCTGCTGTTCACCAGAGATCAAGATTTCATTTCAATTGGAATTATTACATAGCAGGCAAATATTGTTCCCACTTATACAACATATTTAGGCCCTGCATTCATCTCTGACAGATTTGACAGAACACAATAGTTCATGTCAACATTTCCCTTTCAACTTGGGATTTGAGCGAGAGACAGCTTGGAAGGAATGCTCTTGGTGCAGCCATAGGAGGTCCCCAAGTCTTTAGCTGGCTGCGGGCGCATGTTCGGGTCCTGAGACACTCTGCTTACCTGACCGAACCTTGGAGCTGGCCGTAGCCTTTCTTTTATAACAAAATTCTGCACAGGCAAGCCACAGTGGTACTTGTTGAATTAGCAGAGAACATTTACACACATATAACTGGCACTTTCAACTTAAAATACATATTCAACATATACCACAATTATTTATAGTTTCAAATGCCTCCTCTGAGTGGGGCTCCGTCTTTATAACGCTTCCCCCCATCTCATATTTTTCCTACCTTACTTTTACTGCAACTTCATACATGCCAAGTTATTTGATGCTGAGTTACCTTGAACCTTTTGGAAATATGATTCATCACTTTTCTAATTTTTCTTGCCTTCCTTTGTTAGTGAATAGACTTCAAAGAGAGCTATTTTCTCTGATTCTTTGAAATTGTCCCTTTCTTCTGATTCTTAGCGTCATTTCAAAGATCTTATGGTTTAAGGAAAAAAACAAGATGAAGAAGAAACAGTGCAACTGGAAAGCAGCCTAAGTGTGCTGACTTCCTACTTATTTTATATGCCCTTCAAAAAGGAGCCTCAAGGCTTCCCGAACCCTCTGATTCTTTCCCTCTTTCACCCAAAGGAAGGCCTGCTTCTGAGGTTTTATGGCCCATTCAAATCCTGGAGGATCTCCCCCTGGATATTCTGCCTATATTTTAGATATGGGTTCCACACAAGCACCCCTGGTTGCCATGACCCTTGTGTATTATGACAACTCATCTCATAAATTCCCTTCCCTTCTCTAAGGCGGTATTAGGGCATTTCCGTGCTCTTTTTCTGAACACTTCATAGTGCTGCTGTTCTTTTATGGAAGGGAAACTGCACATAAGACTTCTGTGCATTCTTACAACCAGTTTAGTGTGCAGTATGTTTAGCAGACATTCCTTAAAATCGTTGGCATTTAATGACAAGTTTTCAAATTTTCAGGCCTAGAGCATATTCTTTGTTTCCATCTTTTCCTGGTCATTCTTACAAACGCTGGATAGAGGAAGTCAAAACCTAGCTCCAGGTTATCATCTTACTCAGAAGCCCATATTTGTTTTTAATAGATGATCATAATTGACCTTTCAGGTCATTTTTATTCTTGAGGTTTTATATAAGCAAATTCTGCCTTAAGCCTATTTTTGTAGGCAAGAAGTTTCTCAGGTCAAATAGATGCTGTCAAAATAATGACTCTAGGAACTGTTAAATGTCATGAGGAACTAACATTTTGCCTCTAGTTAAACCAAAAATCATTCAACTGTATCTAAGCTCCAAAGAAATATTAGCCTGTATGACCTAACCTTGCTGATTGATGGCCTGATTAAATTTCAGTGTTACTTGGCAAGTTACTGCAGTTTTAACAAATTTTTATTGCTTCACAAATATCAGTAGAGCTCATAGTTCTCATCTTGGAAAGGCACTGTAATATATGCAAGAGCATTCTAATTGAGAGGATGCAACACCTTGAAAGACAACACCAAGCCCTCAGGTCAAGAATTGTCATTCTGCGCCATGTGCTTTGATGTAAATGTATGCCAGGGCCAAATCCACTGGGCAAACTAGCTCATGCCATGGCTATTTTATGTATTTTCAACTCTCTTCAAAGACTATGTCGAATGCTTAGCCAGTCAGTCAGAGAAAAATAAGTACAGTGACAGCAGCAAGTTTTTATACTGAATTATTGTTACTGATACATAGCCAGGTAAGTAATATAAAAGTATTAATAATACATTACATATACCATTGTTTTAATTTCATTAGCATCCTTTCAGAGAGACTCTAGCATTTTTCTTGTATAAAATTCAGTTACAGATGAAAAACAATGATAAAGGCTAGAGATCATGATAACTTAGGGAGGATCAATTAGAAGAAGACGTAGCTTATCGAGGTAGAACAACCACGTAGATCATTACAAGGGTGCCCTAGAAAATGAGCAAGGCCTTCTTAAATCTGGATTCTTCACAGGAATTAAACCCTAGAAAAAATTATTCGACTGAACACTTTTCAGTTCTCTGATTCTGGATGTATAGGATATATTTAATGTATTACATTCAGTGGGTACACTAGAACACTAGGATTTTCTTTCAGGAGCCCTGATTGAGAAAGTCCATTCAAGGCCCAATAAATGATGACAGAAGAAAACAATGATTTATGAAGATATGTAAGAGATAGATTCAATAGGAATAGCTCTCTTATTAAAATTGGGGAAGAGTGATAATTTAATATGGTCCCAGAATTTTAACTTGGAAAACTGGATTTCTGAGATGAAGGAATCTAGGTAAAGGTAAAATATAGGAAAATTTTATAACTTTATCTTGTCTCCCTTGAATTTGGAATTTCTGTAGGTGATTCAGGTAAAGATATTTGGTAAATGAATCTAGATCTGAGGCAAGAGATTGGAGCTAGTGCATGAGTTATCTAAAGCCACAATAATGTTGCATAATAAACCACCTCAAATATTTTTAGCTTAATATAAGAATTATTTATCCAACTCATAATTTCATGGGTTAGCAGTAAAAATTGGGCTTGTCTGGGATGATCATCTGGTCTCAGCTGGGCTTCCATACATCTGTTTTCAGGCAAAATCAGCTGAAGAGCTCAGCTTCTTGTGGTATCAGCTGGCATGCTTTCAAAATCTTCCACATATCTCATGCTCTGCATGCTTTTCACACCCCTCCAGTAGGGGAGGCTGGGTGTGTTCTCTCAGAAAGGCTGAGGCACACAGACAAGCCAGCCCAGGGTGCAAGAGAACCAGCAGAGGTGTGCGCATTCTCTTGACCACTTGGCCTGAACTGGAACAAGATAATCTCCTCATTCTATTGGCCATGAAAGTCTCAGGTTATCCCTGATACCCTTATAGACCTACTAGTAATACCCCTCCCTTATTGTAAAAATTGTTCCAATTTGTGTGATAAATTATGCAACAGCCCTACATTTAGGAGGGTTTGACTATGAATCAGTGACCTTATTGGAACGGAATTTGCGAAGGAGGTGCCACTGAGCGGGAGCTGAGCTGAGACAGAATGGATACGAGGAACCCAGGAGAGGAGAGATGCATAAAGGAGGCTAAATGACAAGGTTAACACCACAAAGAAAGCGAAATAAAATATGGAACAAATTTGTCTATTTCACTTGACAACTAGAAATCTTTGATGAACATGGTGAGACGTTTCTGAAAAGTGGTTGCAGTGAATTAAAAGTTCACTCTAGTTCTTGCTCTCGCACTGACTTAACACTGAAACTTTTTATTATATTTTTATGGGTCTTAGATTTAAAACAAAAAGGACTGGTCTCTGAGAAATGAGGTCTTTCAAGTGCTAACACTCTGGATTTGAATATTAAAGACCAAATGTACAAGAACCAACGCCTATAGTTTACATTTCTTTCCTTTTCATCATTTTTAGCCCTAAAGGAAAATGATCTGATGTGTATTCATTAGGAGTTATTCTAATTTTATTTTATTATGTCTTTAAATTCCATTTTGTCTGTGTATGTGATGTTGTTGATTGACACAAAACTCCAAAAGACCTATTGTAATTACACTGAATATTTACCAGGACATTATTTGAAACATCTGAAAATCTGTGATATTTCAGCCTGAATTAAAGCCTATTGAACATATTAAGCAAGGCACTTTTAAGGCTGGTCATGATACTTTAGACAATTGTCATAACTTGAGGAAGCAAATAAGAAAATATAAACTGCTCCAATAGAGAGTTTACCTTAGAATGCTTTATTGATTTGATATTGTGTAATGGTTTCCAACTATAAGTAGGTACAGCCTTAATGGCAGTAAATGACATTGAAATATTTAACTAACAAAATCCTCATTTGAAATTAGGAACATAGCTTTGGTAATTTGTAGCTTCAAGGATAACTAATTGACTAACACATAAGAGGACAAAAATAACTGCCTAATATTGACTTTGCAACAAACAAGAAAAAAAAAACTGGAAAAAATGAAACCCACGTCATGCTGTTGAATCCTTTTCTTGGCTACTGCTTAAACTTGACAAACTTATTTTGTCCTAGCTTTTACCTTGACTCATCCAATAGCTTTGGCCAAATGTCTCAATGTCAAATGCATTATAAGCATTCTGCAAGTTATGTCTGGCAGAGATAAATCAATAACAAAGTATTAGATTTGATTAAAATATTTACTTTTTCCTCCACCATTCCACTTCCCAAGCTAAATAGCCCTTTCCCTTACTAACTTGTCTTTGTTATTGGCTGGCTTCATTTCTTGTCATCATGCCATATGCCTCAGAACTAAGTTGTGCTTTTCTATAATTTCAACATTGGAGTTCATGAATTGATGTTATGCCATGTGTCACTCAAATTAATAGACTTCAAAGAGATATGACAACTCATTTATATCAATTATTTTTATTCTAACAATTTCATAAATTCCAACAACTTCAAATTTGTACAGAAAACATGCTTAGCAAGATAATTCTGCTAATTTTTTAAAAATATATTTCATCGATTTTTCACAGAGAGGAAGGGAGAGGGATAGACAGTCAGAAACATTGCTGAGAAATAAACATCGATCAGCTGCCTCTTGCACAGCCCCCACCGAGGATGTGCCCACAGCCAATGTACATGCCCTTGATGGGAATCGAACCTGGGACCCTTCAGTCCGTAGGCCAATGGTCTATTCACTGAGCCAAACCGGTCAGGCCAATTCTGCTAATTTTTGCTCTCTAAAAAATTAAAGAGCTTTGTTCTTCAAACTGTTCAGTGTCCTTCTTCTGAAAGCACTAACCTCATCTGGGGGGCTCCACCTTCATGAACTGGTTACCTCCCAAAGGCCTCCTCTCAGTAGAGACTTTTACTTATTAGAGACTTTTGATTATCATAGGAAATTCCAGAAAACTGGTTATGATATTTATCTAGCTCCTTCAGAGCCTTTACCTCAGGGTCTTTCTGCTTAGATTGTTCTTCAAACTCTCCCCTTCCCTTGTCCTTTATATAATTAACTCTTGATGTGTCTCCAGGGCTAAGTGCTTTAGTCAGTTTTGTTATTCTATAACTAATTACCCTGGATTAAGTAGCTCAGACAACAAACCCATACTTCTTACTGTTCTAGAGTCTTGGAAGTCCGAGATTAGGGAACTGATAGACGGGGTGCATGGTGAGGTGGTTTGCATGTGGCTGCTTTTTCATTGTATCTTTGTGGCAGAGAGCAGAGAAGAAGGAATGTCTTCAGTGTTCTTCCTATGAAAGCACTAACCTCATCAAGGGGGCTCCGCCTTCAAAGGTTACCTTCCAAAGGCCTCATCTCAAATATGTCCGTCCGCTTTAGGGATTACAATCTCAGTCTATGAATTTGTGGAGGTGGTTAGGGGGAGACACAGACCTTCAGTCTATAGCACTGAGCGTTCAGAGTCACTTTTAAAGACATCTCTCCATGATTCTTCAAGCTAGGAAAATTTCCCAGATGTACTTTTATACCTACTATCTTCTTATCAGCATCCATCACAGAAAAGATTGTTTTATAAGAATACCTGTTTTCTTGACTAGATTGAGAGTTCTGGATTGAGAACACTGGCAACAATAGTGTTTATTTCTGTATTCCCAACAACTCGTGGCACTGAAAAATATTTGTCATCATCCTAACGCTCTACGTGCTATTTTAAGATTTGTGATTTCATTGATGGATTATGGCTCAAACTGCCTTACTTTTCTGCCTGCCTCTCTCAAGTCCATGTTGTTCATAACTGATTGAGTTGTCATTCTCAAAACACATTTTATCATATTACTAGAGGCCCGGAGCACAAAATTTGTGCACGGGGTTGGGGGTGTCCCTCAGACCAACCTGCACCCTCTCCAATCTGAGAACCACACTGGGATTGGGCCTAAACGGACAGTTGGACATCCCTCTCACAATCCAGGACTGCTAGCTCCCAACTGCTTGCCTGCCTGCCTTCCTGATTGCCCCTAACCACTTTTGCCTGGTGGCCTAATTACCCCCTAACCACTCCCCTGCCAGCCTGTTTGCCCCCAACTTCCCTCCTCTGCTGGCATAGTCACCCCTAACTGCCCTCCCCTGCAGGCTTGATCAGCCCCAACTGTCCTCCCTTACAGGGGTGGACCCTCCCAACTGCCCTTCCCTGCTGGCCATCTTGTGGTGGCCATCTTGTGTCCACATGGGGTCAGGATCTTTGACCACATAGGGGCAGCTGTCTTGTGTGTTGGAGTGATGGTCAATCTGCATATTACTCTTTTATTAGATAGGATACAGGCCTGGTACATGGTTGAGGGCCAGCTGGTTTGTCCTGAAGGGTGTCCCAGATCAAGATGGGGATTCCTTTGGGGTGTGGGATGGCCTGTGTGAGAGCCCTGTGGTGGTTTGCAGGCCAACCACGCCCCCCAGCGACCCAAGCAGAGGCCCTAGGATCTGGGGTTTATTTATATTCTACAATTGAAACTTTGTAGTCTGGAGCAGAGCCAAGCCTTCTCCTCCCTCCGTATAACATTGGTCCACAGAAACTCATTTCTGTTTGGGTTTATTTACCTTCTATAATTGAAACTTTGTAGAATAGAGTGGAGGCCTATGCCAGCTAGGGCTGCAGAAGCTTGGCTTCCTCCATCTGCGGGGCAAGCCTAGTCTCTGCTCTCTCCAGCTCTGTGGCTGCCACCATTTCTATTGGGATTTATGTACCTTCTATAATTGAAACTTTGTAGCACTGAGTGGAGGCCTAGGCTGGCAAAGGCAGGTGAAAAGCTTGACTTCCTTCATTGCCAGAGAAACCCAAGCCTCCCTTCTCTTCTCAGTGTCCACAGCCATCTTGGTTGGAATTTCTTTGCATATTTGCTTCTGATTGGCTGTTGAGCATGGCTGGTGTGGGTGACTTGCAGATGTAGCAGAGGTATGGTCAATTTTCATATTACTCTTTTATTAGATAGGATAGGATGTTCCAGTGCAACTACTCTATAACTATGATATTATGATAGTCAAGACCTTTTATAACATATGTATATTTTTGAGATCTATTATTATCATCATGGACTAAGAATCTGAAATCTCCAAATGGAGGCCAATATTCTCAAGTGAGAGGCTATAATTACTTTAGCATATTGTTAGTATTATCACTAATATTTGATATTCTTGAGAGAAGGGAAAGCTGGTGTCCTATTTATATTCCACTTTTGATGGCTAACACAGTAAATTGTATTGATACCCTCTGATGAACTCTGTACTTTGAAGGACCAGCATGACTATTTAAAGGCACATGTAAATATTTCTTTTAATATTCAGATAGTATTTAAGGCTTAAAAATCTCTTACTGTAATACATCCCATACTGGAAAATTTCCATGAAATCTCTTAATATATAAACAGAATTATCTTGTTAAAGAACAAACACCTCCAACTGGGCTAAAACTAATCCTTTTGGACTAAATCTTAGGGATTTTAACCTAAATAAATCAATTAGTTTGAATGTGCTGATGATTTGGAAAAGGTTTTCTTCAACGTGATTAATGTAAGACAGTCTGAATAAAATAATTATATCAAGTTTATTGTAATTTGTCTGAAAAAATATGTTAGCAGAAAAAACGTCTTTTTCATGGAAATAGTAGGAAGAAAAGTAAGAATTGTCAGGAACCCATGTATAATAAGGATGATTGCTTCCACATATTAGATATTAAAATAATCTAACACTTTCTGTCTAGTTTCATGATCACCAAATAATATTTTAACCATACATTGGTTTCCATTTCAGACTCTTAAGGTTCAGTAAGCAAAGGTAAAGATTTGAGTATTCCGCTAAAGAACTAACATCTATGATTTTTCTAAGAATTGTCATTATGGTTTATGTTTGCCCATGGCTTGTGGATTTGTTTAGAATGAATAATTATTTTATGTCTTTCCTTGCTTGTTCCACCATAATGTCTTCCCTGCCCAACGTCTAACCCAAGGAATGCTGCACTGAGAAGCTGTTGAGCAGCCTGTAAGACTCTCTCTCACTTTACATATTTTCTTTTTCAGTAGGCACCACAAATCCGTGCTTGTGAGAGTTAGCATAGGCCTGGACTTAAAACCTCTAAACCTTTAAATTAACTATCAAATTTTAATATTTAACTTTGTAAGCATCCATTTTTCTTATATAAAATTTCCTGATTAATTGATACCAAAGCTGGAAGAAAGGTTATTTGACTTATCTTAAGGTATATTTCTCTGAAACATGAGTAAAAACATGGGGATTCTCCAGTCATTTAAGCTCTGGGAAATGCTAGCTTCTTTGAGAAGATCATCATTTGCTTCCCCAAGTCCTACCATTTTGTGTATCTATCCACAGCATCTTTCACTAGGCAAACTCAGGATCACCTTTGACTTTTATTTTTCATGGCAGTTATTTAAGAATACTTTTATTTTCTCTCGAAGTTCCTGTTGAGAATGCTATTTTTGAATAAATTCGTCTCCTTGTATTTAGATGTCTTCAAGACAATTATGTACATTTTAGTACTGCAATTAGGTATTTATTTGTGTGATATTAATGGATATATTTTTTCCTTATCTTAGGAATTATATTTACTAGTATACTATTGATTTGGTCCTCAGATACATAATAGAGCTTTCAGATACTTAAAACTACTCAATATGGCCATTTATGTATGCTTTAGAGAGCTGTTAAGTGATTGGCACACTAGAGAAAATTAGATTTAAAATAGTTCTAAAATTTATCTTGATTGAGGCTATTCTTTGATGACTGCAAGGTAATTTTTTTTAATATTAGTTGTTTAGACATGTAAGTATTTGATGCCTATTTTATATTATGCATAGTATGTATTTTATAATTTTATTCATAGTTCTTATTTAAAACATATTCACAATTAAATAATGAATATGTGAATGCATATATGTATATCTAAATTTTTATTGGCTTTCTTTGCTAAATTATACAAAGAGAAGGTTTGCTCTGAATTCTATATTAGGGAAATAATTCCATTTAGGGAAACATTTTAAGATGGATTCAAATATCTATAAACCATAATATCTAAAAATTAGATAAATTATATTTAAAGGAAAGCCATGATTGAGAGTCAGGCAAGACAGAGAATTGCTGAGAATATAACTAATTCATTCTTAATGATTCTGGTGAGAAGCTAGCTACTTGAGATTATGAAAGCAGATTTGGAGGAAAATATTTTCTTCCCTCACTTTCACAAAAGGAAAATATATTCTTGAAGGTACAGAACAAAATTAAATCCACTTCATAGTATTGAAATACTATTTATATGAATTACCTATTATTATATACTAAAGGCCCAGTGGACCAAATTCATGCACAGGGGGCGAGGGTGTTCCTAAGCCCACCCTGCACCCTGTCCAATCTGAGACCCCTCGAGGGATGTCCAACTGCCCATTTAAGTCTGATCCCCAGTGGATCATGCCTAAACAGGCAGTCAGATATCTCTCTCACAATCCAGGACTGCTGGCTCCCAACTGCTAACTTGCCTGCCTCCCTGATTGCCCCTAACCACTTCTGCCTGCAAGCCTGATCACCCCCCAACATTACCCTGCCAGCCTAATTGATGTCCAACTGCTCCCCTGCCAACCTGTTTGCCCTAAACTTTCCTCCTCTCCCAGCCTGGTCACCCCTATCTGCCCTCACCTGCAGGCTTGAACATCCCCAATTGCCCTCCCCTGCTGGGCTGATCACCCACAACTGCACTCCCTTGCAGGCCTGTAACTTCCCAGTGGCCCTCCTCTGCTGGCCATCTTGTGGTGGCCATCTTGTGTCCACATGGGGGCAGGATCTTTGACCACATGGGGGCAGCCCTCTTGTGTGTTGGAGTGATGGTCAATCTGTGTATTACTCTTTTATTAGATAGGATAGAGGCCTGGTGCATGGGTGAGGGCCAGCTGGTTTGCCCTGAAGAGTGTCCCGGATCAGGGTAGGGGTTACTTTGGGGTGTGGGGTGGCCTGGACAAGGGGCCTATGGTGGTTTGCAGGCTGGCCATGCCCCCCAGCGACCCAAGCGGAGACCATGGGATCTGGAATTAATTTATGTTCTACAATTGAAACTTTGTAGCCTGGGGCAGAGCCAAGCCTTCTACTCACTCCGTGGCAATAGCCATTTCTGTTTGGATTTATTTGAATTCTATAATTAAAACTTTGTAGCTTTAAGTGGAGGCCTACACGCTAGGGCTGCATAAGCTTGGCTTCCTCCATCGCCTGGGCAACCCTAGTCTCTGCTCTCTCCAGCTCCATGGCTGCCACCATTTCTGTCGGGATATATCTTTTATAATTGAAACTTTGTAGCATTGAGTGGAGGCTTCGGCCAGCAAGGGAAGGCAGAAAGCTTGGCTTCCTCCATTGCCAGTGAAATCCAAGCCTTCCTTCTGGTCTCAGTGGCCACAGCCATCTTGGTTGTGATTTATTTGCTCCTGATTGGTTGTGGGCATGTCTTCTCTGTGTGGCTTGTTGGGTGTATCGGAGGTATGGTCAATTTGCATATTACTCTTTTATTATATAGGACTAGTGGCCCAGTGCAAGAAATTCATGCTCAGGGGTGGGGGGACAGGAGATGTCCTTTACCCCAGCATGCACCCTCTTCAATCTGGGACCCCTTGAGGGATGTCCAACTGCCCTTTCGGCCCAATCCCAGTAGGATCTGGCCTGAAGAGGCAGTGGGACATCCTTCTCACAATCCAGGACTTCTGGCTCCAAACTGCTCACCTGCCTGCCTCCCTGATTGCCCTTAACCACTTCTTCCTGCCAGCCTGCTAACCTGCTAACCACTACCTGGCCAGCCTAATTGATGTCTAACTGCTCCCCTGCCAGACTGCTTGCCCCCAACTTCCCTCCTCTGCTGGCCTGGTCACTCCTAACTGCCTTCCCCTGCAGGCTTGATAGTCCCCAACTGCCCTCCCTTGCAGGCCTGCTCCCTTCCAACTGCCATCCCCTGCTGGCCTGACCACCCACAACTTCCCTCCCATGCAGGCCTGGAACCTCCCAACTGCCCTCTCCTGCTGGCCATCTTGTGATGGTCATCTTGTGTCCACATGGGGACAGAATCTTTGACTACATTGGGGGCAGCCCTCTTGTGTACTGTAGTGATGGTCAATCTGCGAATTACTCTTTTATTAGATAGGATGTCCATCTTTACATGTCAATGAATTCGATGTACAGACATAATTTTTAAAGGCTACAGTGTTATCCCTGACTGCTTAACATTACTATGGTTTACTTCACTAACCCTTTATTGTGGGGCAGGTTACTTCTCGTTTCCCCCAGCATCAACAATGACAGTAAACATAATTGCTTATCTGACTGTTTACTTAGGACACATTCACAGACATGGAACTCCTAGCCCAAAGCTAATTCACTTGAATTTTGATCCACATTTCCAAATTGACTTTCTAGTTTAGTCCATTAGTTTTAAGTCAAATTACACTCCCACAAATGGGTTAGGAGAAAACTATTCAAAGTGCCTTGGGCAAATTGCAAACTCTTGCTGAATTTGGTACCTGGAGGATCCGGGCTGGAGGGTGAGGTCCCGGGAGGCATAGGTGACACATTTGAGGGCCCTGTGTCAGTGTGTGTCACTTGGGTCCCTGTGCCCCTGCCTCGCGTGGATAACTCAGCCTCCCCTCCCCCACCTCGCTTGCTGCTGGCCCTCTCCTCTGCCTTGTGCATGACTGACCCAGCTCCCCAGCCTTCCGCATGACTGGCCCCATTTCCCCACATCTGTGTGTGCGACTCGGCTGCGCCCCTCTGCCTCACTTCCTGGGCTGGGGGCGTGGACTGAAACTGCCACTTGGATTCAGCACTTGCGACCCAGCCCCTGCACCTGATGATTCACAGCCCGGCCTCGAGCCTGGTGCTCATTACCCAAGGTGCCTCGGGCACTCATTTACATGTGATTCAATCACCATAACTATAAGGAGGGATCTCGCAGCCCTTAAGTACTGTGGGGCAGAGCTTATAGCATGGTGCTTGCTTATGCAGCACTGTGGCCACGCCCCTGCTGGCAACACCCTCTGTCTACACCCCCTGTCTGCTGGTGATGCCCCCTGTCTACTGGCCATGCCCCTTGCTCCTGATTGGCTGGTAGCATAGTGCAAGTATGGTCAATTTGCATGTTACTCTTTTATTAGATAGGATACTGTATTTCTGCTGTAACATTAATTCTTTACTAAAATTAAAGCACCATAAAATATTTATAAAGAACTATAAGGGGTTTCTAGAAGACAATACCTAGTTAAGGTATTAAAAATACAGTTAGTATTTTCATTATAGATTTCCAACCTATATTTCTAATTCTTGAACAATTTTGCAGTTTAATTGCAATGTCAAGATATTGCACTGTGTAAAGATAAACTATTTGCATCCAAAATATACATTAAAATTACCTCTAAAAATAAATGAAGCATTTTAACTTCATGTATTCAGCAACAACTTAAATCACATCTGTATAGAACATATCATTATAAAAGATACTTAACCTCCCATGTAAACTATTTACTCTGCAAATTTTATCACCTTTAGGAAACCTCAGAAGAATTTTTCAGATGTGTAGTTATCATATTAAACTACCAAGGAAAACTTGTATTTATGGTTATGTTATTTCCTTGAGCAGTGAAATAGATATTTTTCCCACTAAGTATCTTTCAGAGTAGGGAAAAGTAGTGCTAAGAAAAAATGTTGTCTCATAAAACATAACTTTTTTTTTTAACATTTAGTATCTACTTATGTGAAGTACTGCCCAATTTTGAAAGTTTGAGAAAAATAATGACATAGAAACCTGTTCATGGCAAACTTCTAATCTGTGAAATATTTAGACTTTGTATCCAAAGGTAGAATTTCATGGTTGTAAAGTATTTCATATTCTCTGAATATAAAAACATTAAAAGTCCCTACACTATTATTTGAAAAAGGATTTTTTCCTGGAGTCATGTTATACTGTGTTAGGTAGTATATGCAAGTGAAATTATTGTAACATGAAGTGAGATCATTAAGTAATTTTCTTAGTAATTCTATTCCTGAAAGTAGTATAATTTGAGTTCAAGTTCAGCAGACCAAAATCAGCCATAAATTAGCATCCTTCAAGCCACTTAAGCAATTTTAAGCCTTATAAATATTGACAAGTTTAGTGAGAGGGGCACTGTTTAGACAATCTCTAAGCTAATGACTTCAGTGGCATTGTTAAATATTCACAGGAAAATCCTGAACACAGAAATGTGAATTTTTATTTTATCTTCACCTGAGGATTTTTTAAATTATTATTTTAAAGAGAGAAAGGGAGAGAGAAAAGGAGAGAGAAACATTGATGTGAGAGAGGAACGTGCACGGTGTGCCTCCTGTAGGCACACCGACTGGGGAACAAACCCACAATCTAGGTATTGCCCTGAATGGGAATTGAACCCACAAACTTTTAGTGTATGGGATGATGCTCCAATCAATTGCACATTTGGTCAGGACCAGAAATATAAATTTAAATGGAAAACCTACTATATTAAATGTGAAAGATCATATTAGTAAATGTTATTCTTTTTTTTTCAGTGATCATTATGTTTCCCAATGACCTTGATTATTTATTTGCATAAGGAAGTGAGTAAATACCTTAAAGCTGCAAAAAGCACAATTAGTTATTAGAAAACAGTCTGTTTTAAAACAGAAATCTCAATAGTAATGAAATGGGAAGCATTTCCATTGTTCTCTTTCCAGCTTTCAATATCCTCACAAAATATGCAACAATTTAATCAAGAATAATAATTTAAAATGAGACTCATTTGTTACTTTGGCAGACAGGAAAAGATTGTTTTATTTATATTTCTTTAATTATTTCCTTGACCATTATTTTGTGTGTAGACAAGTTACATTTTCCCCTTTGTTAATAAGTTGTATAATCATTTTTCATGTGGAATTATTTTCAATTTGAATTAACCCTTTATAATCCAAATGTTTCTTTTTATTAAGTTTTATTCATATTTTGTTTTACTTGTCTATTTTCCCCTTTGTTTAACTTTTAGCATATTGAATTTTGGAGTGTGTAGTGTTAATATTTTGGGGGAGAATGGAGATTTTTTTAAAATCTGTGAACATATAGCTAATAGTCATTCTTTTCACCTATTGTTGGTTAATGTTCATATTTTTCTAATTTCCCAGTGCTTTATTCTTTTGTAGCAGTTTTAAGTTTATAAAATTAAGATAGGTATACAGAGATTTAAGTTTTCAATATTGAGATAGGTGTATGGAGATTTAAGTTTACAATACTGAGGTAGGTATACAGAGATTTTTAATATACCCTGGCTTCCCCACACATACATACCCTATCCCATTTTCTATATAACTAGAATGGTACTTTTTTTTTTTTACTAATAGTGTTCCAACTTTACTTAGAACTCTCACAAGTTTGTATAAAGTAGTCCCCTTCACTATACTTTTTTTTGGTCTTATTTAAGCTTTGTACAGTAACTCTTAGTTTCTAAGAAGCTGCTGCTAAAAAAGTAACCCATTCTGTATTTAGTCATTGGCTACGAGAGATGAAGAATGTATCCTGCCTCCATTGACCTTGAGTATTTTGTCAAATCAGTCCTCATAAAACTTGAACTTTGCATCACACTTGTATATTTTGGTTACCATGAACACCTGAAAGGCAGAATAGTGTATACTGAAGAATTCTAAAATTCAGAATTTTTTTCTGAGTCAGATCAGGGGTTGGAAGAAGGTAGAGAATCAGCAGCACAGTTTGGGGTGGCTTTCTTCTGTGGAATTGAGACTTGGATAGATTTTTTTTTAGCTAGGTGAAAAAGACAAGTGTTATGCTAAGACTTGTAGTAGACTTGAGAATCATTTACCAAACTCTGAGAATAGTCGTGATTATACAAAGTATAGATCTTGAAATAATTAGGTTCAAAATTAAGTACAAGCCTATCATAGAAAATGCATTGTAGGTTGGCCAACCTAACGAGTCTCTCCATAAAGTTCCAGTGAAAGGAAGAGAACACGCCATTGCTTTTCTGGTAAAGAACATTCCTGAAAGAAAGAGCAGCAAGTGAAAAGGCTGCTGAAGCTAGAGTAGAGAGGCTGGGGATGGTGTGGTGTGGAGAGAAGGGTAATGAAATAGGTGGTAGGGAAGATCATGTAGGGCCTTATTTCACCATAAGGATTTTAGTTTTTACTCTGGGAGGTGGAAA